>OZ022509.1:4225200-4647948 GCA_963989385.1 Ctena decussata | reverse complement strand
CAACTATAATTAACAGTTATTTGCTATTACTTAGCTATACAACAGGCCCCAAGGATATAAAACCTTTTCCGAGATCACATCAGCTAAGCATGAAATTTTCTCTGCTGATAAATGTTGATAAGCAGAGAACATTTCGCACTCAGCTCAACTGAGCGAGAAAACAACTATAATTAACAGTTATTTGCTATTACTTAGCAGGTATTAATTCATGCTCAGCTGGGTTAAGCAGGAAACAAGTTTTATAACCTTGGGACCAGGGTTTGGAGCATCAATAATTTAGTAACTTGTGACTAACAGTTTGTTTTCCCCCAGCAGAAGCAGCATCAAGATGGTCCTGATTGCCATTCCCACTCAGATATAGAGGATCTTACATGAGTGCACATGTTTTATTGAATTTATTGAACGAGTTGGGGAAAATGGTAAAACGCGAGACTATGCTATAATAAAGGTTGGTTGGTTGGTTGTTTTGGGTTTAACGGCCCTTTGAGACAGTATTTCAGTCCATATCGGGCCGTCTCCAAGAGAAAGGGAGAAAGAAGAGAGAAATGATAGACAAGAGAAAAATGTCCTAACAACCTCCACCCGCACCTAGTAGTAGGGCAATGGCTTACTGTGCTTGCAGGTGCGGATTGGGTAATTTGGACTTTTTTCTCTCGTCTATCACTTCTCTTCTTTCTCCCTCTGTTTGGGAGACGGCCTGATATTGTCTGAAATACTGTCTCAAAGGACAGTTAAACCCCAAAACAGCCAACCACCAAATGTAGTATACTGTAATCCTCAAACATATCCAGAATATTATCTTAATATACTTAGTGGAATTCTACCCTAGATTGCATTCACTTTCACAGACGAACTGTATAAACAAGAGGCCCAAATGGGCCTTTTGTGCTCACCTGTGTTTTTTGCCACAATGTATTGAAGTCCTCTAATGGATGGTCCATGGCCTAAATTTGCAAATGTCCATGCAAAGGTCCGAAGTTCTTAAAATTAGTCTTGTGATATTTAGTAATAATTTGTGAGGTTACTAGGCAACCAGAAGAGGAATGAGCAGTATGTCTCAAGCACGAACTGGGCAGGCATATAACCTGATAACAATACACAAGACCACCTGTGCATTTGGGGGTTGTTGGTTGTTGCGATGGTGATGCGTCTGTTCATTAAGGCAAATGCGGCCTTAGGTCGGTTGATTTACCATCTCTTCTGATGGTTTCCTTTTGAAAATTCGAAGTGGATGTGGCGTGTTGGCTAAGTCCTTGTTTCAGCTTCTCATCTATAAAAGCACCCACAATATAGGCATATGTTCAGAAAATGGAAAAGAAACTTTATTTATAGCAAGACCTGTCCGCGTACAGGACAGCTCGCCTGCAGCGCCTCGCCCTTCACATATAAAAACAAAATTCACAGTGCAGATTTTATCTTATATTCGTCCTTTAAGATCAGAGGATATGTTCTGAGAAATCTGAAATTTTAGATTGGTTTAGACTCTTATTCTAGATCATCGTTTTTATATTCTTTGGACCCTTTTGGTACTTATCATATTGCTTTGGGTTTAACGACCCTTTGAGACAGTATTTCAGTCTATATCGGGCCGTCTCCCAGAGAGAGGGAGAAAGAAGAGAGAAATGATAGAAGAGTGGAAAATGTCCAAACAACCCCCACCCGCACATACTGCAAGCACAGTAAGCCATTGCCCTACTACTATTCAAATCAGTAGGACGCGCCGGCACTTGAAGTTATACCCAGCACAACCCAACCATCCCCGATACTGAAAGGTCTTTGAATCGACTGCCCAATAAAAATAATGGCATTCTCTGGTTTCGTCACCAGATATTGTCAGGGTCACTAAGGAGGCTTTATCTATGGTCTCTGGTGGTTTGGTGTGTACTCTGCTCTTGAAGAATTAGTTTGATTGTTTTGAGTTTAACGGCCCTTTGAGACAGTATTTCAGTCTATATCGGGCCGTCTCCCAGAGAGAGAGGGATTAATAAAAGAAAAATGATAGACGAGAGAAAAAATGTCCAAACAACCCCCACCCGCACCCACTGCAAGCACAGTAGGCCCTTGCCCTATTAAGTTCCAAATCAGAAAGATGCCCCGGCACTGGAAGTTATACCCAGCACCATCGCACCGCCCAACCACTCCCGCTCTTGAAGGAACTCTTTGGCCCATATTCACAAACTAAACTCAAACTCCACCTCGACTCGAAATCCAATAAGGTTGGTTGAAGTGACGCTCGAGGACGCCTCGAGTGAGTGAAGTTCAAGTTTAGATTTGGTATTAACGTTCTCCACTCCACCTCGACTTTGTGGAGGAGACTCCAGCTACACTCCAGTTAGACTCACATCATGTAAAAAACATCGTGGACCCAGACCAGACCTCCTAAAACGTATATACTGTAATGATGTCAAATTCGAGACATGGTTGATTTTATAAACAGTGTAGAACTAGATCGTAAAATTACTGTATAATTGGTAAAATTTTAATTAAATATACCGCAGGAACTATGAATTTCCGCTTGACGTCTGAGCGTCTGTCTGGTTTACGTTCCTCTGTTTGCAGAAGCGTCTGTGGTATAGTGGTTAAGCTACCTGCCTGCTGAATATCTGTCATGGATTCGATCCCGTCCTTTTCCAGTATTTTTCTGAAACTTTTGTCGAATTCCTATTCTCGTATCACGTATAAATTCTTTTGACCCTACCTCCTGGCAGTACTACGTAGTTTATTATTTGGGTATTCTGCGCAGATTCGGCCCCCTCCCACGCCCCTCAACCCCCACCCCTCGCATTCATACGTCGTGTACGCTTCCTTAAGGTTTTTCTAATACGGATTTTATCCAAACTTGGCATATATAGTGACACTGCGACGAGACGGGGACGATGTTGTTGCTTGTAATGGACAGGTTGGTTGGTTATTTTGGGGCTGAACGGCCCTTTAAGACAGTATTTCAGTCTATATCGGGCCGTCTCCCAGAGAGAGGGAGAAAGAAGAGAGAAGTGATAGACGAGAGAAAAACGTCCAAACAACCCTGACCCGCACCTACTGCAAGCACAGTAGGCCCTTGTCCTACTACTACTAAAATCAGTAGGACGCCCCGGCCCTGGAAGCTACACGCAGTACCATCGCACCACCCTTCCACCCCATTGTAATGGACAGACTTCGATAATACAATAAATGATTGTTATGGGCGTTTTCATTATCCGTAGTTTCTATATTATCATAACCCCAATAAATGATGTATGCTATGGGGGAATATAGTTTTCGGTTGCTCTGTCCGTTCGTTTGTCCGTCCGTCTTTACATAAGTCCTTGGTTATGTCAATTGAACTTTCGGATAGCATATTTTCATCGAAGGCTTTTAATTGCTCAAATTTTGGTAACCGTAAGTGAAATTCTTCTAGAATTTGGTGCGATACTTGCATACGATTGCCTTTGATTCTTGGAGGGCTAGAGATAAAAAAAAAATGAAAAATAGACCGTAGCCATTTTAAGAAAGTAATTTTTTGTATTAAAGTGTCTTCTTCTTCTTCTTTTTGTATTTGAAACTAATGATATGTAGCTTTATTCAAGATCAGGTAGGGTTATATAGCTAAGGTCGATGTAGAACGTTTATGATCAGCGCCTTCTTATAATATTATATAAAAAATGGATATAAACAACTTGCATGTAAAAGCCCAGTTCTTTCAAAGATTTTGATCGTTTGAATACACCCATCCCACCCCTTCCCCCAATCACACCACCACCACCATCGCAAAAGGTTGGTTGGTTGGTTGTTTTGGGTTTAACGGCCCTTTGAGACAGTATTTCAATCTATATCGGGCCGTCTCCCAAAGGGACGGAGAAAGAAAAGAGAAATGATAGACGAGAGAAAAATATCCATACAACCCCCACTCGCACCTACTGCAAGCACAGTAAGCCCTTGCCCTACTCCTATTCAAATAAGTAGGACGCCCCGGCACTGGAAGTTACACGCAGCACCTTCGCACCGCCCGACCGCCCCCCATCGCAAAAGGAGTTTGGTGGTAGGGTTATTTGGTTTTCGATCTATCCGCCAATCTGAAGTCCGCATTTAAGGTTTCTGCTTTTACAGCATTCGTCGGATCTCAATGACATTTGGAACATACATGTATGTTGGCTTGGGACAAGTCAGCCTCAAAAATAGGGGCCCCATAAGGCTTGATGAAGGAGTTACGCCTTTTTGTAATTCTTGAATAGCTTTCTGCTAAAATGTGTAAATAATGTCAGAGTTTTCTTATTCAAATTTACATTGAAGGATATCAATCAGTCTCTCTCTCTCTCTCTCTCTCTCTCTCTCTCATGGAGACGTCTCAATATAAAATATAAACTTAATATCATCTTAACAACACAAATTACACATAAGCCAAAACCCTGTCTGTCTGAAACGCAGTACCCTTACTGCTAAGTATGAGTTTGTCACAAACAAACAAACAAAAGAAAAAAAAAAAAGGAAACAATATGTTGATAATGTACCGCTGGTCTATAACAACATTTTTGGTAGTCATGCTGCTTCGAATTGTCATAGCATAGCCATGGAAACGCTAAAATATTAAAACAAGAGGGCCATGATGGCCCTGGATCGCTCACCTGAGTATCCTGTGAAATTAACCTCAGAAACATCCATACGTCCAACAGACAGAGTTTCACAAAGATTCATTGGAAAATGAACCCTTTATTGTGTACCTTATGTTTTTATAAGATTTAACCTAATGACCTTGTTTTTGACCCCACATGACGCTGTTTCAAACCTGTCTAGATTTCTTGGATATAAACATTCTGACAAAGTTTCATGAATATCGGAGCAAAACTGTGCCCTCTAATGCGTAAACAATGTTTTTCTAAGGTTTGACCTAGTTTTTGACCCGACATGACCAAGTTGCACCCTTGGTCCAGATTTGTAGGAGATAAACATTTTGACAAAGTCTCATGAGTGAGTGAGTGAACTCGGGTTTAACGTCCCACCAACAACGAGGTCATATGGAGACGGGACCTCGGTTTAAAGTCTCATCCGAAAGACCGGAGAAGCGGGGGTTCGAACTTGCGATCCCTGGATTGGTAGTCCGGAGTGTTATCCACTACACTACAGCCGCTCCTACAAAGTCTCATGAAGATTAGAACAAAACTTTGTCCTCTAAAGAGTTCACATGGTTTTTCTAAGAACTGACCTAGTGACCTAGTTTTTGACCTGACATGGCCCAGTTTCAAATCAGGTGTAGATTTCACAAAAAAAAAAAAACATTCTGACAAAGTTTCATGTAGATTATATCATAACTGTGCCCCCAGGAGTGTACATAACGTTTTTCTAAGATTTGACCTAGTGACCTAGTTTTTGACCCCACATGACCCAGTATCAAAGCTGGTCTAGATTTAATTAAGATAAACATTCTGACCAAGTTTCATGATGATTGGTTCGTAACTGTGCCCTCTGAGTCATTCTAAGATTTATTTCTATATTTAGCTCTGGCGGCCATTTTGTACAGCGTAGTGGAACCGTCTCAGCAAGTTTTGTTTAGAACCATGAGTCAAACACTTCTGTGAAATTATTTTGAAATCGAGCCATTGGCTTCAGCGGAGATGTCGTTTAAAGGTTTTTCTATATTTTGCTCTGGTGGCCATTTTGTTCTGCAGAGCTGAACCATTTCAGCAATTTTGGTAGAGGGTCTCCTATGGAACATTTCTGTGAAATTATTTCAAAACCTTCCCAGCAGTTTTGGAGGCGAAGTCGTTTAAAGGTTTTTCTATTTTTAGGTCTGGCGGCCATATTGTTCAGCGGAGCGGAACCTGAAGAGCAATTTTGGAAGCTGAACTCCTAGGGAACATTTCTGTGAAATTATTTCAAAATCTGCCCAGCAGTTTGGGAGGCGAAGTCGTTTAAAGGTTTTTCTATTTTCAGCTCTGGCGGCCATATTGTTCAGCAGAGCAGAACCATTTCAGCAGTTTTGGTAGAGGTTCTCCTAAGAAACATTTCTGTGAAATTATTTCAAAATTTGCCAAGCAGTTTTGGAGAAGTCGTTTAAAGGTTTTTCTATTTTTAGCTCTGGCGGCCATTTTGTTCAGCGGAGCGGAACCGTTAGAGCAATTTTGGTAAGGGCCTCCTAAGGAACATTTCTGTGAAATTATTTTAAAATCTGCCCAGCAGTTTGGGAGGCAAAGTCGTTTAAAGGTTTTTCTATTTTTAGCTCTGGCGGCCATTTTGTTCAGCAGAGCGGAACCGTTATAGCAATTTTGCTAGAGGGTCTTCTAAGAAACATTTCTGTGAAATTATTTCAAAATCTGCCCAGCAGTTTTGGAGAAGTCATTTAAAGGTTTTTCTATTTTTTAGCTCTGCCGGCCATTTTGTTCAGCGAAGTGGAACCGTTTGAGCAATTTTGGTAAAGGGCCTCCTAAGGAACATTTCTGTGAAATTATTTCAAAATCTGCCCATTAGTTTGGGAGGCGAAGTCGTTTAAAGGTTTTTCTATTTTTAGCTCTGGCGGCCATTTTGTTCAGCAGAGCGGAACCATTTCAGCAGTTTTGGTAGAGGTTCTCCTAAGAAACATTTCTGTGAAATTATTTCAAAATTTGCCAAGCAGTTTTGGAGAAGTCGTTTAAAGGTTTTTCTATTTTTAGCTCTGGCGGCCATTTTGTTCAGCGGAGCGGAACCGTTAGAGCAATTTTGGTAAGGGCCTCCTAAGGAACATTTCTGTGAAATTATTTTAAAATCTGCCCAGCAGTTTGGGAGGCAAAGTCGTTTAAAGGTTTTTCTATTTTTAGCTCTGGCGGCCATTTTGTTCAGCAGAGCGGAACCGTTATAGCAATTTTGCTAGAGGGTCTTCTAAGAAACATTTCTGTGAAATTATTTCAAAATCTGCCCAGCAGTTTTGGAGAAGTCATTTAAAGGTTTTTCTATTTTTTAGCTCTGCCGGCCATTTTGTTCAGCGAAGTGGAACCGTTTGAGCAATTTTGGTAAAGGGCCTCCTAAGGAACATTTCTGTGAAATTATTTCAAAATCTGCCCATTAGTTTGGGAGGCGAAGTCGTTTAAAGGTTTTTCTATTTTTAGCTCTGGCGGCCATTTTGTTCAGCAGAGCGGAACCATTTCAGCAGTTTTGGTAGAGGGTCTCCTAAGAAACATGTCTGTGAAATTATTTCAAAATCTGCCCAGCAGTTTTGGAGGAGAAGTCGTTTAAAGGTTTTTCTATTTTTAGCTCTGGTGGCCATTTTGTTCAGCGGAGCGGAACCGTTTGAGCAATTTTGGTAAAGGGCCTCCTAAGGAACATTTCTGTGAAATTATTTCAAAATCTGCCCAGCAGTTTGGGAGGCGAAGTCATTTAAAGGTTTTTCTATTTTGAGCTCTGGCGGCCATTTTGTTCCGCAGAGCGGAACCCTTTTAGCAATTTTGCTAGAGGGTCTCCTAAGAAACATTTCTGTGAAATTATTTTAAAATCTACCCTGCAGTTTTGCAGGAGAAGTCGTTTAAAGGTTTTTCTATTTTTAGCTCTGGCGGCCATATTGTTAAGCAGAGCGGAACCGTTTGAGCAATTTTGGTAAAGGGCCTCCTAAGGAACATTTCTGTAAAATTATTTCAAAATCTACCCTGCAGTTTTTGAGAAGATTAAAGATGTTTCTATTTTTAGCTCTGGTGGCCATATTGTTCAGTGGAGCGGAACCGTTTGAGCAATTTTGGTAAAGGGCCTCCTAAGGAACATTTCTGTGAAATTATTTCAAAATCTACCCTGCAGTTTTGGAGAAGTCGTTTAAAGATTTTTCTATTTTTAGCTCTGGCGGCCATATTGTTCAGTGGAGCGGAACCATTTGAGCAATTTTGGTTAAGAGTCCCCCAAGGAACATTTCTGTGAAATTATTTCAAAATCCGTCCAGCAGTTTTGGAGAAGAAGTCGTTTAAAGCAAAAGTTGACGACGGACGCACGACGGACAAAGACCGATCACAATACCTCACCTTGAGCACTTCGTGCTCAGGTGAGCTAAAAACTTAACTCGAGTCGCCTTCGAGGGAGCTTCACCGTTCCTCGACCAAACCTTACTTATTGGAGTTGACTCCAGCTACACTCATGTCTGTGAATACGACTCGACCTCACCTCGAGATAATCCTGGACCGTTAGGTAATTATAGCTACTTATCTGGTAAGTTCGAGTCGAGGTTGAGTTTAGTTTGTGAATATGGGCCTTTAAGATTTTAATTTGTCGTAATACTTTTTTAGTGTGTCGTCCAGGCCAACGCCCACGCCGATGTGTTGTTCTATGATGTCGCTCTATTAAATTAGGAATCCATTACGCAGACAGGTTTTGCAGCTGTATCAGAAGGGAGTGCGAGTCTGAGCATATAAAACGAGTTAAAGCCGCCCCCGGCACCCGTAGCTACTGTTTACTCAAAGAAGGTGGTATCTTCTGATGCTTATCCTGTTTGCCGTATTCCTGGCGTTCTGGTCACCTGGAGAGCTATTCAGTTTGCTTCCTTTTTTGTTTTGTGGTTTGAAATAGAAAATAGGTCAAATTGGACGTATTAAATATTTTATGTATTTTGTATGGCGTTTTGATTTATGTACGGTTCCTTTGTGTTATACTAGATATGTTTGTTATCAAAGATGTAATGTTGCGTATTGTTATTGCCTTCCTTCCTTCTTCTTTTATCAAGGATCTGCTGCAAAATTCATCTGATAACAGGGGTATGATAACATGATGTGATATCATGTCACTGTAGAACTGCGCTTGCGCAAATGTTATCAGGCGATGCCTTTAAAAGCGATCTCTGAAGGCGATTGGTTACATACTGGCGTTGGCTGTGATACGTTCGATTGGTTAAATCACGTCACCGAATTACGTCATAGCGCGTTCGCGACGCCAGCAAGTTCCATCAAAACTGCACTTGTTTCTCATTTGTTTATCTCTGTATATGCCGTAAAATCTTATGATGAAAATTAGAAAACCATGATTGTGTCTTTTGATATCAAGTTTATCAGGCTCGACCAGAAACACGTCGGACTGGCTCGGCAAGCCTCGCCATTCCTACGCTCTTTCTGGTCTCGCCTGACAAACTTGATATCAAATGACACTAACATGGTATTCTCTAATTTTCGGCTCCTGGCGTGTTATGCTTGATAAACTTGGGCAAATCCGCTGTCGAAGATGTGTTGTTGTTTGCATTACTTCTTTCTTTTTCTGTGTCTTGGAGGTTTCTTCTTTTTTTCGGTTCCTGGCGGGCTATGCTTTGTGATTGTGGCCTGTCTCGGGAATCTTTATACTTCTACTTCAAACTGTTCAGTACTAATCACACAGCATTACCAATGTGTTTGTTGGATTGTTCCAAATTGACAGCTAAAACACAGTGCAGACACAGATAAACCTTCAATAGACAAATGGTTTTTAAACTTTCGCCATGACAAGCAAAATATTAAAAAATAAGTATAAAACTCGGTTACAAGATTTTATTAATATTTTATCATCTTCAGGATAGGATTTAAGTCTGTAAAAGAACATAAAGTAACATGACATATCTATTTACACCACATAAGTGTCAAGCTTTTTCGTAATAAAGTTGAGAACCCAACACTTGAATGACAATCCAATTACACCACATAAGTGTAAGGCTTTTTCGTAATAAAGTTGAAAACCCGACACTTTAATTGCAAGTATATTAAACTTCCCAAGGTATAAATTTGGCTGATATAGACCGGAACGAAAACTGAAAATCAGAGACAAAATTCAAAGCATCAATACTGAAGATTCTGAAGCCGTCACTAAAATGTTGAGCAAGAAACTTATGGTGATCCTGGTTCTAGCTGCCTTACTGGTGGCAACTCAGGTGGTTGATGTGGAGGCAGGAAACATTGACAGGAAAGAGGAAGAAGCGGCTGGAAAAGGTAAGTTTGTTACAGAACAAAAAGGCAACGCTTCTTGTGAATTTCAAAAATAATGATTTTAATTTTGTACCCTCTGACAAAATTAACTAGCACTTCATATGCGTTTTTACGACCATGAAAGAGAGACATTGGCAGGCAGACGACGGACATTCACTTGAATAGGTTTGAAAATGTGTTTGGTATCATAAAAATTAAAACAAATTTCCAGAAGTAAATTAGGTTTTTCATTTGTTAGCTTCTATTACAACCCATTAAAGGATGAAAAATTAACTCGAAAAAACTATCTGAAGTCAGACACTAAATGGTCCGCTGGAATCTTTATGAAATAATGTAATATGAACTGGGACAAGATTGTTCTAGACATTTAACATCAGAGTCCGTATTACTCTTTCAATACCATATACATGGTAATTTTCACGGTGTTCCATTTTTTCGCGGTATTTCGCGGTCACTTTGAAACCGCGAATATTGAAATCCCTTACGTCTTCTGTAGACACAGCGTTCATATATTTTGTGTGTGTTTGCTTCGGTAGTTGCTGGTACCTTTCACTTGAGTCAGTTCTTTCATTAACCTGCGGCGGCCCTGCCGCAGGATAATGAAAAAAACTGACTCAAGTGAAAAAGAAATGGCTTTGCTTTTCGAGCATGTTGCTAACCGCGAAAATTTAAATTCGCTTAAATTTATATTTATGTTTTTGACCCTAAACCGCGAAGACTTGAACCCGTGAAAAATACCGCGTATACGGTATGGCCTGGAAGTGTTTGAAAATGAAAGTCATACTCAACTCAGTACTGCTTAAAATTCAGACAAATAGAGAACTATCCACTAAACCATATACCTGGCCCTTACAAGTAGAGGTCACTGAAGGCAAAGGTGTAGGCAAAAAAGTGGTAAGGAGGCAAACAGGTAATGCCCTCCAGTAATTTCATTGCTGGCCGCACTTTTGTTTTGGTTCTTCTTGAATGCTTTGTGTGTTGTTTGCTGCTGTGTCTGTTATTGATATAGTGTGTGTGATGTTAAGGCTAGTCCTAAAATAAAAAAAAATTGAAGAAAGATGAAAACAAATAGCTCATATAAATTTTCATTAAAATTGTTCTTGTCAACATTGATGATTTCATCGGGATATTGTGTCAGTGTGGGTGGTGCTTGGTTTGGTTGGGTTGAACAACTACCAAGGCAGAAGCAAGGGCGAGGGTTGGTCAACCACAAGCAGGTTAAGTCCCATATAATTTCATTACAAGCCGTCCCAAGGCGGCACTTGGTTCCTCTTGGTTGTTTAATGTGATGTTTTTCTGCTATGTCTGTTATTGATTTGAGCCGCGACACGAGAAAACCAACAAAAAGGCTTTACGCCCAGCACACTCAGATCAGCCCAGTCCGATCTGACTCTTCTCGAAACGCTTGAAAGGTAGCTAAATGTCTAAGCTACCTCCATGCGGACTGCGAAGACTGATCAGACTGGGCGGATGCTCAGGCTGATCTGAGTCTGCGCTGGGCGCACAACCACATTGTTGATTTTGTCGTGTCGCGGCTCCTTTATTGTTTGTGATGATAAGGCTAGCCGGGTGACCACCTATATGGGAAGTGGCTGTTCACCTGGCTGCCGCTGGTGATGTCCAGTAATTTTTGTTGTCTTTTTCCCACATATCGTCTTGTGTGGGAATTGTGATTGAGTTTTGCCAGTTCCTGAGAATGTTCCTGCTTACTTTTGTTTCAGAAATTAGTTAATCTTCACTGCAGCTGCAGTTGAGCCGTTCCTCCCCGTACATCATCATAGTGCTGAGTACATATTTTCTGGTCCTTTCGGATCATTGGGCTCACCGTGAGCCCATTTGAAAATTGAGTTACGCTAAGGCCGATGCTGGGGACATGGGCTGTGTTGCAAAAATTAACTTACTGCACATGTACATCAATTAAACCGAGTTTACTATTTTCAGTTCGTTTTGATGTGTTCCTTGCTTACATAGGACTTCCTCCTGGATTTTTTTAATCCAGTCTGTATGTATGTCTTGAACCAGCGGAGCATTCGCATTGTTCTCTGCTTTATCATGCACTTGCTGCAAAATCCCACCCCATAAAGGGGTACGATGACGTAATGTGATATGTCACAGTAGAACTGCGCTTGCACGAGTGTTACGTCATACCGCATTCGCGACGTCAACAGGTTCGGACAAAGCTGCGTTTGCTTTCAGTTTGTCTGGTTTCTTGACGCCCAAAAATCATCTAATAATGCATGATAAACAGAAAACGATGATAGTGTCTTTTGATATCAAGTTTATTAGGCTCGATCAGAAACGTGCCGGGCTGGCTCGGTAAGCCTCGCCATTCCTACGCTGTTTCTGGTCTTGCCTGATAAACTTGATATCTAAAGACACTAACATGGTATTCTCTATATTTTATTCTAATTGAAGAATGAAAGCGGCCCACTGTGTGAACGAACTGACTGGCTCAAAATTTTACTCTGCTTAGCACAAAAGATGGAAAAATAGAACTATTATTAAAACGCTCAAATGTATGTTAGTTGCAGAGAAATTTCTGGAATATCGATGTGAACGAGAAAAAATACTAAAAATTTGGACAAGCCAGATATAAAAAAGTAGATGTCTATTCTAAAGCCTTATTTGAATAACCTTAAAGGGAGATTACTGTCATATGCATACAATTTAGACACTTTATTGGTGGATGCAGGTTTAAAACAGTGAAAAGCAGCCAAACAAATGATAGAAGACAATTTTGTAATACCGCCATTATTGTACTTTATCTTATTGAGAACAGCTTTTTATTTCCCGAAAACGTATATGATAAATTTTAAAGCCGTACTAATCCATAAAAAATATATATCTTTTCATTTATTTTTCTCCGAAAATGGTCTTTCATTTTTTAAACATTTACAAGTTTATTGTCTGTTTTCTGTTTATCTGAATACCTTGTGAATATCAAAATATGTCCTAAGCAATTTGAACATTTTATGTATTTTTTCTTTAGTTATTCATTTTCAAAAATCCTTAGTTTTGTTATTTAAAATCAAATTGCTTTCAGTGAGGCGGGATATATCGCGTTTAACAAGCCTGGAATTATTGCTTTAAACCGTGAAACATCCTACGTGCACTAGCTAAACGGAGGACAAAGGGCCTGTCGAGCAGTAGGTGCGAGCGAGAGTTTTGTTGTTTGTACAGTATTTCTCTAGTCTAATCTATGTCTTTTGTGTATCCCTATCTCTCTCTGAAAGATAGCCCTGTATAGACTAAATTCTGTCTCAAAGGGCCGTTAAACTCAACAAGCCGCGGAACGCTATGTCTCGCCTGCCTACGAATTGTCTTTTTGGGCTTAACGGCCCTTTGAGACAGTATTTCTGTATATCTCGGGCCGTCTCCCAGAGAGAGGGAGACAAGAGAAATGATAGACAAGAGAAAAAATTTCCAAACAGCTCCCACCCGCACCTACTGCAAAGAAGTAGGCCTTTGCCCTACTATTGTCCAAATCAATACTACGACTGGCACTGGAAGTTTAATGCAGCACCATCGCACCACCCAACCAAGCAAATCGAAGCAGAATTTACGCCGCAAACGTAATACCTATGTCTCGCTTCTGCTAGTTGCAGGTGGGACAAAATAACCTACTGACGCGACTTCATATGAGGGCAAGTCATTTATATTACTGGTCTGCACATCCGTGCAAAACTTTTGTCCTTAAGTATATTTTATCTGTGCTTGTAACAGTTTGATTCACGACGTTTCCCCTGTTGTTTACAGCGGCGGCTGCTGATGAAGGCAAAGACGGAAGTAATGTCAGTAAGTAGCATGAGAGCCTTATAGACAATACCATGTTACTGTCTTTTGTTATCAAATTTATCAGACGAGACCGGAAACAGCGTAGGAATGTCGAGGCTTGCCGAGGCAGTCCGACGTGTTTCTGGTCGAGCCTAATAAACTTGATATCAAAAGACACTTACATGGGTTTCTATTTATCATGCACCATTAGAATATTTTCAGGTGTAAAAAGCGCCAAACAAAAGAAAAGTAGAGGCAGTTTTGTTTGAACTTGTTAACGTCGCAAATGCGTTATGATGTAAGTCGTTGACGTCATTTAACCAATCGAACGTTGTTACATGTATCACGGCCAACGTCAGTATGTAGCCAATCCTCTTCCGAGATCGCTTCTGTAGGCATCGCTTGTTAACATTCGCGCCAGCGCAGTTCTAAAGTGACATGATATCACATCATGTTATCATACACCTGTTATAAGGTAAATGTTGCAGCAGATGCATGATAAAGTATTTTGCTGGCCTTGCAAGATTATTTCAGTCGCACCCAGCCGATCGCTAGGCAAATGTCCGCGGAAACTAACACTACAACTCCCTGGTTTCTCACTTGCGCAAGCGCAGCTGGAATCACTTAGTGATCACGAATCAGTTGGCGCTCTTAACAAGTAGGCCAAGAAGGCCAGATAACCTTATTGAAATATCCAAACTTTTCGGCAATATGCCTAATATTGTATAGCAAATATTCGACATATACCACAACGCAGTTAAACGGAAATGATGCATTTGCTGTCTTTTTTGCATACTATGATTGAAAATGTAATGTATCTATATTTTCCTTATACTTCTTATATTGCATTTATATATCGTTACTACAACCAGCTGTAGTAACGATATTTTACGCGACACGAGAAAACCAACAAAGTGGCTGTGCGCCCAGCGCAGACTCAGATCGGCCTAGGCATCGGCCCAGTCTGATCAGAGTCTTACCTAAGCGCTTAAGGGTATCTAAGGGTCTAAGCTGCCTCCGTGCGGACAGCGAACACTCCGATCAGACTGGGCGCACAACCACGTTGGCTTTCTCATGTCGCAGCTCATATAGTCCTGCACATGCCCCTTACCTGGTCTGAGTGTTCTAATGTTCGAAAGTTCTTGTCCGTGTCTAACTACCGTATGTCAGTCGTACGTACCGTCCGCGCTACGTCCGTGACACTTAATTTCCATTCGATAATTTGAGTATTTATTGACGATTTTCCTTCTATGTTGCATGGTCTTAAAAATGTTGGTGAGGACATTTCGCTTATATCTGGCAAAACATGGCCCTTGTCCGTCTACATTTTGTTTTCCGGTTGTATTTCCTTTACTAATTAAAACATGTATCTGAAACTTATACGAGGGGTGTACAGAAAGTTCTTTTCACGACTTCACATTTTGGCAATCATCATAAAGCCAGTATTTTTAATAGCCTATATTTATAAAGCTGTGATATGCCTGGACAACTCAGCAAACGCAGTGTATATTTTCTAAAGGAGACATTTTTTAACGTCTTTGAAAGAGGTATACCCTAAGGACACTGCAAATTTTTACTTTAGAAGGTCATAGTTCATTTTTTTTATCAGTCTTTCCAAGGCGGTAGTTCTGTTGTGGTTCTTTGTTGCCTGTTTTTGGTGTCAGAGTTTCTGTGATGTTTTACCTTATGTATGTTATTATTATTTTTGGTTCGGTTTGGGTTGCTGAGTGGCCACGTTTTGGGAACAAGCTGCTCACTCGGTTGGCCATATGTTCTCTGTATCTTGATTGTTTGTAATCTTAGCTGTTTCCAACTATGGTTTGAGGGCTGGATTTGGATTTTGATTGTTTCAGTTCCTGGTCTTTGCATACTTTTTACCTTTATTTTTTTCATCATTGCTACTTAAACACACTTCCCAGGCAACTGCGTCCTTACATATCCCTGAATATATAATCAATCTTGGTCCCATACTGTCCTGTGAATTTGGATTAATTGCATTTTATGTATTAGCATATTCCTTTTATTAAATTTACATGATTTTGTAACGAAAACAAATACTTAGCATTCAAAATCTTGTCAGGAAGAGATTTTGCATGATACAGTTGAAATTGTCGAAAATTAAAATAGCATAAAAACGAAGTTGCTACAGCCTTAAAAGTGACGTTAAAGTCGATTTCATTGACGGCATTAGAACTGCACATTGCGTTGCAAGGAATGAATCGGTAACGTTCGCTACCCTTATAACTTTAAATGGATACTGAAGGCAACGATTGACAATCGCTGACACAAATTCGTTTTGTATTTACCATGATTTCTGACTTGAATGACACACTGAAAATAAATTCACGGTGAAGTTAAGCCAGGCAGTGATAAAACTGGGGACTAGTCAAATGTGTTGTATCTAAATAAGAAAATGTATCATTGTATAGTGTTTGGTAATTATAAAGGTTAATGTAGTGCTTTCAATACATGCGAAGCATTCGCCCCCAGCATGTCACTAAACAAAGTTATGCGGCGAGAATCAGAACTAATCTTCCTAAAATCTCTATTAAAATTCGATATTTTGACCCCATGAGTTATCAGACTATTCTCAGACTATTCTCCGAGGATATGCACATGCACAAAGTCATTTTTATATAATATCACAAGAATTCCGCGGAATGCGGTGTCTCGCCTGTCAGCGCTTTGTGAAACTAACCTAAATGCACGCAAAACCCGATGAAAGTTTACGCCGCCGAAGACGACACCGGAAAGGCAATACCTATGTCTCGCTTCTGCTTCGCAGGCGAGACAAAAACGGAAAGGGAGGTGTCTTAACTTTACATCAGTTGTTCATCTCGATATGATCACACTTTTGCCCCCCAGATTCAAATGTTTGCTCTGTCCGGGGCCATATGCGTGTATAAAATCTCCTCTGAATGGGCATGTTCTGACATTTGCTAAAGATGACTAAAAGCATGGACAGAAGCTTAGACTCTTAGCTACCCTTTGGGTACTTAACAAAGAGTCTAGTTAAACTGGGTGGATGCCCAGGCTGATCTGAGTCTGCGCTGTGCGCACAACCATATTGTTGGTTTTCTCGTGTCGCGGCTCAAATGTTGCGGCAAGGAGTTTACCTGCCACTAATATAGGGAAGTAAACGCATGCAAAATGAAATGTGTGCTATTTGTTTTGTTTATAATTTTGCCCAATCTATATATGGTGCGATTGATTTTTGTATATAATTTTGACCAATCTATATATGTTGCGATTGATTTCTGTATTTAATTTTGACCAATCTATATATGGTGCGATTGATTTCTGTATATAATTTTTACCAATCTATACATGGTGCGATTGATTTCTGTACATAATTTTGACCAATCTTATATTTTGCGATTGATTTTGGACTGCCATATTTGTACGGAGCTTATTATATACTTAAGGACAAAAGTTCTGCACGAATGTTCATTTAACATCCGTGCAGAACGTTTGTCCTTAAGAATATATTATTTTTTAGGAAACTTAGCTTCTAATAACGCGACCGTACAGACATTACCCGCAAGCCATAATGTTAAATTAGTTTTTTTCTTTTTTTTTCTTTAGGGAAGAATATGCCGAATGGCATGTGGAAACCAAGCAGGTAAGTATATTTTATTCTACAGGTGCACTACTGACGCGACGTCTATGAGTTAAAATATTGATCTTATAAATATCGCTAGACACCTACAATTCGTTTGGTTTTCGTTAAGGAGGTTAAGATATTCAGAATTGTAAGGGTACATACATATACGTCTAGCAATGATTTGCGTGCATACGTCTTCAGTAATTGCATATTATCTGCCAGTTAGAAGTAAGATGTGGCCGTAAAGTACTTCTAGTTTACACGTTACTTAATAAACGTGTACTTTGAATTTATGTTTGGAATGAATTCATTACAACACATTTTATTTTATCGTATCGCATTTACGAACATACATCTGACAAATCATATAAAGCATTCAATTGGAAATCAATGAAGCGTTGATCAGATAAATTAAATGATAGCATTGAGGGTGGCATGCCAACTGAGTGGGTGAGTGATATGGGTTTTACGGCACATCAGCACCAAAAGGGCTATTTCGCGCCGAAAACGCTATAAAAGATAAATGCATAAGGTCTGAAATGAACGCACAGTATAAAATGAATCGAGTCGGGTATGTGGTAAAACATGCCGATCAACGTCTATCTTAAGACTGATAACTTAAAACGAACTCTCGACCAGCGAGATGAGTAAACACAAATTAATATTAACTGTTGTAAAACTAACTCGACTTAACTAAACTATATTTTACTATATATGCCAATCTCTTTCAAATATGAGAAGACTTTTGCTGGTTCAACTGTGTCAAACAGTTGTTTCATACTGCTGACACGGAAAAACCTAGCAAGCGTTATACGAAATCCATGCAATCTAAAAGGAAGTGTTTTACAATAAAATGTTCCTGGCAATGAATGCACAAAGGCAAATCCTCACCTTTCATCAAAAAGGAATGAGTAATAAAAGTATGTCCGATTCTGAGTCGAGCCAAAGTTACTTCTTGCTTCCGATCAATTCTACTAGATGGTTGCCATTCACCAAGTACAGGCTTGATAGAATGTAGTTTGTTAAAGACAGCAGCATTCCATGATAACTGCCACTTATCATGAAGGTAGGTATTTATGCTAGGTTTGATATCAGTGTAAGGAATTTTAAGATCAGAAATATGAAAAGTTAATGCCAAATCATGTAGTTATCTCCTCAGCTGTAAAGCTGAATATGCTTTTAGGATTAGCCTAGAGAAGAATCACTCCCTCAGCTCGACTCTTACCCGCCACCACTGTCTCATGGGTTTAACCTCTCATACAACAGGTAGGAGCAGCGGTGAACTAGTGGTACATATAACGCATATTCGCAAGTTCGATCCCCTGCTTCACCGATCTTTCAGACTAGATTTCAAACCGAGTCTCCGTCTCCGTATGACCTTAGTACTTATGGGTCGTTAAAACCTCACTCACTCAATTCATTTCGTATTTACAATAGTTTTTGTCTGAATGACACACTGAAAATAAATGCACATGATGAACGTAATCCAGTGGTATGACCGAGGCCGAATGAAATGCGTTGTAACTCTTTAAGGAAATGTATTATTGTACAGTCAACCATCTTTACAACGGCATTCATTAGAACAGCAAAATTCTTTATAACGTCATTTTGATTTGCACGGAATGGATAAATTGTTGTAAATATGCATTCTTTACAACAGCAAATTCAGTTTAACGTCAAAATTTTGGGGAACAAATGCTGTCGTTGTAAAGAGGGTCCACTGTAAATGTTTGGTATCACTGGAAAAGCAAAAGGTAGAGCTTTCAATACATGTAAAGCAGTTGTCCCCAATATGCCGCTAATTAAAGTTATGCGGCGAAAATCAGAATTTGTTGAATACCCTCGCAGAGATATTAAACAAGAGGCCCACGGGCCACAAAGCTCCACAGATCTCTAGCTAAAAACTGCAATCACATTTACATATAGGTTTCCATGGCAACCAATAAAAGCAGCAGTGGGCAAACAAAACATATAGCTGATAGAAGACATCTCAAGGAACATTTCTATAAAGGTTTTATCAACGTCTGCAATGGCTTGGCAGAAAATGTCATTTTTAGCTCACGTGGCCCGAAGGGCCATAGTGAGCTATTGTCATACCAATGCGTCCGGCGTGCGTCATGCGTCGTCCCGAAATTTGTCCGTCAACACCTAAAAACAAATATTCAAACATCTTCTTCTGTAAAACTACTGGTCCCATGGTTCTCAAATTTCACATGGAGCATGACCTGACTCCAGGGTCTCAGAATTGTAAAATTGGGTCAGGTTGAAAATCCAAGATGGCCGCCGTTACTAAAAACAACAAAGTAAACTTCTCCTCCAGAACCATTGGGTATATTTGTCTGAATTTTGGCATGGAACATCAGTGAAACGTTGCTATTCAACATTATAAAAATGAAAAAAATCTGTAGCGGGGTTTTGTCACAGTGACCTACTTTCTGTTTACAAGTGTAATTTTGCTCAAATGCCAATGTCAAAAAACGACTCATTCAAACGACTTCAAACAACTTCTTCTCTAAAACAACTGCGCCCATGGGTCTCAAATTTCACATGGAGCATGACCAGACTGCAGGGTATCAAAATTGTAAAATTGGGTCAGGTCAAGAATCCAAGATGGCCATCGTTACTAAAAATAGCAAAAACAACAAAATCAACTTCTATTCCAGAACCCTTTGGTATATTTGGTTGAAAGTTTGCGTGGAACATTAATTGGACCTTGGGATTAAAAATTGTAACAAGAGGGCCAAGAGGCCCTGAATCGCTCACCTGAGCAAAAAGGTTAAAGGTCAAACTAGGGTCATAATGTGAACAAGTGAGTGAGTGAGTGATATGGATTTTACGGCACATCAGCACCAAAAGGGCTATTTCGCGCCGAAAACGTTATAAACGAAAACGCGTTATATGCATAAGGTCAGAAATGAATGCACAGTATAAAAATGAATCAAGTCGGGTATGTGGTAAAACACGCCGATCAACGGCTAGCTTAAGACTGATAACATAAAACGAACTCTCGGCCAGCGAGATGAGTAAACACAAATTTAAATCTCCTGTTGTAAAAATACCGCGACTTAACTAAACTATATTTTACTATATATGCCAATTTCTTTCAAAAATGAAAAGATTTTCGCTGGTTCAACCGTGTCAAACAGTTGTTTCATACTGTTGACACGGAAAAACCTAGCACGCGTAATACGAAAATCCATGCAATCTAAAAGGAAATGTTTAACACTAAAAGGTTCCTGGCAAGGAATGCACAAAGGCGGATCCTCACCTTTCAGGAGAAACGAATGAGTAATAAAAGTATGGCCGATTCTGATTCGAGCCAAAGTTACTTCTTCCTTACGATCAATTCTATAAGATGGTTGCCATTCACCAAGTGAAGGCTTGATAGAGTGAAGTTTGTTAAAGACAGCAGCATTCCATGATATCTGCCACTTATCATGAAGATATGTATTTATGCAAGGTTTGATATCAGTGTAAGGAATTTTAAGATCAGAAATATGAAGAGTTAAAGCCGATTTTGCGGCCATGTCGGCCTTTTCGTTGCCTTCAATCCCAACGTGACTGGGAAGCCAACAAAATACAATGTTGTTAAGCTCAGCTAAGTCATTATGTTTCAAGAGGATATCTAAAAGAAGAGGATTTTCAATATGGCGATTATTTAGGGATTGCAGAACAGAAAGGGAATCAGAAAAGATGATAAAATCTGTATTCCTAGACTGTTCAATATGATCCAAGGCTAAATCAATAGCTTTGATCTCCGCTGAAAAAATCGAGGCATTAGCAGGTAATCTACGTTTGTATTGTTCGGATGGAGCAACACAAGCAGAGCCAGCTGTGTCTCCATCCTTTGAACCATCAGTATATAAAGTCTCATAGTTAGAAAAGTCAGACAGCAGTTCATTAAATTTAGTTCGAAATACAAGAGGGTCAGTTTGAGATTTTTTATCAGTATGCAAAGAAAATAAAACACGTGGCTGAGTAAATGTCCATGGTGGCACATCTGGAACCTTAAACTGTTCAATTGTGTCTAAATCTACATTCATATTTTCAAATTCTGAAGAGATTCTAATGCCAAAGGAAGGAATCATATTTGGTTTATTCTCAAATAATGTTTTATATTGTGGCCGAAAAACAGTTTCATACGTTGGATTTGATGGATTTGACTTTAGTTTAAGGGCATACTGCAGGGAGAGTTTAAGACGTCTATTATAAAGTGATGGTTCATTTGCCTCTGTTAAAAGACTCTCCGAGGGAGAAGTTCTGAAAGCTCCCAAGGCGAGCCGGAGTCCCTGATGATGAATGGGATCAAGCATTTCCAAATAAGATTTTCTAGCGGATCCATATATTATTGAGCCATAGTCTAGTTTGGACCGTATAATAGTTGTATACAGATTAAGTAAAACTTTACGATCTGCTCCCGAGTCAGTATGGGCAACAACTCGTAGTAGGTTCAACGCTTTTTGACATTTTGCTTTAAGCTGTTTAATGTGTGGAATAAAGGAAAGCTTTTTATCAAAGATAACCCCTAGAAATTTATTTTCTTCTACTACAGGAATGGGTGTCCCGTCCAAGGTGAGCACTGGATCATCATGCGCTTTTCGAAGGTGACAGAAATGCATGCAAACTGTCTTAGATTTCGAAAATTTGAATCCATTTTCAGTTGCCCACGTTTGAATTTTATTTAGGTTTTGTTGAAGCTGACGTTCAATAGTATGCATATTTTTTGACCGATAACAAATCAAAAAGTCATCTACATATAAGGAACAGTCAACACCAGGATTAAGACATTTAACAATATTGTTTATTTTTAGACTGAAAAGAGTAACAGACAAAATACTACCTTGAGGCACACCTTGTTCTTGATCATGTGCCTCAGACAAAGTTGAACCTACACGTACTTTGAATTCTCTATTGGATAAGAAGTTTTGAACGAATAGTGGCAATCGGCCTTTAAGACCTATTTCATGTAAATCATTCATTATACCTTACTTCCAAGTTGTATCGTAAGCCTTCTCTAAATCAAAGAAGACAGCAACTAAATGCTCCTTCTTGATGAAGGCTTCACGTATAAAGGTTTCTTATCTAACCAAGTGATCATTAGTACTGCGTTGGTGCCTGAAACCACTCTGAAATTCTGTAATAATATTATTTGTTTCAAGGTACCAAACGAGTCTTTCATTGATCATTCGCTCCAATGTTTTACATATGCAGCTCGTTAAAGCAATAGGACGTTAGTTGTTTGGGTTCGTATTATCTTTAAAATTTCCAGGTTTTGGTATGGGGATTATCGTAGCTTCTTTCCAAGACTTTGGCACATTACCAGTTTCCCAAATGTCATTAAATGTTTTCAAAAGAACCGAAAGAGAAGAGTCTGGAAGATGTTTCAAAAACTGGTAATGGATATCATCAGGCCCCGGAGATGAATCGTGAGCCTTTGAAAGAGCATCTTTAAGTTCCGAAAGAGAAAAAGATTGATTATAAGTTTCTGTGTTGTTGGATGAAAATTTTAGGTTCTGTTTTTCCTTTTGCTTTTTAATATTCTTGAATTTGGGACTATAATTTTCAGAAGAAGAATTTTTCGAGAAAGCGTCAGCGAGAGTATTAGAAATATCTTTTTTGGAAGTAATTTTAGAATTATTTACATTTAAGTGTCCCAGTGAGCTAGATTTTCCTTTTCCCTGAATTTTACGAACCATGTCCCATACTTTCTTTATTGAAGTTCGAGAATTTAATTTGGAAACATACTGTTTCCAAGATTTTTCTTTGATTCTTTAATTGTTCGACGAGCTTTTGCACGGAAAACACGATAATTATTTAAATTATCATGTGTTGGGCGATTATTGAATTGTCGCAGTGCTCCTTTACGTTGTTTTATAGCAGTTTTACAGTCATCTGTAAACCAAGGCTTTTTAATCTTTTTTGATTTCGTTGATGTTTTTGGAACTGTTTCTTCTGCTATATTAATAAGAATAGATGCAAATGACTCAATCGGATCATCAGCCTCCTGGACTGTGTCTTCAAGAAGTCGAGTTTCACAAAGAGTTTGAAACTGGGCCCAGTTAGCTTTATTTAGTTTCCACCTTGAAACCGGCTCATCAATATCTGGACCAATGTTATTTAGAAAAACAGGAAAGTGATCACTACCGCAGAGATCATCATGAACTTTCCAGTCATAGTCCAAAAGAAGGGTGGGGGTGCAAATAGAGAGGTCTAAAGAAGTGTATGTACCAGTTGCTGGATGGAGATACGTAGGAGTTTTAGTGTTATACAGACAAAGTCCATTGTTGTCGATAAAATTTTCAATTACTCTGCCTTTGTCATTAATATCTTTGGAACCCCAAAGAATATTATGACCATTAAAATCTCCCAACAATATGAAGGGAGAAGGGAGTTGCGGAACAAGATCATCAAGGTCTTTGAGAGATAATCTGGAATTTGGAGGAATATATATAGAACAAATAGTAACCACGCGATGGAGAGTTATACTAACTGCAACGGCTTGTAAATTCGTGCGTAAAGGTATTTGACTATGAGGAGCATTATTATTAACAAAGATAGAGACACCGCCAGCGGCTCTCTCATTGTTTACTGAAAGAGTATGGAAAGAGCTGTAATTTTTAATGGAAATGTTATCTGTATCTTTTAAATGTGTTTCTTGAAGACACAGAGCAGCAGGCTCATAATCCTTAAGAAGGAGCAATGTTTCTTCAAAGTTGGCTTTTAAGCCTCGACAATTCCACTGTAAAATGCTATTTTTCATTATTGTTAATTATGTCAAATGGAGCGAAATGATTAGATCTATTCTTATGAAGTAGGTATTCTGTTAAGTGTTCCTTTTGGAAGACAGGATGGAGATTCCTCTGCCTCCATATCTTCCAAGACCGACCACTTATTATGCTGCTTAATCGGATCAGTAGATCCTTTCGGCAGCCTGTCCGATTCAAGTACATGTTTCTCCTTTCCCTTTGGTTTAGGGTCAGGAGGCTTGTTTGATATATTCTTGCTAGTATTTCCGTGTTTTACAAGTGTGTCACGGACAATTTGTACTAACTTTCTATCTGCTTTTTCTGATTTTTCTTTTTCTTTTTGACTAAGTTTTGCTTCAGTAGAAGTTTCAGATGATGCTGCATTTTAAGACGAAGACTGTGGAGCTCCTGTGATAAGGACAGGATCTGTTTGTGTCGAAGCATCAATACATGATACCGTGACACCAGCAGTCTTCGTGATGCTCGCATAACTTTTACCTGGCGCTGCTGTGTAACTTTCTACGATTTTTCCGCGCTTCTGGAAATGATATGTTCCTGGTGTATTTGATTTTGAGAATTTCTTTCTCAGTGTTCCAGGCCTGACATTGCCGCGAATCGGCGGGGTGGTTTCCTGAACAGTTCACACATTTTGCTGTATTTGTACAGTCTTTATCATGAGTTGTGTGTTTGGTTTCACCACAGTTGTTACGTACCATTAGCTTTTTACATCTGTCTTCATGGTGACCAAATAACTGGCACTGGTAACAGCGCAGAGGATTTGGAATGTATGGATCGACAGAGACTCGAAGAAAGGCAATTTTCAACTGTTTCGGCAGGACTGATGTGTTGAAGGTGAAGCCGAAGGTATTAGTGTCCTTAAGGGAGCCGTCTCGACGAATCTTGATTCTGCGGACTCCCACTACACCCTGCTCCCTCATATTGTCAAGGATCTCTTGTTCGCTGACCCCCCTTAAGTCGGGGCAGCGAACAACGCCCTTGCTTGTATTGAGGGAGCTGTGCAATGACACTTTTACCTTCAGGTCGTGGAACTTTTCTAGCCGTAATAGACTTTCTATTTGCTTTTTGTTCGTGTATTCCACGAGGAGGTCACCAGATCGTAATTTTTTAATACTTTTTGGCACACCAGCCATGCCATGCAGTACTTTCTCTATAACGAATGGAGAAAGACTGGACATTTGCCTTTCTTTTTGAGAATGAATTACCAAGAAGCGCGGAGAAGCAGTAAACGATGTCGGTTGACTGAGCTCGTTCTCTGATGGATCATCAGAGTCCATGTCACAAGGCCGTTTCGAATTATGTTGAGAAGCTTTGGCGTTTGAAGTTGGGGGGGGGGCCATGAGAAGATAAAGAAAATAGTTCATCTCCGGTGTTCTCCACCCGCCGTGGAGCCCAACAAGGGAGCACTTATATAGAGTGGATATCCAAAACTCCAAGTGCTAGAGATACACTGAAGATATACTCGGATAGGACAGAATGCCTACACGATTGACCCCTCAGCCGCCGCCTTCTAGGAATAAAAAAAGATGAGAATAAGGGTTCATGGGCACATGGTCAGTATCAGAATGATACAAAGATTGGAAGAGAAAGGTAAAGTTGGTTCCCAGGGCATGGCACGACAAAGCCGATTGATCATATTCGGGCCCATATGACCTCCCGTCTAGTTGAAATCAGGGCCAAAGTGATGTGTTGCAGACTGGATACGTCGTAAGCAGTCTACTCAATCACCAGGATCCCTTCTTCCAACGACGCGGGTCGCAGCTCACGGCAAACGAGCCGCCCCCTTTTAGACTGCCTTTTACGTCACGCAGAGGGATACGTCTGGCCTATTCTATCCCGGGACCAGCACGGGGGCATAATGTGAACAAACCAGATAGTTTGCAACCATTTCCAAATGGTTCTGAAGAAGAAGATTTTTTAATGTTTTTCTATGTATTGCTATGGTTCAAACCCTGGAGCCCCCAGGGGCAGGGCCATTTGGACCCTGGGGCCATCATTTGAATAATCTTGGTAAAGGATCACTAGGCAATGCTAAAAGCTAAATTTCAAGTCTCTGAGCCAAGTGGTTCTGAAGAAGAAGATTTCTGAATATTTTCCTATGTTTTTCTATGGTTCAAACTCAGGACCCCCTGGGGCCGCGCCATTTTTGACCCTGGCACCATCATTTGAACAAACTTGGTAAGGGACCACTAGGCAATGTATCATACAAAATTTCAAAATGGAGTAGAAGGTTTTTAAGTACATTTTAATTTCGAACCCAAGACTCCCTGCCCCAAGGCCATTTTCGATCCTAGGGCCACCATTTACACAAACTTAGTAGGAGTCCACCAGGCAATGCATCATATCAAATTTCAAGCATCTGAGCCAAGTGGTTCTGAAGAAGAAGATTTTTTAATATTTTTCTATGTAGTTCAATGGTTCAAACCTGGGACTCCCTGCCACAGGGCCATTTTGGACCCTGGAGCCACCATTTGAACAAACTTGGTAGAGGACCACTAGGCAATGTTACATACAAAATTTCAAGTATCTGAGGCAAGCAGTTCTGGTGAAGAAGTTTTTTAAGTATTTTTTAGTTTCGAACCCAAGACCCCCTACCCCAGGGCCATTTTGGACCCTGAGGGCACCATTTGAACAAACTTGGTAGAGGACCTTTAGGCAATGCTACATACCAAATTTCAAGCATCTGAGCCAAGCAGTTCTGGAGAAGATTATTTTTAAGTGTTTTTTTTAGTTTCGAACCCAAGACCCCCCCTGCTCCAGGGCCATTTTGGACCTTGGGGCCACCATTTGATCAAACTTGGTAGAGGACCACAAGGCAATGCTACATACCAAATTTCAAGCATCTGAGCAAAGCAGTTCTGGAGAAGAAGATTTTAAAGTATTTTTTAGTTTTGAACCAAAGACCCCCTGCCCCAGGGCCATTTTGGACCTTGGGGCCACCATTTGAACAAACTTGGTAAAGGACCACTAGGCAATGCTACATACCGAATTTCAAGCATCTGAGCAAAGCAGTTCTGGAGAAGAAGATTTTTAAGTATTTTTAGCTCACCTGAGCCAGCGGCTCCGGGGGAGCTTATAGGATGGGAAGGCTCCGACGTCCGTCGTACGTCCGTCCGTCCGTCGTCCGTCCACAATTTCAAACAACTTCTCCTCTGAAACCGCTGGGCCAATTGTAACCAAATTCCATATGCAGCCTCTCGGGGACTTAGGAACGAGAAGTTGTTCAAACGGCCCTGGTCACATGACCAACATGGCCGCCACGCCCATATATGGTAAAAAGCTAAAAAAAACTTCTTCTCCAGAACCAATAGGCCGATGGCCTTGAAACTTGGTATGTAGCATCGGGTACGCGAGTACTTCCAAGATTGTTCAAATTATGACCTTGGGTTGACCTTGACCTCTTTTACGGTAAGGTCAAATTTGCTTTCTGTAGCTTTTATATGGGAAAATGCTTGAACATAAGATTTCTTGGAAACTGCTGAAGACTTTGACCTGAAAATTGGTATATACAGTGATCTTAATGAGTACATGAAAATTTATGCGTACAAGAGGTCAAGGTCATTCTTTGACCTTTGACCCTGGTCTCTCATGTTTTGACAATTTCAAACGTCTCCTCAAAAGCCACTGGGCCAGTTGTAACCAGATTTCATATAGAACCTTTAGGGATTGAGGGAACAAAAATTTGTTCAAACGGTCCTAGTCACATGACCAAGATGGCCGCCATGCCCATATATGGTAAAAAGCTTTAAAAATCATCTTCTCCAGAACCAATTGACCGATGGCTTTGAAACTTAGTATGTAGCATTGTGTTCTCAAGTACTATCAATATTGTTCAAATTATGACCTTTGGTTGACCTTGACCTTTTTTACGTCAAGGTCAAATATGGGAAAATGCGAGAACATAAGATAACTTGGAAACTGTTGAAGATTTTGGGCTAAAAATTGGTATCTACAGTCATCTTAATGAGTACATGAAGATTTATGAGTACAAGAGGTCAAGGTTATTCTTTGACCTTTGACTCTGCACTCCCATATTTTGACAATTTCAAACAATCTCCTCAAAAGCGACAAGGCCAATTGAAACCAAATTCCATATAAAACGTCCAGGGGTCTTTGGAACGAAAATTTGTTCAAACAGTCCAGGTCACATGACCAACATGGCTGCCACGTCCATATATGGTAAAAAGCTTTAAAAATCTTCTTCTCCAGAACCAATTGACCAGTGGTCTTGAAACTTGGTATGTAGCATTGGGTACTCAAGTACTATCAAGATTGTTCGAATTATGGCTTTGGGTTTACCTTGATCTTTTTTACGGCAAGGTCGAATATGGGAAAATGCTAGGTCATAAGATTTCATGGGATGTTTTGAAGATTTTGGCCTATAAATTGGTATTTTCAGTCGTCTTAATGTGGTCATGAACAATTATGAGTACAAGAGGCCAAGGTCATTCTTTGATCTTTGACCCAGATTTCTTATATTTTGACATTTTCAAACATTTCCTCAAAAGACAATGGGCCAATTGTAAACACATTTCATATAGATCCTTCAGGGGTTGATTGAACAAAAATGTGTTCCAACCGTCCAGGTCACATGACCAACATGGCCGCCATACACATTTATGGTATAAATCTTCAATACTTTTCTTCTCCAGAAACAATACACCTATGGCCTTGATACTTGGTAATTAACATGGAGTACTAGAGTACTTTCAAGACTGTTCAAATGATGATCTTGGGTTTACCTTGACCTTTTTTGCGGCATGGTCAAATATATGAAAATGCTAGAAAATAAGATTTCATGGAAAGTTTTGAAGATTTTGGCCTAAAAATTGTCTTAATGAGTACATGAAGATTTATGAGTACAAGAGGTCATGGTCATTCTTTGACTTTTGACTCAAGACTCATATTTTTACAAGGACTTCTATGATTAAGGCGTGAATTTTCCCCATGATTAAAAAGTTGTACGAAACACTGACTTTTGCTTTGCATTTATGACTATGACATGTAACTTGCATGACAAATGAATTTTCAAGTGTTTGTGTCTATGTAAAGTACGTTAAAAATACGTTGACGTTGACGTCATTGTTGAGATAAATTGTAAATTATCCTCAAACTGATCGTTTAAATAATGATTTATTGTATACATTTCACCCCTTTTTGACTTACATTACACACAACACTGGATAGTTTTGACTATATGTATGTGACCTTGACCTCATTTCAAGGTCATGGTACACAAAATAATCCTTGAAGATCACAGTGCTACTGATGACCATTCTTCTTCTTTGGCTTACTGAGTATCGTTCCCCCCCCCCGTGACCCAGCTTCCCACTCATATATATTGCGTACTTGCATTGCATAAGTCTGCTGCATGAAGGAAATGCTGGGTCACGGGGGGGGGGGGGGGGAAGTACTTGTATTTTAATTATAGTGAAGCGTTCTCTTTTGGCCGCTTAGACCGGAAGTATAACTGCGGTTTTGCATGTTTAAATGCCAGTCAGGCATAACAAGAAAAAAAGCATTGCTTTGTATTGTGATATGCGTGTATTTAGCATGCATTGATGACAAAAATGTACGGAATGAATGACTGATTTCAATATTTTTATCACCTCAAAAAATGAGGCATGCGAAAATCTTGAATTTAGGGTAGGTAGGTTCAGACTGGATTATCTCCCCATGTCTTTGGGTCTGAATCACAAATAATCTGATTTCATACGGCTTACATATTTGTGGAAGCTCTGCTAAGAAAAATTTGCACACTTTATACTTTTGAAAATTCGGACCTGTCGCGCCGGTCTAATGGGGAAAATCCTCGCCTTAATCATAGAAGTCCTTTCAGACATAAGAAAAAGCCACTTTGCCAATTGCTCAGGAGAGCGGTTCAGGGCCTCATGGCCCTCTTGTTTAGTTTTGAACCAAAGACCCCCTGCCCCAGGGCCATTTTGGACCCTGGGGCCACCATTTGAACAAACTTGGTAAAGGACCACTAGGCAATGCTACATACCAAATTTCAAGCATCTGAGCCAAGCAGTTCTGGAGAAGAAGATTTTTAAGTAATTTTTAGTTTCGAACCCAAGACCCCCTGCCCCAGGGCCATTTTGGACCCTAGGGCCACCATTTGAACAAACTTGGTAGAGGATCACTAGACAACGCTTCATACCAAATATCTAAGCCCTAGGCCTAGCGGTTTCAGAGAAGATGTCATTTAAAGCAAATTGTTGACGACGCACGACACACGACGCACGACGGACACTGGGTGATCACAATAGCTCACCCTGAGCCTATGGCTCAGGTGAGCTAAACATGAAAAAAATCTATAGCGGAATTAGGTCACAGTGACCTACTTAGCGTTTACAAGACCGATTTTGCTCAAATGTCAGTATCTCAAGAAATCTCAATCAATTGTGGTCAGATTTGGTCAGAAATGGTCCTTGAAAGGAATTATTTCAATTTTGTGCCAGTTGACTATCCAAGATGGCCACCATTGGGGCCGTTACTAAAAATAGCACAAACATAAAAATGAAAATTACTCAAGAACCCTTGAATGGAATTCGACCAATTTTGTGTCAGATTGTTCCTTGCATGAAGCCGTTTCGATAAATTGCAATTCGGTTTTCCAAGATGGCCGACATCTGCCGTTACTAAAAATAGCACAAACATTGAAATGACAATTACTCAAGAACCCTTGTATGGAATTCGACCAATTTTGTGTCAGAATGTTCCTTGCATGAAGCCAGTTCGATTAATTGCAATTTAGCTTTCCAAGATGGCCGACATCTGCCGTTACTAAAAATAGCACAAACATAAAATGACAATTAGTCAAGAACCCTTGAATGGAACTGGACGAATTTTGTGTCAGAATGTTCCTTACATGAAGCCATTTCGATTAATTGCAATTTGGCATTCCAAGATGGCCACCATCTGCCGTTACTAAAAATAGCACAAAACATGAAAATGACTATACCTCAGCAACAGCTGAATAGATTTTGACGAAATTTGTGTCTAAATGATTTTTGCATTGAGATGTTTCAAAAGTAACTAAATATAGACAAGTTTTAATGGCCTTTGTTACTAAAAATAGAAAAATGTGAAAATAAGAAAATCTCAGTGAAATTGGACTAATTTTCTGTCAGAATGGTTCTTTCATTAAGCTTTTTCGATTTTCTGCATTTTGGCATTCCAAGATGGCCGCCATTTGCCGTTACTAAAAATAGCACAAAACATGAAAATTACAACATCTCATTAACCGCTGAAGCGATTGAGACGAAATTTGTGGCAAAATGTTTCTTGCCTGGACGTGTTTCAAAAGGTTGGTTGATTTGATGCTTAACGTCCACGGTAAACAACTAAGGTCATGTCGGGATGGTCAGTTAACCTAACCACACTATTCCTGGGCAGGCTTACACCTCCTAAGCGGTTAACCAGTACTAAGTGCACATACTTTCGCCAGTAACTGACCACTGCCCTTCTTGAATCAGCGGAAGAAGAAACGAAAGTATGTGGCCAGACCGGGATTCGAACCCAGGACCTCTGACTTACGAGTCAGGTGCCCTACCGATTGCGCTACCCGGCCCGGCTAACAAATATTGACCTGTCAAGTTGGCCTCTGTTACTTAAAATGGCCCGGCTAACAAATGTTGGCCTCTGTTACTTAAAATAGCAAAATATGAAAATTAGAAAATTACAATGGAACTGGACCAATTTTATGTAAAAATGGTCCTTGCATGAAAGCTTTTCAATTTTTTGCATTTTGGCATTCTAAGATGGTCGCCATCTGCCGTTACTAAAAATAGCACAAAACATGAAACTGACAATATCTCAGTAACCCCCTTAATGAAATTTGTTGAAATTTGTGGCAAAATGATTTTTGCATTGAAGTGTTTCAAAAGTAAATATATAAAGACCAGACAAGTTTGCCTCTGTTACTAAAAGTAGCAAAATGTGAAACTTAGAAAATCTCTGGAAATGGACTCCGAATGGTCCCGTGGCACAAAAGCCAGGTGAGCGATATCAGGCCCATTTAGGCCTCTTGTTCAGTTTTCCCCACTATAAGTCGATGACTCTAAGTTGCCATAGCAACCAAACTGAAGGGCCCATGATAATAAAAAATAGCCATCAGAGGAGATGGCAAATCCCCCGACCGAAGACCCCTATGGGCCTTGGTAAAAAGGGTGCACTTCAAAACACATATTAGTAATATAATGTCGTTCTTTTATGCTTCTGATTGACATTAACTGTTAACAGATGCATGATTATCTAACACTCAGACTAAAACAGTATGCTTGACTGCTAGAAAGAGGTAATATCTCAAACAGCCACCATATACACAAATGTATAGCATACGATACATTCAACTTTCAAAATGTGTGAATAACTTCTAAAGTACAAGCCCTACAAACCTAATTTTGAGCTCTCTAGTAAGTGAATTTGGACAAAGAATCCAAATCTGGAAAAAAAAAAAAAATTTTTTTTTTTTTTTGGGGGGGGGGGGGGGGGTGCAGGAGGGGGCACGGGAATGTGGAGGGGTAAGAGAGAGTTAGGAACACTGATAAGATATCACAGCATGATCATCAATATTCTAAAAGGTTCATGGTTATTAAAATTCTGGAGCTGGCCAGGGTTATACAGTTATGGAGCAGAGACTCAAACAGCAGCTCAAACTACCAAAAGGAAATAACTCACTAGGTCTAAAAGCAAGAGTTATCATTCATGTATGAGACAAATTGTCATGACCTGTTATGTATATCTGTGAAGTATCATGCAAATATTTCAAAAGGTATTCAAGCTATGGAGCGGACACTTAAAATCATCAAAGGGAAATAACTCCAAAAGTAAGAAAGCAAGAGTTGTCATTCTTGTTCGCGACACATCATCATGACCTGTTCTACATATCTGCGAAGTATCATGAAAATATTCCAAAAGGTATTCAAGTTATAGAGCTGACACGAAATCATACCTAAAATGATCAAGGGGAAATAACTCAAAAAGTAAGAAAGCAAGAGTTGTCTTTCTTGTTCGCGACACATCGTCATGACCTGTTCTACATATCTGTGAAGTACCATGAAAATATTCCAAAAGGTATTCAAGTTATAGAGCTGACACGAAATCATACCTAAAATGATCAAGGGGGAATAACTCACAAAGTAAGAAAGCAAGAGTTGTCATTCTTGTTCGCGACACACCGTCATGACCTGTTCTACAAATCTGTGAAGTATCATGAGAATATTCCAAAGTGTATTCTAGTTATAGAGCGGACACGAATCTGCCAAAAAATCACACCTAAAACTATCAAGGGGAAATAACTCAAAAAGTAAGAAAGCAAGAGTTGTCATTCTTGTTCGCGACACATCGTCATGACCTGTTCTACATTTCTGTGAAGTATCATGAAAATATTCCAAAGGGTATTGAAGTTACAGAGCGGACACGAATCTGCCAAAAAATCACCAAAGGGGAGATAATTCAAAAAGTACAATAGCAAGAGTTACCATTCTTGTACGCGACACATCGTCACGACCTGTTCTACATAACTGTGAAGTATCATGAAAATATTCCAAAGGGTATTCAAGATATAGAGCGGACAAGAAAGTGTTTACGGACGGACGGACGGACGGACGGACGCCAGGCTCATCGCTATATCCCCCGAACCTTTCGGTCGGGGGATAAAAAGCACAAACTTTCAACCCCACATCCCAAGGATGCGCACAGATGAAATCTAAGCCTTATTGGCCCAGTGGCTTCAGGAGATAATTTTTTTACGCATTTTTTGCTCACCCGAGCATGAAGTGCTCAAGGTGAGGTATTGCGGTCGGTCTTTGTCCGTCGTCAACTTTTGATTTAAACAACTTCTTCTCCAAAACTGCCGGACGGATTTAAAAGTAATTTCACAGAAATGTTCCTTTGGGGACTCTCTACCAAAATCGCTCAAATGGTTCCGCTCCGCTGAAAAATATGCCCACCAGAGCTAAAAATAGAAAAAATAATTAAACGACTTCTCCTCCAAAACTGCTAAGCAGATTTTGAAATAATTTCACAGAAATGTTCCTTAGGAGACCCTCTACCAAAATTGCTCAAACGGTTCCGCTCCGCTGAACAATATGGCCGCCAGAGCTAAAAATAGAAATGCCTTTAAACGACTTCTCCTCCAAGACTGCTAGGCCGATTTTGAAATAATTTCACAGAAATGTTCCTTAGGAGACCCTCTACCAAAATTGCTCAAACGGTTCCGCTCCGCTGAACAATATGGCCGCCAGAGCTAATATTAGAAAAACCTTTAAACGACTTCTCCAAAACTGCTGGGCCGATTTTGAAATAATTTCACAGAAATGTTCTTTAGGAGACCCTCTACCAAAATTGCTCAAACGGTTCTGCTCTGCTGAACAATATGGCCGCCAGAGCTAAAAATAGAAAAACCTTTAAACGACTTCTCCTCCAAAACTGCTGGCCCGACTTTTAAATAATTTCACAGAAGTGTTCCTTAGGAGACGCTCTACCAAAATTGCTCAAACGGTTCTGCTCCGCTGAACAATATGGCCACCAGAGCTAAGAATAGAAAAAAGCTTTAATCATCATCGTCTCTGAAGCCAATGACTCGATTTCAAAAAAATTTCACAGAAATGTTTTACTCATGGCCCTGAACCAAAATTGCTAAAAAAACGGTTCCACTCCGCTGAATGGCCGCCAGAGCTAAAAATAGAAATAAATCTTAGAATGACACAGAGGGCACAGTTATGATCCCATCATCATGAAACTTTGTCAGAATGTTTATCTAAATAATATCTAGACCATCTTTGAAACTGGGTCATGTGGGGTCAAAAACTAGGTCACTGGGTCAAATCTTAGATAAACCTTGTGCACTCTAGAGGGCACAGTCATGATCTAATCTTCATGAAACAATGTTATTTATATAAATTCTAGGCCAAATTTGAATCTGAGTCTTGTGGGGTCAAAAACTAGGTCACTAGGTCAAATCTTAGAAAAACCTTGTGTATACTCTAGAGTGCACAGTTATGATCCAATCTACGTGAAACATTGTCAGAATGTTTATTTTCATGAAATCTTTACCAGATTTGAAACTGGGACATGTCAGGTCAAAAACTAGGTCACTTCTTGGAAAAACAGTGCGAACGCTTGAGAGGACACAGTTTTGTTCTAATCTTCATAATACTTTGTCAGAATCAATGTTTGTCTCCAACAAATCTGTACCGAGGGTGCAACTTGGTCATGTTGGGTCAAAAAGTAGGTCACTAGCTTAAACTTTAGAAAAACATTGTGTACACTCTAGAGGGCACAGTTTTGATAACTTTGTCAGAATGTTTATTTCCAAGAAATCTAGACCAGGTTTGAAACTGGGTCATGTGGGGTCAAAATCTATGTCATTAGGTTAAATCTTATAAAAACCTTAGGTACGCAATAAAGGGTTCTTTTTCCATTTAATCTTTGTGAAACTCTGTCTGTCGGTCTTATGGATGTCTCTGAGGTTAAGTTCACAAGATACTCAGGTGAGCGATCCAGGGCCATCAGGATCCAGGACGACGACATACGACGACAACGACGGACCACTGCCTATCATATAAGCTCCCCCGGAGCCTTCGGCTCTGGTGAGCTAAAAAGTGCACAGCTATTTAAAAAGCAGGTAAAATATTTGCTGTAAGAAAGCCTGCACAAAGACTGTTGATAATCAATGAACTGTTTTGTTTTAACATTTAGATTAATTTTGAATAATTGCATTTTCAGTGCATTTATTGAAAAGCCTTTTGGTAAACCGTTGGAATGTAATGTAGATTATATTTCAATAACAACAACATCTCACGCGAAGTAACATAGGTTAAGTGGCGTAAAATAAACCATAGTTCTCTCCAATCTGATTGGACTTAGTCGACGTTATGACGTCATTGCCGCTGTTAGTAGAACAAGAGGGCCATGAGGCCCTGAATCGCTCACCTGTGCAATTGGCAAAGTGGCTTTTTCTTATGTATGAAATTGCCAAAATTTGAGTTTTGGGTCAAATGTCAAAGAACGAACATGACTTCTTGTACTCATATATCTTCATGTACACATTAAGACAATCAGACATAGCATTTTTAGGCCAAAATCTTCAAACCTATCCATGAAATCTTATGTTCCAGCATTTTCCAATATTTGACCATGCCGCTAAAAAGGTCAAGGTAAACCTAAGGTCATCATTTGAACAGTCTTGGTAGGACTCTAGTACTCCATGCTACTTAACCAAGTTTACAAGCCATTGGTGTATTGGTTCTGGAGAAGAAAAATATTAAAAGTATTTACCATAAATGGGTATGGCGGCCATGTTGATCATGTGACCTGGACCGTTTAACAAATTTTTGTTCAATCAAGCTCTGGAGGCTCTATATGAAATGTGTTTACAATTGGCTCTTTGCCTTTTGAGGAAATGTTAGAAAATGTCAAAATATGAGATCTGGAATAAAGATCAAAGAATGACCTTGACTTCTTGTACTCATTATTCTTCATGACCTCATTAAGACGACTGTATATACCAATTTTGAGGCCTAAATCTTCAAAACTTCATATGAAACCTTATGTTCTAGCAGTTTCCCATATTTAACCTTGCCATAAAAAAGGACAAGATCAACCCAAGGTCATAATTTGAATAATCTTGATAGTACTGGATTACCCAGACCATTTGAAGAAATTTTCGTTCCCTCAACCCTTGAAGGCTGTTTATGAACTGTGTTTACTATTTGCTCAGTGGCTTTTAAGAAGAAGTTTGAAATTGTCAAACCATGAGAATTCAGGGTCAAAGAACACTTTTGACCTCTTGTACTCACAAATCTTCATGTAATCATTAAGATAAATGTATTATCCAATTTTTAGGCCTAAATTTTCAAAACTTTCCATGAAATCTTATGTTCCAGCATTTGTTCCATATTTGACCTTGCTGTAAAATGGTCAAGGGCAACCCAAGGTCAACATTTTAAACAATCTTGATAGTACGGGAATACCCAATGCTTCATACCAAGTTTAAAGGCCATCTGTCAATTGGTTCTGAAGAAGATTTTTAAAGGTTTTTACCATATATGGGCGTGGAAGCCATGTTCGTCACGTGACCTGGACCGTTTGAATTAAGTTTTGTTCCCTCTGACCCTGGAGGCTCTATATGAAATTTGGTTACAATTCGCCCAGTGGTTTTTGAGGAGATTGTTTGAAATTGTCAAAATATAAGAGTTCTGGGTCAAAGAATGACCTTGACCTTTTGTACTTATGAAACTTCGTGTACTCATTAAGATGACTGCATACTCCAATTTTTAGGCCTTAATCTTCAAAACTTTCCTTGAAAACTTATGTTCTAGCATTTTCCAATATTTGTCCTTGTCGTAAATAAGGTGAAGGTCAACCCAAGGTCATCATTTGAACAATCTTGATAGTACTTAAGTACCCAATGCTACATACCAAGTTTCAAGGCCATCGGTCAACTGGTTCTGGAGAAGAAGATTTTGAAAGGTTTTGAAAGGTTTTCGCCATATATGGGCGTGGCAGCCATGTTGGTCATGTGACCTGGACTGTATGAATAATTTTTTGTTCCCTCAACCCCTGGAGACTCTATAAGAAATTTGGTTTCAATTGGCACACAGGCTTTTGAGAAGATTGTTTGAAATTGTCAAAATATCAGAGTTCTGGGCCAAAGGTCAAACATGACCTTGACCTCTTGTACTCCAAAATCTTCATGTACTCATTAAGATTATTGTTGATACCAATTTTTAGCCCAATATCTTCAACAATTTCCGAGATATCTTATGTTCTAGCATTTTGCCATATAAAAGCACAAGGAAGCAAATTTGACCTTACCGTAAAAAAGGTCAAGGTCAACCCAAGGCAATAATGTTAACAACCTTGCTAGCACTAGCACACCCGATGCTACATACCAAGTTTCAAGGCCATGGGCATATTGCTTCTGGAGTAAAAGACTTTCTTAGGTTTTTAACATATATGGGCATGGCGGCCATATTGGTCATGTGACCAACACCGTTTGAAGAACTTTTCGTTCCCCCTTCCTCTGGAGGCCACATCTGAAATTTGGTTACAATTGGCCCAACGGTTTAAGTGAGGAAGTTTAAAATTGTGGACGGACGGACGGATGACGAACGACGACGGAGCCTTACCATCCTATAAGCTCCTCTGGAGCCGCTGGCTCAGGTGAGCTAAAAACTGCTGATAAATGTTTTTCTGCTTCAACTGTATCCCTAACGGAAGTTTGTGGTCAAATTTTAGATAAACAAGAAATGTTACAGTGTGTAACAAATGCCCCCGAAGGCCCCTTAAACTGACCTTTGAGTCCTGGTTGTGACCTTGATCTTGTGCGTGGCACCTTAGTCTTGCAAATGACATACATTCTCATTTGTTTTACTTTTCTGTGATGTTTAAATGCACTTTGGAAGTTTAAGAGGATTCATGGGGACTTAATTCAACCACTGACCAAACTGTATTGTGTTCTTTACATTGGGTACTGGAACCTAAATATCACACCTTACATGACTTATCATAATACTTTACTTTTCTTTAAATTACCATTTTATCATGCTTTTCCTTTCAGTGAAATTTGATGAAATTGGCCCAGGCAGTTTTGAGCCATTTCAGAGACATGATTGTGACCCTGACCTTGGGCAACAAAACCATAATTTGTTTGTGAATCATCTCATTATTTTTTTACCTTTTCAAGAAAATTAATGAAGTTTGATTCAGTAGTTATTAAGTAATTGAGGATAAAAGAGTTGACCTCTGGCTATGACCTTGACCTTGGATGTGGAAACGTATGTTTTGTGAATGGCAAATCTTCTCAGTAGACTTTATCTTTCTGTAATGTTTGCTTTGGTACTTTTCTGAGTAATTGCCCAGACATGATTTGACCTCTGACCCCAGACTTTGACCTTGACCTTGGATTTGGGATCATAAAAATTGTGTTTAATACACCTTCTCATTATGGTTTACCTTCCTGTGAAGTTTGATGAAAGTCACTTCAGCAGGTTTCAAGTTATCGCAGAAGCAAGATTTGACCTTTGACCCCTGATTGTGACCTTGACTTGAACATGGTAACCTAAATCTTATGTGTGACACACCTTCTCATTATGCTTCATCTTTCTATGAAGTTTCATAACATTTGCTTCCGTAGTGTATAAGTTATCGCTGAGACACGATTTTGAGACACAATTTGACCTCTGACCAAACTGTGGCCTTGACCTTGGGTGTAGGGACTTAAGTTTTGTGCGCGACACACCTTCTCATTATGCTTTAGCTATCTGTGAAGTTTCATCAAATGTGCTTCAGTAGTGTTGCAGTTATCGCTGAGACACGAGTTTAAGACACAATTTGACCTCTGACCCAATTGTGGCCTTGACCTTGGGCGTAGGGACCTAAGTCTTGTGCGCAACACACCTTCACATTATGCTATATCTATCTGTGAAATTTCATCAGATTTGCTTCAGTAGTTTTAAAGTTATAGCTGAGACACGATTTGTAACGGACGGACGGAAAGACAGACGGACGGACGGTGCAATGTTAATATGCCACCCGAATTTCCATCGGGGGCATAAAAAGAATATAAATATATGCACTAAATTCTTCTGGTCTGGTATTTATCGAAGTATAAACTACATATAGGGTCGCTAGCAAATTTTGCAAGAACCCCTTTTGGGTTCACTTACTTTACACGCGGCCAAATGTAGTTCATAGCGAAGTATAAATTACATATAGGGTCGCTAGCAAAGTTTGCAAGAACCCCTTCGGGGTTCACTTACCTTGCACGCGGCCAAATGTAGTTTATACTTCGATAAATGTAGTTTATACTTCGATAAACACCAGAAATATGAAATTCATTCCTTAAATGAGCAGTTACAGACTGATAAAGCTATTTTTCAATCATTTATGTTTCGGGGTTCACTTACCTTGCACGCGGCCAAATGTAGTTTATACTTCGATAAATGTAGTTTATACTTCGATAAACACCAGAAATATGAAATTCATTCCTTAAATGAGCAGTTACAGACTGATAAAGCTATTTTTGAATCATTTATGTTACGATAAGATTATGGGGATAGTCAGTACATTCATACTGCCTCAAAACTTTATTTTCAGACGTTAACCCAATGACTCCAACCCGGATTTCGACCTTTGACCGACCACCTCTACCGATTGTTCTGTTCTGTCTAGTTGGAAAGTGGGAAATTATTAAATCTCCAGACTTAAAGGATGTATAAGAATTTAGGTTATTCAATGGCAGTTGGAGCTGAAAATGCAGTGTATGAGATTTTCAGATGGCAGAATACTTGTGCAGTGTCACTCTGTCAGCTTGCATTCTTAAATGTATACTTAAATCTGTTCATTACGCATAATGTTTGTCTTAATCACACTCTTTAAATGAAAACCCTATTAATCATATCAAATGCCCCGGGGGCGTTGCATATTGCGCGAGGGGGGGGGGGGGCGTAATTAAGAGCCTAAAGCATGCAAAGTATATCAGCTACTTTCAAACTACCTATAATAAGCAACAAAAAGAAGACAATGGGTATACATTCAAAGGAAGCAACTCTACTGTTTGTGCGTCCCTTTCCAGTAGATCCATTTCAAAACAGCTACCTTATCCAGAGAAGCAAACAGGAATTCATACAAATGAATAATAGCATTATTTTCGGAAAGGAGGCATAAGGCGTTTATTGGAGCAGGGGCGGTTATTAGGATTAATACGGTATATAATTCTTAAGAGTTTTTAACACCTAAAACATTCAGCTGAAGCTAGAATGCTCTTGGGGGTATGCCAAGACTTGTAAAAATTTTGCATAGGTATAAAATTAATGCAAAGCACCTGTATAATTTTAAGCAAACATCAAGCCATCCGCTTACATAAAAGGCATTTTGATATGGCTTCATCATGAACTTAAAGAATGCCATTTACGCAATATGAACATTCTTTATATGCCTTTACGGCCCTTTCAACAAAATTTCACTTATATCGAGCCGACCGTTAGCCTAAAAATGGGCGGAAACCGGAGGTCCCGGGGAAAACCAGCCTGACTTTCCGAAAGCAGAACTTTGCTTTCTCACATGTGCGCTCAATAGTGAACATAAAAGTTTGAAAGAAAGTCTGCATGGAAAAAGAACAGAAAATCTACTGTTATACCAAACTTAGTTTTGTTCAACCGGCCTCTCTCTCAGCAAAATATGGTTAAAATGGACTAACAAACAGCGTCTGAAACATGAAACAGCGTACAGTGTTCGAGGTTATAAAACTTGAGAATAATCTCGAACTCAAAATAAAGCACACTGATTGGCTGCTTCCGAGCATGTGCTCGGAATCAGTTAATCGGTGTGCTTTAGTTTGAGTTTGAGAATGTACTAAAGTTTTATAACCTCTGTGCCAGTACGAACATATTGCGTTTGTCGGGTATAGTGATTACCAACTGTAAAGCTATGGTCATTGTTGCATGAGCTTAACGGAAGACAGATTTAGCGGAATGAGGTTTCCGAACCAGAAAGTGTAGGTGCCAAAGCCATGTCACCAACTATTGGATTAAAACATTCATTTTCTGTTCTATTCGATCTCATTTATTTGCAAGGTCGTAGATGACTTCGCAATTATCGTTTTTTCAGCTGCCCTAATTGAGCTGCATTCATACGACTGGCCTAAAACTTGATGATGCTATGATTTAACAATTTATATGCAGACACAATCCAATCGTTATAAGGACCACTTTATCCAGTTTGTGGTATGAGCTGGTTTCTTTTCTCATATGTGTAAGCATTTACACTGAGCGCATTTAATGACGTAGTACTATGTTCCTTTTCTACCCATTACTCTGTGTCAGGCTTTTAATCGTTGTCCTCTAATCTACTTTTTAAATATGTATATATCGAAATAATCATTCGATAATGATAATAAAAACAAGAGGGCCATGAGGCCCTGAAACGCTCACCTGAACAATTGACAAAGTGGGTTTTTCTGCAACTGTCAAAATATGAGTCTTGGGTCAAAAGTCAAAGAATGACCATGACCTCTTGTACTCATAAATCTTCATGTACTCATTAAGACAACCATATAAACCATTTTGCAGGCCAAAATCTTCAAAACTTTCCATGAAATCTTATGTTCTGGCATTTTCCCATAAAAAGGTCAAGGTAAACCCAAGGTCATCATTTGAACAGTCTTGGTAGTACTCTAGTACTACATGCTACTTACCAAGTTTCAAGGTCATAGGTGTATTGGTTCTGGAGAAGAAAAATATTAAAGGTTTAAAGCATAAATGGGTATGGCGGCCATGTTGGTCATGTGACCTGGACCATTTGAACAAATTTTTGTTCAATCAACCCCTCTGGCTCTATATGAAATGTGTTTACAATTCGCCTTTTGGCTTTAAAGGAAATGTCTGAAAATGTCAAAATATGAGAGATCTGAATCAAAGGTCAAAGAATGACCGACCTCTTGTACTCATAATTCTTTATGACCTCATTAAAACGATGGTACAATCCAACCTGTATTAAGCAAGCACCTAAGGGATTATCAAGATTATTAAGACAGGTGCTTGCTTAATACAGGTAAATTTCAATGTATGTGCATGTTTCGGGAACTGACTACACTCTTGCTTAAATACAGGTTGCTTGCTTAATTGAGGTGGCCACTAAGACAGGTTTTACTGTATATACCAATTTTTAGGCCAACATCTTCAAAACTTCCTTTCCTATGAAATCTTATGTTCTAGCATTTTCCCATATTTGACTTTGCCGTAAAATGGTCAAGGTCAACCCAAGGACATCATTCTGTAAAATCTTGATAATACTGGAGTACCCAATGTTACATACCAAGTTTCAAGGCCATCGGTCAGTTATTCTGGAGAAGAATATTTTTATAGGTTTTTACCATATATGGGCATAGTGACCATGTTGGTCATGTGACCTGGACCGTTTGAACAAATTTTCATTCCCTCAACCCCTGCAGACTCTATATGAAAAAATTAAGTTAAAATTGGCCCAGTGGTTTTTGAGGAGATTGTTTGAAATTGTCAAACTATGAAAGTTCTGGGTCAAAGGTCAAAGAATGACCTTGACCTCTTGTACTCACAAATCTTCATCTCTTTAAGATGACTGTATATACAAATTTTTAGGCCTAAATCTTCAAAACTTTCCATGAAATCTTATGTTCTAGGATTTTCCCATATTTGACCTTGCCGTAAAAAAGGTCAATGTCAACCCAAGGTCATAATTTGAACAATCTTGATAGTACTCGAGTGCTCAATGCTACATACCAAGTTTCAAGGCCATCGGTCAATCGGTTCTAGAGCAGAAGATTTTTTAAGGTTTTTACCATATATGGGCGTGGCGGCCATGTTGGTCATGTGACCCAACCCATATGAATAAATTTTCGTTCCCTCAACCCCTGAAGGCTCTATATGAAATTTGGTTCCAATTGGCCCAGTGGCTTTTGAGGAGATTGTTTAAAATTGTCAAAATATGAGAGTTCTGGGTCAAAGATCAAAGAATGACCTTGACCTTTTGTACTCATAATTCTTCATGTACTCATTAAGATGACTGTAGATCTCAATTTGTAGCCCAAAATCTTCAACAGTTTCCAAGATATCTTATGTTCTTGTGTTTTGCCATATAAAAGCACAAGGGAGCAAATTTGACCTTGCCGTAAAAAAGGTCAAGGTCAACCCAAGGTCATAATTTGAACAAGCTAGGTAGTACTCGCACACCCAATGTTACATACCAAGTTTCAAGGCCATCGGCCTATTGGTTCTGGAGAAGAAGATTTTTTCAGGTTTTTACCATATATGGGCATGGCGGCCATGTTGGTCATGTGACCCAACCCGTATGAATAAATTTTCGTTCCCTCAACCCCTGGAGGCTCTATATGAAATTTGGTTCCAATAGCCCAGTGGCTTTTGAGGAAATTGTTTGAAATTGTCAAAATATGAGAGTTCTGGGTCAAAGGTCAAATAATGACCTTGACCTTTTGTACTCATAATTCTTCATGTACTCATTAAGATGACTGTAGATATCAATTTTTAGCCCAAAATCTTCAACAGTTTCCAAGATATCTTATGTTCTTGTGTTTTGCCATATAAAAGCACAAGGGAGCAAATTTGACCTTGCCGTAAAAAAGGTCAAGGTCAACCCAAGGTCATAATTTGAACAATCTAGGTAGTACTCGCACACCCAATGCTACATACCAAGTTTCAAGGCCATCGGCCTATTGGTTCTGGAGAAGAAGATTTTTTCAGGTTTTTACCATATATGGGCATGGCGGCCATGTTGGTCATGTGACCAGGATCGTTTGAACAACTTTTCGTTCCTAAGTCCTCAGGAGGCTACATATGAAATTTGGTTACAATTGGCCCAGTGGTTTCAGAGGAGAAGTCGTTTGAAATTGTGGACGGACGACGGACGACGGACGACGACGACGGACGCCGGAGCCTGCCTATCCTATAAGCTCCCCCGGAGCCTTCGGCTCAGGTGAGCTAAAAACCTAGAAAGTGTTAAATGTAATTATATATCTGACACAGAAGGTAATGTGAAAACAAAAACCCCCGTAAGCAGATTGTTAATTGTCTGCTTAGTTACTGACGCAGGATTCCAATCTAAGGACCGGCTATCTTTATGATAATTTTATGTTTTGCTTTTTCTTTGGATGTTTTATTCTGAACAGATATAATTTTGTGTGTACATTTCTAAGTAGACAGAATAAATAGTTTAAATATCTTTATGTTGATAATAGTTTGCTTATCATTTGCGCTTATTCGTTTGGATAGAGGCGCTCGGTTTCGATGCAGAGGGTCGCGGTTTTAATCCCTAACGACCAGTCAGCCTAAAAAAACTCGCTAACAATCGAAGAGTAAATGGGTTCCTTTTTTCGAATCGTAAACGGTAAAAGGCAGCGAAAGGAGAGGGATGGACCCTTGTCTTTCACGTGCTGTGCCCAAGATACGGAGGGCCTGTAACACCCTCTGCTCCTACGATTACAAGTCTACGGGAAACTTTTAGTTTTTATGCGTAATGCCCCAATATTAAACGAACTTCGAAACAGTATAAGAAAATAAGATGTAGTAGCACGCGTTAACTCAGTTAAAATCTCCTGTAGTGTTTCTATGACCATACTATTGCGGCTCCGCTATTTCATCTATCTTTGTTGCTGTAACGGTTTCACTTCGTCGACAAATATGCCACATTACTCATTTGTTCCGTCGGTTATGCCTTTATGACTGGACATTTCCCCGGGTATGATGATGGTCATTGATAACTTGGCGATTTTATGCCCTCATCAACAGTATTTCTTGCATCCCAGATTAGGATATCCGTGTCTGACCCGTTAGTAGGATAAAAAAGAAGTTAACGCGTGACTTCTGTCTGCATTGGCTGTATTGGACATCACGTAACTTCGTCGCTAACTGACGTCATAAGAACGTCAGAAATCACATGAGTTGTCAAAATAGCGGACGTCGCAACTCAATTCTAGATGTAATTAAAGCTTCAGCACTTAAAGCTATGCAAGAAAAAGAATCTACCATGAGAATGAGGTACGGATAGACAAATCTGACCCTAGGGTCACTGTTTGGCATCACTCGGCATGCATCGTGCTGCTAAACAGTGGCCCTTGGGACAGATTTGTCTATTCGTACCTCACACTCATGTTAGATTCTTATACTCTCTCAAAAATAAATTTGTGTCCATAAAATACTATTTTGTTCTATCACAGTAGGGTTTTGAGCTTACATATTACTCATGAGTTCGTTTTGGTCAATGGGAGATACTTGGAGAATGCCTCCGTGCGATTGAGCGCATTTTGGTTCGAACATAATCTCACGTCCAGAGCCACTTGGACCAGCGGCCCCGTAATCAAAAGTTCGGAGAACTAATCACTCGGCCATGCGGAGTGAAGTGTGACATTTACAACCAGCACAAGTTAATTCGTTCCTATCTGTTCTTACTTTGCTCTTCATCTTGCACACCCTACTTAATAATCCTTACTTACTCCCAGACGTTTCTCTAGAGCAAGTTTGAAGACTCTAGCCCTTGCGGTTACTCAGAAACTAAGCTAAACCAACTATTGAATGTATTTTCTATGTTCAATTAACCGTCAAATATAGGTCATGGCCTGATATGCTCACCACTTTCAGTAAATAATCCACAGATGTATCAATGGAGCACGTTTGAAGATTCTAGTCCTAAAGCCAGCTTCACTAATGACGACTTAAGCTGTCATTAAGTCTTAATGGCAAACTCACATCCAAGAATGCATTCACTTTCCTGTTGTCTGCTAGAAAAAACAATGGTTGAAAAGAGGAAGCGCTAAAAATCGATAGTAAAGAGGAGGAGCTGATTATATCTATGTTTGAAAAATACAAAGATACACTTTCATCAAAATTTAACAATGCTGTAACCAATGACCAAAAAAGGAAAATTTACGCTAGAATCACAGAAGAAGTAAATGCCTTAGGCGTGTGGCCAAGGACGATAGAGCAAGATAAATGGTCAAACATGGTGTGTGAGGGAAAAAGAACAGATGCAGATATAAAGAAATCATCACGAATGACCGGCGATGGGAAGCCTGTGCCTCCACTAACAGCAAGCCAAGAGACAAGACCTGACAGTGAGACAGGATAGTTCGCCTGGCAGCGCCTTGCCCATCACCTAAAAACTTTAACGTAAAACCTTAACATTTTGCTAAGGCTGTTAGAATTTTAATGCGGTTTTCAAAATGAACACGGAAAAACAAATGTGAATAAAATCAGAAGAAAAAGACGACTTGCTTATGTCTCGTAGTGTATTTCAATACCTGTTCGATTCGCGGTCTGGCCACATACTTTCGTTTCTCCTTCCGCTGATTCAAGAAGGGGAGTTGTCAATTAATGGCGAAAGTATGTGCACTTAGTACTGGTTAACCGCTTAGAAGGTCTAAGCTTGCCCAGAAATAGTGTGGCTTGGTTCACTGACCGTCCCGACATGACCATAGCTTTTTACCGCGGTCGTAAAGCAACAAGTCAATCAATCAATCGATTCGCGATTATCGCTATTTAAAGAGTTATCCATGATGGTTTGATATAGTGCTCAAAGAAAAAAGGGAAAAAAGTAAAAAAAATGGTACGTTTTGTAGTACTTGAGGAGCCCCGATAGCTCAGAAGGTAAAGCGCAAAGGCTCATCCAGTCAAGACTACACAAGAATTTTGCGGAATGGTTGTACCCATAAAGAAGAAAGATAACAGTATTAGAATATTTGTTGATTGATTGACTGATCGATTGGATGCTTAACGTCCACGGTTAACAGCTATGGTTATGTCGGGACGGTCAGTTAACCTAACCACACAATTCCTGGGCAGGCTTAGACCTCCTAAGCGGTTAACCAGTACTAAGTGCATATAATTTCGCCAGTAACTGACAACTGCCATTCTTGAATCAGCGGAAGGAGAAACGAAAGTATGTGGCCAGACCGGGCATAGAATATGTGTTGATTACAGAAAACTAAATGAAGTTACTCTCCCATTGATTGATTGATTTGGTTTAACAGCCCTTTGAGACAGTATTTCAGTCTATATCGGGCCGTCTACCAGAGAGAGGGAGAAAGAAAAGAGAAATGATAGACGAGAGAAAAAAATGTCCAACAACCCCCAACCGCACCCACAGCAAGCACAGTAGGCCCTTGCCCTACTGTTATCCAAATCAGTAGGACGCCCCGGCACTGGAAGTTACACGCAGCACCATCGCACCACCCCCGTGCGCATGTGAAGGAGTCCTTAAAGGGGACATCTCTCTGGAACCTTACGAGAGGACCTATCGGGCAGGAGACGTATGGAGTGTCCAAATATTTACCAACTGAGTCCCCTTAGGCGTTAGTAGTTAGGAATGGGGATTCAGCAGCTGAGAATGCCAATTCTTTTAAGTGTGTTCAAGAATGTGTTACTAATGTTTATGTAAGAGATGTCCATTGTTCCCAAGGAAATAGTCCGACTAATTGTGAAACCGATCCTGAAATGGACACATGGCAGAATGCCCAGGGCCTGAATCCTGTGTTATCAGTCCTGTACAAGTGCTTGTTATTAAATAAACGTCCAGACTGGCAATATATTTCAGATTAGGATAGCGAGACGAAAACGTTCCTATCGCTGTGGTCCAATTTGTTTCTGCATAAGAATGTTATATGCAGGAAATATTTGGACACTCAAACCGACACTTATTTTTCCCAGATTTGAGTTGCAAGTGACGAAATACTAACAGAATTGCATGGCAATGTGACTGGTGGTCTTTTAGGCAGCACTAAGACCATGGATAAGGTACGAAAAAGATTTTACTGGTGCAATTATAAAGAACACATTGAAAACTGGTGTAAACAGTGCTTGCAATGTCACTCGCGCCGGCTTCCGAAACTTCATCCATTAGCACCAATGAAACAGAACCTAGTTGGAGTACCCATGGAACGCGTCAGCCTCGACCTGTAAGAACAAATACCTGAAAGTAGAAAAATCACGACAATTATATTCTTTCAATATGTGACCAATGTACAAGAGTAATTCCCGATTCAGAATATGGAAGCAATACCGGTAGTTAAGACTTTTGTTGAAGAATTTGCACCGCGATATGGTGTGTGTCGACAGATTCTGACTGACCAGGGTAAACAGTTTGAATCAAAACTGTTTCAAGAAATCTGCCGATTACTTGATACTGAAAAGAAGAAGAGAAGCAGTTTCCATCCACAAACAAATGAAATGCAAGAGAGATTCAACCGTACCATTGAAGATAAGCTTAGCACCTACATATCAAAATCTCAAAACGAATGGGACCAATACCTACCACTATTACTTCTAGCCTATAGATCCTCCATGCACGAGAGCACTGGCCAGACGCCATACATGCTGATGTTTGGTCGTCACGCCTTTCTACCGATTGACCTAGTTTGTATCTCTCCGGTCGTCTTGCCCTTCTTCCCATTGACCTTGTTTGTATCTCTGCAGATTCTGAAACAAGAGGGCCATGGTGGTCCTGAATCGCGCACCTGAGCATTAATCAGTTCACTGGCTCTGGTTTAGATTTATAAGAGTTTTTACCATACATGGGAATGGCGGCCACCTTGGTCATGTGACCAAGATCATTTGAAGAACTTTCAATCCTTAGACCCATGTGCAGGCTCCATATGAAATTTGAGTTTAGTCTGCCCAGTGGTTTCAGAGATGTTTGAAAATGTTTAGGGATGGAAGTTAGAGGCAGCAAACACCAATACAGTAAGGCTCAGGTGAGCTGAAAATGGTAGAGTCGCTTCTCCGAAAAGTTCCCGTTCATGTTGAGTTCCTATGATGGATATGAACTAGACTGAACTAGGCGAACACAGATGATAGAATGGTAGCATCGTTATCTCACTGAGGTGAAACTAATGTATTCCAAGGAGTTTGTGGCTGGCATCATTGCAATGTTAGTTCTGATTCTTGCAGCATAACTTAATTTAGATTTGACCTAGTGACCTAGCTTTTGACCCGACATGACCCAGTTTCAAACTTGACCTAGATTTTGTGGAGATAAACGTTCTGACAAAGTTTCATGAAGATTGGATCAAAACTGTACCCTCTAGTGTGTGCACAAAGTTTTTCTAAGATTTGACCTAGTGACCTTGTTTTTGACCTGACATGACCCAGTTTCAAACTTGGCCTGGATATTGTGAGGATAAACATTCTGACAAAGGTTCATGAAGATTGGATGATGGTTGTTCTTATATCTGACCTAGTGACGTAGTTTTTGCCCCAATATGATCTACTTTCGAACTTGGCCTAAATATTGTGACGATAAACTTTCTAAGGAAGTTTTAAAAAAATGGATCAAAACTGTCCTCTAGAGCGTACACAAGGTTTTCTAAGATTTGACCTAGTTTTTGACCCGACATGAGTTTCAAACTTGGCCTAGATATTGTGAGGATAAACATTCTGACACAATTTCAATAGGTTTGGATCAAAACTGTGCCTTTTAGAGCGTACACAAGGTTTTCCTAATATTTGACCCAGTTTTTGTCCCGACATGCCCCAGTTTCAAACCTTGCCTGGTTATTGTAACAATAAACATTCTGACAAAGTTTCATTGGGATTGGATCAAACCTGTGCCCTCTGGAGCGTATACAAGGTCGTTCTTATATCTGACCTAGTTTTTAACCCGACACGACCAAGTCTCATACTTTACCTAGATTTCATAAGCATTCTGAAAGAGTTTCATCAAGATTGGATCAAAACTGTGCCCTCTAGGGTGTACACAAAGTTTTTCTAAGATTTGACCTAGTGACCGGTTTTTGACCCGACGTGACTCAGTTTCATAGCGGGCTTAGATATACGGACAATAAACATGTTGACAAAGTTTCATTTAGATTAGATCAAAACTATGCCTTCTAGAGCGTACACAAGGTTTTTCTAAGATTTGACCTAGTGACCTAGTTTTAGACCCCCAAATGACCTTCTTTCAAACTTGACCTAGAGTTTATGGATATGAACATTCTGACAAAGTTTCATAAAGATTGGATCAAAACTGTCCTCTAGAGCGTACACAAGGCTTTTCTATGATTTGACCTAGTGACCTAGTTTTTGAACCAACATGACCCAGTTTCAAACTTATTCTGCATATTATGAGCATAAACATTCTGACAAAGTTTCATGATCTTTGAATCAAAACTGTGCCTTCTAGAACTTACACAAGGTTTTTCTTAGATTTGACCTAGTGACCTAGTTTTTACCCGACAGGACCCAGTTTCAAAGTCGGCCTAGAGTTTATGGAGATAAATATTCTGACAATGTTTCATAAAGATTGGATCAAAACTGTGTCCTCTATAGCGTACACAAGGTTTTGATGATAATGATTTAAAGTTTAACGACGCGTCAACCCACTGGGTCATTTGCGTCATGAAGGTCGCATATTACTTAAAATATAAACAAAACTGAAAGGTACGGCACTTTATAAAACTAACTTTGCATTATTAACATGGAAGAAATACATGGTAAAAATGTACAAAAGGTTTATATTTTGTTAAAATGGTTAACATCTTTTAAAAAGGATAAGATACTGTCAACAGGTACATCTTGAAACAGTTGCGTCAAGTTGTTAGCTCGAAAATGTTTATTTCTGTTTTGTGAAAAGTCAACACAGTCAATAAGAATATGTTTAACTGTTAAGACTGGTTACAAACTATACAGAAAGGCTGTTCTTCACGATTTAGTAAGTACGAATGGGTAATTCTTGTATGGCCTATAAGCAGTCGAGCAATTACAATTTCTTCTCGTCTTAAACTTCGAATAAATGAAGGGTTATTCCCAATGATAGGTTTAATTTCGTGAAGTTTATTACAAACAGCTGTGTCCCATGATGTTTGCCACTTTGCTAAGATGTACATGTTGATAGCGGGTTTAAAATTGTTAAAGGGAATTTCAAACAAAGACACATTTAGACTAAGGCCCAATTTCACGTCGGCGAATCATTTCTTGGTGATTTAAACTGCGGTGGCGACTTCGCTAAACTGCCTATAAAACCACGGTTTAAATCGATTTCACGTGTGCAAAATTAACCTGATTCAGTAAAACCATGGTTTTGCCAAGTTGGTTATTCTTTCATGTAAGAAATCATGTAAAATTGACTCGCAAAGGATCTAGTATGCGCAAAGGAATTATAGAAACAGAAGACACGCCTCTTTAATAGCGCAGCAAGATATCGCAGCAGAACAGGGGCTGCCTCAGACAATACTAGTTTTTGGTAGCACATGGTAACTAGCACCATTATGAAGGCACCACCCTTACTCATGTCACGCCTTCTTCGGGACGCATTGGTTAAAGAGGCTTAGTGGGGGCCGCCATTAGTGGGGGTCGCTATTTAATACGTAGGCATCTGTTACTTGATTTCTTCAGCTACTATGTCTCGCGGAAGGTATCAGTGAGAGTTCGGCCGTAGCTTATTGAGACGTTCCCACTTCATTTCTCTATCAAAAGCTTTCGATTCAGCGACACAGTAGAAGTCAAATACAGAAACGCGTGCTTGTTGCCCCATATATGGTAAAAGTACGTTTATATTAGTAGAGCAGCGGAAAAAGGGCCACCCCAGATAATCTCAGCATTTTGCAGCACAGCTGAACTAGGGCTAGTTTAGAACACTTCACTCTGGTAGCACATCTGAACCAGCGCTGATTCAGAAGACATTACCCTTCAGCAGGGCAGCGAAATTAGTGCTACTTGTTCTTTCTTATGTATCCTCATACAAACATCTTCTAAAGTAGCAATTTTTCCGCTGCACTACTGAAGGATGGTGTCTTCTGAAGTAGCGCTACATGTAACTGCTGCTGCTGAATTGGATGCCATCTGATATACTAAAGATCTAGCTCCGTTGCTCGACTAAAAGGGGATTTCATCTGAAGGAGCGCTAGTTCCGCTGCTCTACAAAAGAGTGATGATTCCAGAAGTAGCGCTTGTTCCTCCCCGCCACTGAAGGGTGGTTTGATTTTGTTTTGTTTCGTTTTTTTTTTCTTTGAACAAGCGCTACTTCTGCTGCGCTTCTAAAAGGAGACAGACTTACTTCTGCTGTAATGCAAGATTAACCTGAAGCAGCACTTATTATGCTGCTGTCCTACAAGCTTTGTTCTGAAGTGTGTCTTATAATTGTATGTACACTTTGCCTAATGCCATCCCAATCCTTGAAAATCGAAACCCCTAGCTAGCCAGTAATTTACATGCAAAATACATAGCATCACTTTTTCGAATGAGCAGTCTACTCTGTTCAACATACATGTACTTCCGCAGACCGAGGATGGCCAAACATGTTATTTCTATCGGCAAGCTAAGTAAGGACAGGCTGACAAGGATAAAAACGGACATCGAAAGTGAAAAAAAAAGGGATATAAAACATGGGAGGCATTAATGAAACAATTTAATGCGAAGCCGATTTAATCATGCGCAGTAGAAGAAAAAACTGGAAAATTAAATTGTAGGAACTAGAAAATTGTCTCTGTAAGATACGAACGATGCCCCGGTACAGCGCCAGTCACAGGGCCCTGTACATCCCTAAAGCACCTTTTAAACACAAACACTATTTACAAGGAATCCATTGGAAACAGGAACAGTTGTTTATATAAACTCCATAATCCTATAATGCGAAAAACTAACAAAAATGACTAAGTTCGAAAGGCCGTAATTCTGTCAAAATTAAATTTATTTATATAAAAAGCCACACGCACATTTTCATTATGCCCTAATATGTGTATTTTGTTTTTCAAAAAGAATTCATTGAAAACAGTAAGAGAACTTGATTACAACTTCATATCCTATAGTGCACAACAGCTGCCCAAAATGAATAAGTTAAAGATTTACTCCCTTTATAATAATAACAAAAATGATTTAATGAAATATTTCATGCAATACCTCCGACATGGTCTAACTATACATTTGAATTAGAGTTTAGATAATAATATTTGATAAAAGTGACTTTAAACAAAAAATAAGATATTTTTGTATACAATCGCAGACCGCGGTTGAAATCGCATTATTGGACAAAAATAATTTTTTCATACGTCACAATCACGTGCACGAATAAGAAAAATACCTCTACATGATCACATGACACACGTGGTCAAAATCGATATTCTCACAGGCCGTGAGGAAATAGGTAATTTGCATTTTAATTTGAAGATTATTTTTCATTCCACATTTATCGAATAAATATGCATTATCACAAAACTTTTACGGTTAATTATGAGACTACTACATTTTGTCTAACGAAATTTTGTTAAAATATTTGTTTCTGAAAACATGAAATAGATGAGGGAGACAATCTTCAATCAGGCCGTAAATCTGTCAAAACAAATTAATACTATAACAAAAATCTGCATGCACATTTTTATTATGTCCTTTGCAAGTACGCCAGGTTTGAAAAAGGTGCATTTAAAACTGTGGGAGGAGTTGATTACACAAACTCAATAACCTTATAATATGAAAAAAAACTTGTTGAAAAGCCGTTCCAGGGCCTGTTACAGGGCTGGATCAAGGAATTTTGGTAGGGGGTTCAAATTAGCTGAGGGTGGTTTGAATAATGCAATTTGACCAATTTTTCCTGAAATTCCCCATGAAAATTGAATAATTTAGGCTGGAGAGGGCGTTCATGTGAACCCCGAACCCCCTCTGGATCCGCGACTATGTTAAGTTGTAGGTCCTCCACCCGGTGCTTATGAGCCAATCCAGCCTTCGCAGTTCTGTTCTTTGTGAAACAAAACTGTTTTACAAATTAGGCACCATCGTAATATTCAAAAGGGTCAAGTCTTTGAAAATGATTTCTTGTGCTCATTGAAACATTAATGAGCCGTGACATGACAAAGCCAACAAAGTGTGATCAGAGTCTTGGCTGTGCGCTTAAAGGGTAGCTAAAGGTCTTAGCATAAACATGCGGACAGCGAAGACTGATCAGACTTGGCGGATGCCCAGGCTGATCCGAGTCTTTGCTGGGTGCACATACCTTTGTTTTGTCATGTTGCGGCTCATTGTGCATTACGAATATCATTTATGTCGAGAAAATCATCATAGTCATCCTTTTTTCTCACAGAATCAATGTTTGTCAGTCCTTAATCTTTCATTTTTCGACGCTCAAAATGATCCGTAGTTTTATTCACAATTAAAAATAATCTTTGAACGTGAAATTCATTCCGAAGATTATCTGTGTAAATAAGCAACCAATAGCCTTAATTCTCGGTTTATGGGCGACGTGAAATTGGGCCTAAGAGATTCTTTTGCTTTTCTGTCAGCGGTATCATTGTCAGCTATGTTCATATGACTGGGGATCCAACAAAAAACAATTTCTATAGTGTTTGAAGTTTCATATTGTTTTTCTAATAGTTTTTGAATTTTTGAATTCCTCGAAGAGGTATGATTTAGAGCTTTTAAGACAGAAAGAGAGTCAGAAAAAATTACAAATTTGTCATTAAGGTAACAGTTGTCAATAAAGTCTAAAGCTAAATCTATTGCTTTTGCTTCGGCAGTGAAAATAGAAGAACCATCAGGAATACGTAAAGAATTGCAGTATTTCCTAGATATAAATGCACATTCAACTTTCTCACCATCTTTGGAACCATCAGTATATATATGTTGAAATTCTGTATAACGTGTCTGAATGTCTTGGAAATCTTGTTTCAGAATGTGTGGATTTGAAACTGACTTTTTGTTTGTGTTTAGGTCAAATAAAATGTTAGGTTTCTTCATGTACCAAGGCGGGATGTCTGTTGTATCGTTCTGATGCCGACCGTGTGCCCATTTGTCTTTATTCTTTGACCTTTCCATTCCTGGAGGCGGCGGCTTAACGGGTCAATCGTGCAGCATTTCAGTTGTGCGAGTATCTCTTCTTGTGAGCAGGTTGTCCGCTCCGTTAAAATGTTCCCTTGTTGGGCTCCAAGGCGGGTGGGGAGCACGGAAGATGAAAACTTCTAAATAGAATCATGGGGTTGAACAAACGGAAAAAATCAAATCAATCCTCACTTTCTTCGTCAGAAGCTGAATGCTCAGACAATGAACAGGATAATTACCAAACAGCTCCAACATTTCCGCGCTTCATCATCATAGAATTCAGTCGTGTTTCCGATCTGAACGCAGTACTAACGATCATTTAATCAGACTGGAAACTTTTATTCGAGATGCATTTGTAAATAGAGAACATGTTGTTGCTGTGTTTTTTGACTTGGAAAAGGCGTATGATACCACCTGGCGATATGGCATATTGAAAGACTTGCATGATTTAGGTCTTAAGGGTAGATTGCCTGTTTTTATTCAAAGCTTTTTTGACTTGGAAAAGGCGTATGATACCACCTGGCGATATGGCATATTGAAAGACTTGCATGATTTAGGTCTTAAGGGTAGATTGCCTGTTTTTATTCAAAGCTTCCTTGAAGATCGAACTATGCAAGTTCGTGTAGGCTCTACTTTATCTGATCTTTATGATCAAGAGCAAGATGTTCCCCAAGTAAGTATTCTTTCAACTTCTTTGTTCAATATAAAGATAAATAACATTGTAAATTGTCTAGACAGTAAAACGGATGGTTCCTTATATGTTGATGATTTTGGAATATGTTATCGTTCTAAAAACATGAGAACAATTGCAAGACACCTTCAACAGTGTATCAGTAGAATTGAAGACTGGGCTACGAATAATGGTTTCAAATTTTCCAAGTCAAAAACACAATGTGTTCATTTCTGTAAACTTAGAAGGATTCACAGTGATCCTATTCTTTATTTATACAGATCTCAGCTACCTGTTGTTGATTGATTGATTGATTGATTTATTGCTTAACGTCCGCGGTAAACAACTATGGTCATGTCGGGACGGTCAGTTAACCAACCTAACCACACTATTCCTGGGCAGGCTTAGACCTCCTAAGCGGTTAACCAGTACTAAGTGCACATACTTTCGCCAGTAACTGACAACTTCCCTTCTTGAATCAGCGGAAGGAGAAACGAAAGCATGTGGCCAGACCGGGTTTCGAACCCAGGACCTCTGACTTATGAGTCAGGTGCCCTACCGATTGCGCTACGCGGCCCGGCACCTGTTGTTGAAGAATCCAAGTTTTTAGGAGTAATCTTTGACCGAAAACGTTCGTTTATTCCCCACATTCGATACATCAAAGCGAAATGTTTAAAAGCTTTGAATCTTCTTAAAGTTTTATCAAATACGAACTGGGGTGCAGATCGTTCCACTCTTCTACATCTTTATCGTTCTTTAATTAGGTCAAATTTAGACTATGGATCTATTGTATATGGTTCAGCGAGAAAATCCTATTTACAAATGTTAGATACTGTTCACCACCAAAGACTTCGTTTAGCTTTGGGAGCTTTTCGGACTTCTCCTGTAACTAGGTTGTATGTGGAAGCAGATGAACCATCCCTGTATTTACGCAGAGAAAAGCTTTCTCTTCAATATGCCATCAGAATTGCCGCTAGCCCAGCTAACCCTACCTTCAAAGTCACATTTCACCACAATTTGTGGAGCTGTACGAGCGTAAACCGCATGCAATAAAACCGTTTGCTCTTCGAGTTATACCACTGCTTGACACTTCAAATATCAATCAACATTCTACACAAGGTTTTTCAATATCTGACAAAGTGACCTAATTTTTGACCCGACATGACCCAATTTCGAATTCGTCCTAGATATTATAAAGATAAACATTCTGACAAAGTTTTATGAGCTTTGGATCAAAACTGCCTTCTAAAGCGTACACAAGGTTTTTCTAAGATTTGACCTAGTTTTTGACCCGACATGACCCAGTTTCCAACTTTGCCTAGAGTTTATGAAGATAATCATTCTGACAAAGTTTCATAAAGATTGCATCAAAACTGTGTCCTCTAGAGCGTACACAAGGTTTTTCAATGATTTGACCTAGATTTTGACCCGACGTGACCCATTTTAAAACTTGCCTAGATATTATGAGGATAAACATTCTGACAAAGTTTAATGAACTTTGGATCAAAACTCTGCCCTCTAGAGCGTACACAAGGTTTTTCTAACATTTGACCTAGTTTTTGACCCGACATGACCCAGTTACTCGGCCTAGATTTTATAAATACTAACATTCTGACAAAGTTTCATAATGATTGGATCAACACAGTGCCCGCTACAGTATACACAAGCAAAAGTTGACGGACGGACGCCCACACGTACGACGGACATCACGTTATCCCAAAAGCTCACCCTGCTCAGGTGAGCTAAAAGCAAATGACCACTCACCAAAAACAAATGACCAGTCATGCAAATGTGCAGACATTTCAAGAAAGATTAAGATATGTTCATGATATTGCAAGAATTGAATTGGCGCTCGCTAGTGACCGTCTGAAGAAAAAGTATGAACATAGAGTAAACGTGATGCCTTTCTGCGCGTGTGATTTAGTGTGTCTTCATCTATTGGCCAAAACCAAAGGCCTCTGCCCTTATCTCTAACCGCGGTGGAAGGGACCCTACGAAATAAAGAATAAAATTTCAGGCCTATTGGTTGAAATTAAAAAGCCAAATAAGCCAAAGAGCAAAAAGATTGTACATCATAACAGAATTGTACCATTTCTCAAGAACTAGAAGCTGATGAGTACTAAAAGCAATATTCCCTAATGTACAGACCATAATAATTAACGTCTGATTATTTGTTATGCAATTATAACAAGTAGCCCAAAGGGCAACAATTGCTCACCTGAGAGACATTGTAAACCTATAGGGATATTTAAGATGCTCAAGGGCAGCTAACTCCACAGTCAGTGGTCCAATCAGGCTGAAAATTAAACTCATCCAAAACATTATGTATTCCCTCATTTAATATATGCAAGTTTAAAAAGTATCTGATCAAGAGCACAATAGACAGAGCTGTCAAGGGCAGCTAACTTCATAGTGGTTGGCCTGATCTGGCCAAAATTTGACCTTGTTTAAGATATGCATTTTCTCATTACCTGCAAGTTTGAAAAGGATCGGATTCGTAGAAACTAAGAAAAAGCGGCGACATTGATTTTTTGGATGCTCAGGGAGGTACTCCATAGTCAGTGGTGGGATCTAGCCGAAATGCTAACTAATCCAAGCTTTTATGCATATCCTCATTACCTGCAAGTATGAAGAGGATCTGATGAAAAATGAAAATGTGATGACGTTGTTTTCTCCATTATAAGACTATGGGATTTTTTTTCAAACGCTCAAGGGCAACTAACTCCGTAGTCTGTGCTCGAATCCGGCCAAATTTCGAACTCATCCAAGCTCTTATGTATGTCATCATTACCTCCAAGTATGAAAAGGATCTAATCAAAAACCTTGATTACAGCACCCTGAAAGTCAAACTTGCTCGAGATATTGTCATGCCCTACATTTGTGTGAAGTTAAAAAAATCCCTTGAGAAATGTAGGTGCTAGAGCGATGACAAAGTTCTTCTAAAAATAGCCACAGTGACCTTGACCTTGGGCACAGCATCCTGAAAGTCGAACTTGCTTGAGATATTGTCATACCCTACATTTGTGTCGTTATTTGAAAATCCATGGAGTAATGAAGGTGCTAGGGCGATGACAAAGTTTTTCTAAAAAATGGCCACAGTGACCTTGACCTTGGGCACAGCACACTGAAAGTCGAACTTGCTTGAGATATTGTCATGCCCTACTTTTGTGTGAATTTATTTTAAAATCCATTGAGAAATGTAGGTGCTAGAGCGCTGACAAAGGTTTTCTAAAAATAGCAACAGTGACCTTGACCTTGGGCGCAGCACCCTGAAAGTCAAACATGTTTGAGATATTAACATGCCCTACATTTGTCTGAAGTTGATTTAAAATCCGTTGAGAAATGTAGGCGCTACAGCGATGACCAAGTTTTTCTAAAAATAACCACAGTGACCTTCACCTTGGGTGCAGCACCCTGAAAGTCAAACTTGCTCGAGATATTGTCATGCCCTACATTTGTGTGAATTTATTTTAAAATCTGCTGAGGAATGTAGGTGCTAGAGCGCTGACAAAGTTTTTCTAAAAATAGCCACAGTGACCTTGACCTTGGGCGCAGCATCCTGAAAGTCGAACTTGCTCGAGATATTGTCATGCCCTACATTTATGTGAAGTTATTTTAAAATCCGTTGAGAAATGTAGGCAATAGAGCGATGACAAAGTTTTTCTAAAAATATGTGATGACGTTGTTTTCTCCATTATAACACTATGGGATTTTTTTCAAACGCTCAAGGGCAGCTAACTCCGTAGTCTGTGCTCGAATCCGGCAAAATTTCGAACTCATCAAAGCTCTTCTGTATGTCATCATTACCTGCAAGTATGATAAGGATCTAAGCAAAAACAGTTGAGAAAACGTGATGACGCCATTTTCCCCTTTATAACCCTATGGGATTTTTTTCAAAAGCTCAAGGGCAGCTAACTCCGTAGTCTGTGCTCGAATCCGGCCAAATTTCGAACTCATCCAAGCTCTTGTGTATGTCATCATTACCTGCAAGTATGATAAGGATCTAATCAAAAACAGTCGACAAAACGTGATGACGCCATTTTTCCCATTATAACCCTATGGGGGCTATCTGTTGCCATGGAAACCAGAGTTCTATCTGTTGCCATGGAAACCAGAGTTCTGAGCTGATCGGCACCAAAACCTAATGCAGCCTTTCCCCTACCCAAATGATGCTTCAGATAAAATTTGATTGGGATCGGCCCACTGGTCTTTGAGATATTTATGTTTGAAAGTGTTGACGCACCCACCCACCCACGCACGCACGGACGGACGACGGCTCGACTCCCATCCTATAAGCTCACCTCTGAGCCTTCGGCTCAGGTGAGCTAAAAAGTAATTCTCTTCAATACTTTTAGAGCAATGCTCTAGACATGCATACAATGGAGAAAAAATAAGAAGGGAAGTAACTCCAAAATAACCCGGGATATAGTGATGGTTCTTCTGCTCTGCACTTCTTGTCATTGCCCTCTATTATCAATACAAGTAGCCCAAAGGGCAACAATTGCTCACCTGAGAGAAATTGTAAACCTATAGGGATATTTAAGATGCTCAAGGGCAGCTAACTCCACAGTCAGTGGTCCAATCAGACTGAAAATTAAACTCATCCAAAACATTATGTATGCCCTCATTTAATATAATAGGCAAGTTTAAAAAGTATCCGATCAAGAGCACAATAGACAGAGCTGTCATCTTGTACTATAACCTTTCACCAGCAGCCAAATTTCACCTCACTGGACTTCCTGCAGAGGGATAACAGCATGATTCCTAATCTCTCAGGGGTGTTTACTTCTAAAGGGAGTTTTATTAACCCAAACAAGTTCTTATCAAAACATTCCACTGCAGAGAACCTAGATAATCATCATTTAATATGTGTGTTTATGAGCATGGATTTATTGTTAATAGTTCTTTTCTGAAATGAGCCACTTCGTGAAAAAAACAGTTATTTGCATATATGAAAACAAAGGTGCAGATCAGTGTGTTTGTTTTCGCCAAACAGATAATAAAAACTATCTACTTTCTTAAGCCTCTTATCATTTTCTGTGACTACAGTCTGAGTTTTGAACTGGTCGGAAACCCAAAATATAGGTTTTCTGATGATGCGGCTAAAATATGAGTGAGACCAAAGAAAATGCAATTTGCTATTTCACAAGCATAATTTATATTTCAGATATTTCCAGATCTTGTTAGCAGTTGGTGTCGGCATATACAGCTTCCTTATCGTGTACTAGGTCCCTCATAGCTACAATGAAAAAAGGCAATAAGCAATGCTTATTAGATACCCCCCGCACATTAATGGTCAATAAAGTAAATGATGTCAGAATACAAAGCCATACAAATGACTGTGTAAGTTGACATAGCTGCCATTTTATCAATAATATTTTTGGCAACAAACTTCTTCATGCAAATGTCAAATGTGCCTTTCTTGTGAAGACAAAATGTCAAATTGCTTCAACTAAAGCTAAGGTCAACCTGTGCATGCACTATCATAGCGCAAGCATAACCCCTATTAAAAACATGCAGGAAAAATTGTCTAAGTTCACACAACTGCCCTTTTGTCAAAAATGGCGGCTCAATTTATGCTTCAATTTTTAAGTGAATTTGAAAGTTTATGCTTCAACTTTTCAAGTGAACTTAAAATTTTGTTATTTTCAGGAATTTTAGATCTAGAGAGGCAGGGTGGCCGAGTGGTTAGAGTGGCTTGGTTATTGTGCAGAAAGTTGCTGGAAGGTCGTGAGTTAGCGGCTCAGCGTCGCCATCTGACGACAGGAAAACTCTCTCTGTCCACCCAGCAGTAAATGGGTACCTTTTTCGAATTAGGGAAGGATAAGGCAGCGAAAGGAGAGAGATGGGCAGATAAGGCAGCGAGGGGAGAGATGGGCTCCGCCTTTCATCAGCTGTGCCCAAGATACAGTGGGTCTCTAACCCCCACTGCCCTTACGGCTATTGGGCTATGGGAAACCTTTACCTTTACATTTAGACATATTAAACTGTGCTAATAAAGCTAATAGAATGCTGGGGCTAATTAAAAGAACATTCACATATATGGATAAAGATATGTTTCTTCCTCTCTTCAAAACACTCATCCGCCCCCATTTGGAGTACATGAATGTGGTTTAGCTGTCGTAACAGGCATATATTGGTATGGTCTGGCTTTTCTACACTTCAAGAAGCAATCGTCTCTGTCACAACGGTTGCATCTTGGCAAAGAGGTTCTAACATACAGATTCTATGTTTTAGAACTATTTTTGCGATAACTTATAAAATGGTAATCCAGTGAAAATATGTATATGATACCCGAGATATGATACAAGTTATAGAGGACAATATTGCCAACTTCTGAAACGAATTTCAATTTAAACAACTGTCTGAACATTGCTGCAATTAGATGCACTTGGGGACAAATCCAGTATAGCTCCAATTTTCCAAAGCGTAGTTATAATAAGAGGTTGTGATGTATAATCTATTAGTCCCTAATCATAACCTTTTGATCACCCTTATTAAATCCTTTGAACCTTGTGTTATTGACCGTTCCAAAATGATACTTCTCATTTGCCTCTTTTTATTGCTTCTTTTTGCCTTCTATGTCTCGAGATGATATGAGCCACTTCATGAGAACAATATGCTTTTTTGCATACAAGAAAATAAAGACGCAGGTCAGCTGTGCAGTGACTGCGCAGCTGATCAACACCTTTATTTTTGCTACATAGTACAATCCCATCTACTTGCTTAATAATAAATTTCAAGCCTCTTAACCATCTTCTCTGGCTGTACAGTCTGGTTTGTGTCGGACCAGGTCGGAAATGCCAAAGACAGGTTTTGTCTTGATGTGGCTCATAATACTAGTAAGGTTAAGGTAGCTGAGTTGCCATGATTTGGGAAAGAGCTGCTCATTTGTTGTTGTGTTAGGAATTTACGTCCCACCAACAGCTTAGGCCGTACAGAAACTGAAACCAAAAGACTGGAAAAGCCCAGGATCAAACCCATAACCCCTGGTTTACAAGGCGAGTAGCTTTACCAATACACCATGGAGGCTCCTAATGAGCTGCTCCTTTGATATATGATATGTCTTTACACCATAGAGGCTCCTAATGAGCTGCTTCTTTGATATATGGTATGTCTTCTTTGTTTGTTTATTCGTTTGCTTTTGTTGCGGTTTAACATACCTGTCAACAATTGTTTAGTCATGTCGGGACAGAACCACCACTTTCTGGGTATTACCAGTACTTTCAGGGAGTAAAGTGTCTTGCCCAAGGACACAAACCCGCAGAGGTTCAAACCCCCTACCTGCTGCTGCGGTGTCCTCCGCTCTACCATTGAGCCATCATGCTCCCCATGTAATCTTTTTATTATGTCTATTTGTTTTAGTTAATTTCCAGTTTGATTTCCCGGGTGGGACTTTGGATCTGATTGCATCAGTTCCTGGTCATTGCTTACTACTTAATTTTATTTGGCATTGAGGGTATTTGAACCAATGAATAGAATAAAGGGTTTTCAGCTAAAAGAAGTGTTAATTTGTTAATGTTTATTAAATACTCTTTCAATATCAAATGTATTAAAGTGAAAACAATTGCAGAAACTAAAATGCTTCTTAACAGAAAACACACATCTATACACTGAATTTCAGAACAGAAACTTGAATCTGAAGACACAAATTCAGAGAATCCTGAATAACAGGGTGGCTACATTAGGAAAGAAAACGGCTTAAGGAGGATCCCAATTCTGTGAACTTTTATCTCATGCAATAAAACAGTGTATGTGTTAAATGAAAGACATGCATCTATTGTTAAAGTACAGTACCACTCCAAATGTCTTAACCCTCTGTAGCAAAACTTTGTAAACATAAATTTTCTTGCTTGTGGGCTTAAAATAGCTGGCTCAATATCTTTTGATAACGTACAGCTTTATAACTTAATGTCAAAGTTTGTTAAACATAAAATTTCAGTCGTAATGATAGGAGTTTCTCTCAGTATAGACACAAGATGCACCAATGTATTTTTGTGTTATCAAGTGTAATGCTCACCCTGTGGAATACTCTAAAGAGTCTTGAAGACAGTTTGGCCTTTATTAAAAGTCTTATGTAGTTCATCTAGACAAGAGTCAGCCATTTGTATCTTTCATGATGTATATATTGTTGAGTACTCAAAGATTAAATCGTCACCACTTTGGCAGTAGTGTCATTCACATGACTAAACAAGAAATCATTAAACAATAATTCATTGATGAATTGAATGCTCCTTGTATCTGGCTTTGATGAAAATATGAGCTTTGGAATTTGACATTGACTGTATCTGTGATGATGAAAACTCCTGTCTAAGTTGTAAGGAGAATGACACTGTGAATACTGCAAGTTCTGAGGTGTGCAGTTGTAGATCTGTCATATTGTAACAAACTGTTTTCCTTGAAGGTGCATATGGCTATGTTTCATCAAATATTCTCTGACTGATCTAGTTGAGGTTGGCAATGTCACGTCTGTAGAACTTGTAGCTTTATTTAGAAGAATGTCATCATAAGCATTTGTACCAATGATGTTGGTTAACTTTCACAGCAAATTTATATCAGCATTTTAGCAATAGCCTTGCCACATATATACATGTATCTGTGTTAATATACTGAAACGAAAAAGAAACGCACAGATAGATTTCAATTTCAATATTTCATATCCAGACTATAGGAATGACAAAACATTTATCTCACTTTATTTAGCAATCAATAGCCTATTAATATTGAGGGTCAGCTGTTCTTGAATTTTATCACCGTAAATACACTACACGTCAAAAGTAAGCTAGGGTCACAATTCTTGCCATTCACGATTTAGTAACGTGTATGTCCACCTCTCGCATTTAAGCCTTCGCGAATTCTTGAGCCCATTGAACCAATCAGACGGTTTATTGTATACACTGGAATGTTATTCCACTCTTCAGTCAACGCACGTGGCAGTTCCTGTAGAGTCCTCGGTCTATTCACCCGACGTCTGACCCTGCGGTCTAATTCATCCCACAGATGTTCTATTGGTGAAAAGTCTGGGCTATAGGGAGGCCAGTCCATGACATTTACGTTATTCTGGGTCAGAAATTCTGTGCAGATCCGGGCAACGTGGGGTCTTGCGTTGTCATGTTGAAACGTCATCGCACGCTGTTGTGTGATGGGAACAACATGTGGAGCTAGGATCTCATCTCTGTACTTCACAGCTGTCATTGTCCCGTCGACGAGCACAAGTGGTGATTTGTAGCCATGCGCAATACTCCCCCAAACCATGACCGAGCCACCGCCAAATCGATCTCTCTCAATAATGCAGGCGTCAGCGTACCGTTCGCCCCTACGTCTGTATACACGTTGCCGACCGTCCGCAAGATGAAGACTAAATCTAGACTCGTCGGAGAATAAAACACTGCGCCAGAGACGTCTTGGGAAGTTGATCGGGCGATGCCTTTCCAACCAATTTAAACGTATCGCCCTTCTTCGTGCCGTTAGTGGCGTTCCGACGTATGGCCTACGTGCTCTTATCTGGAATTCACGCAGTCGGTTTCTGACGGTCTGAGGGTGAATACGGTTGTTATGAGTCCCGGGTGTATTCAGTGCTGTTTCTGTTGCTGTCTGAAAGCGATCACGCAAGTGGGTCAAGCGTATTTGACGGTCCTGTCTGGCCGTGGTTACCCTAGGACGTCCGCTCCGACGTCGGTCAGATGTGTTTCCAGTGCGGCGTAGACGTTGCCAGAGTCGACAAATGGTGGAATGGTTAACTCCCAATCGTCGGGAAACCTCAGATTGTGAGATACCTCTCATCAGCAGTGTGACGGCACGATCACGGTCAGTTTGGCGTAGCCGTGGCATGACTTGCGGCGTTTCTTCGTTAGACGAATTGTTTTAAAGTGTAACGCTAACCAGAATGATGATTCAGGAAAAAGTTTGACTCTTTTAAATCCTCTTAAATCTCACTCAGCAAGAAAAAAGTGATTTCACGTGTTACGTGAAACGCGTGAAATTACAGGTAATCTGCTGAGTACTGTTTATGAATTCAAATTTGCATTATCTACAGAAGGCCAATAATATAAAAATATTTGTTTTAGAGCCAACCAATAAAATGTTATTTGAGCAAAACACCTGTGCGTTTCTTTTTCGTTTCAGTATAGCATTTGAGCTGAGAATTTTACCACAGAAAGGCCTTCCAACACAAGAGAATTGTAGTGAGCAGCAAAACACATTCTAAGTTCATGTACTAAAGAGTTTGGTACTCATGATTTTAAGATATTTGGCTTGGTACTGCAATTCAAGCATTGACTCATAATGTTAATTTACACTCCCTTCAATTAATAATGACCCTAACTTTTCGGACAGACAGGCCTTGGCAAACAGTGCAGACCCAGATCAGACTGCTCCTAGGGGAGCTGTCTGATCACGGTCTACACTGTTTGTCATTCCATCTGTACCTTTTGGACAAATTTCTCCAAGGATATACCTCTTTATTTGAATTTTAGGGTGATTACAGCAAAAGTTTACTTTAATACATATTAAAATATATGTTTTTGAAAATGGATTCAACGGATGGAGTTTTTATAGCAACGTTTTTGAAAAAGCATGTGATAAAACAGATTGAGTTAGCATCTACTTTCTTAAATGTGATAAAACAGATTAAGTTAAAATATCCTTCAACTTTTTCATATTTAAATGTGCACTTCAACTTAATAATTTAATTCTATTTTGAAAGCAGTAGCCAAACTATAATTACACACTTTTGCAATAAATTTTCACTTAACCTGAACCACAAATTGAACAATAAAACAAGAAATGAGCTGCAAGCAAGGCATATAGTGTAATCATACAACATCATCAGTTGCTTCTAAAAGTTTACTCATATACTTAATGAAATTTGAACAAAGGCAAACATTACCGCCAATTCTCTTTGAATTATGAGCAGTGGTTGAGCAAATGACTATGTTAAAAACTCCATTAATTTTTTTCAAAAAAGATCTGTATCAATCTTCTTCATACACATCTTCCATATATATTTCTTTAATACATATCTGCAAAGTATTGAAAGAATAAATGGACACTTGGAAAGGAATGGCTTTTAAAAACTATGCATTCCAAGCATTATTTGAAATGTGCAGTGGTTAGAATGCATGTATACCTAACTTCAATACTCTTGTCAGTTAGTCAAACAATATTTTACAGCAACAAACTTCTTCATGCACATTTTCAATAGACCAGTAAATAACTGCTAAGTATTGACAGCATCAAACTTCTTCAAGCACATGTTCAGTATATCTGTAACATGCCTACAAAGTATTAAAAGGATAAACTCAAAGCTTTAAGAGGATTTGCATTTACATATATGAAATACCAGTCAATTTCAATACAAAAATATCCTTGTAAGAATTACAAAGTGGCAACACTCTTGCCCCTACTGGCCCTTTGCTGCTCTTTTCCAGCCAGATCTATACAATCATATACTGCCTGAATGTGCAGGGATGTGCAAATGAAAAAGTAGGGCATAAGCTATTTAAGTTATACAGCAAGAACCTTGAAATATTAATGGAATGACAGACTTGCTGAAAACAGCATAATACCCTTAAATTACACTTTATGCTTTTCAGATGTTTCAAAATAGGACATAAGAAAGGAAAAATAGATAAAATATCATTAAATCTAAAAATAACCCATCTTCCTACCACACATGTTACAAGCAATTCTATCCCTTGACCTGTTATATGCAAAAGTACTAAGGAGCCTCAGCACTTGAAACTACCTAGCACTATCTTAATAAGGCCCAAACAAACAATGGAGAGCGCCGTGGCATAGTGGGTATGGTGTCGGACTCCTGGGCGAAAGGTATTGTGTTGTGTCCTTGAGCAAGACACATTTACTCTCCAAAAGTACTGGTAATACCAAGGAAGCGATGGCTCCATCCCAACATGACTGAAAAATTGTTAACTGGGACGTTAAGAATCAAATCAACCAACCAACCAAACAAACAACAGAATAATGTTAACAACAATTGCATACAAGTGACAGTACAATATTTAATATTTAATACTATATGTTTAACACATTTATTGAAAACAAAAACTGAAATCTAGCATATGAACATCACATGAGAAAACGAGTTTTCAGGGGTTCCTTACAGGTCAGTCACAAACAGGTCTTCTCAGCTACAGCAGCTAGCCAAAGGTTTAAAAGTATTGGATAATTTCATTATATAGGCAGGAAAAAGCAAATAGTGCTGATTAGCCCCCGCAGTAATGCAGCTAATATGCACCTTTGTTTTTGCATATGTAAAAAACAATTTACTCATGACTACATCTATACATTTTCTGAGTTTTCCTGATAAGGAAATTAAAAATCACAAAATTAGTTCAAAATTAGTTCAGCTACGTACACAGCATTCCTTATTTGTTCAAGAAAAGTCTAGCTATAATCAAGCAGATTAAGAATCTGAACTATATTATTTAAAGAGCTAATATACCAAAACTTCTTCAAGGGCTGTAATTGCAGAGTTTTCTTGCAAGTCTAGCTCTAATGCACCAGTCATTTGTATCCACTGCCCCCCACTTAGGGTGATGGGTGGGGATAATGACTTTTCACTTTTCAGAGCCCTGGTATAAGCCCCGCCCTGTGGGGACAAGTTGATAGTAACAACCTTGTTCTTAAACCCACCCTATAAAACAGAAAATCTCATCAGCTTAAGGGTCTAAATGTTAAACCCATAGCACTTCAGGGACAATCAAGGGGGGGGGGGGCATGGATACAAATGATGTGCATAATAGTTTGTGGACATGTGTGGTAGGGAGGGACCAACATGCAGACCCATACTAGCATGCTCCCCAACTTCTAAGTTGGGGGAACATGAACATTGTGGCAACCCCCGTTAATGCATAAGCCACTTAATTTTCTAATAAGTGGGGTTGATACTTCAAAACAAATTCTGGCAATCTGCAAAACTTATTTACAATATACAACATTAAGCTTAAAAACCTGGCAGAACTAGTCTACCTTTAGATAAATCAAAATGGCTTTATATGTTTAAATAACCAAAAGATAGCAAAACAAGAGCAAGCTATACCTTCAAGCATGTGTAAACCCTTTTTCATCTACAAATGTATACTTCTTATACTTACACAATGTGTTTCTTTTCATACTTAAAACAATTCTGTTGTCACTATATCATCTGTGAGTGCAGTTTCATAAAAGCACTCTAAATGTCTAAGGCACAATAAATAAGCTTATGATCAGACCAGTAAGCCTCAATCACATCACAGAATGCATCACAATTTGCAAATACCAGATCCAATAATGATCCATGATCAGTCGTTGGTTGTCGAATGTACTGACTGCAAAAGAATAATGTCTCCATAAAACAGACGAAATGTGACTCAGCTTCATTTACTGGTACATTAAACTTTTATATATAAGGCAAGTCCATGGTGTGGCCTGGTTTCATGTGCTGCTTCGTCTAATCGGACAAGTCTGAACCTATTCAAGGCAAAATGAACATCTTCATCTCTTGTACACATTCTAGATTCAGCAAACCCAATAACATCTGCAGACAACACATTTGGTTCAAACCGTACATCTATAAAATGTTTATGTAGTGACCTTGCATTATTGAAAGCCAGTTTGATTTTGCTGGGATCAATTTTATACAAAGGTGTATAACTGAGCTCAAGAGATGCTTCTATTCTCAACCTCTGCATTTCAACATTCACCTGTTCATCTAAACCTATAGCAGCCTCGTTTAGATTCAGAATGTATAAATTTTCGAGTTTTCTGACTCTACTAAATGCAACATAATGAATATGGGGTACCTTCCTAACTCCTTTATGTTGAGTTAAATCAACTACTACCTCATCTTCTGTGATCCCTTGATCTTTGTGAACTGTTTTTGCTGCTGCTGGTCGCAATGGGAATTGTCTTCTCTGATACATTTTGCGACTGTACAAAAAGGTTTTTTCAGTTTCAAATATTGGAGTCCAGTCTCTTTGAATATTTGAATTATAAAAGCCCCTTTGAAAGTATTTTTCTCTTGTTGCCTTTCCAATTCGAGGATCATCAAATTTCATCCATATAATGCTTGGGCAATTACTGCCTTCAATTTTATACTCTATGAATCTCACTTTACCTGTAGCTCCATTTGCAATACCATCTTCAACATTGACATTTACCGATATGTTATATTTCATTCCGACCTTTACAGTCAACACTTTTTCCAAATTAGCTGTTGTTTCAGGATTATCAGGAATTTGGCTGATAAGTTCCTTTGCTTTTTTCGAGGAAATGTTTGCTGAAGCAAGAGTGTCATGGCAAGGTATATCAACCTCTTCTCCATCAATAGCATTCATAATATTCTCATTATGGTTATACACCCCTACTTTTTCAGCAAACAGATGCACAGCATCTCTTGGGTATTCACCTGAATCACGGTCAACAACACGCTTCCGTAAATCATCTTTGTCCTCTTCAGTCAATTCGTTCACACGAAGTCTATTCAGTAATTGTGCAAACTTAAGGTCGTCTTTCTGTCTCATGATGTCTACTAATTCATAAATTTTGAAATGCTCTTTCCAAGAATTTGGTGCAAGTGCTTTTGCGCCCTCTTTAAGATCAAGGAATACCAATCTATCACCTACTGGCTTCAACTGATAAAAATCACCAACTGCAATAACACTTAAACCACCAAAACGTGCTCTTATACCTGTCAGCTGCTGTAGTCGTGTGTCTAAAAAGTCAAAAATCCTTTTCCCTACCATGGATATTTCATCAATAATCACAACCTTCAAGTGTTTGTAATTTATCCTGAATGTATTCAATTCATCAGCTGACATTCTTTGATCATCTTGAAAGATCTTTCTGTGAAAAGCAGAGCAAATGGTATTACCACCTATATTGAAAGCAGCAGTGCCCATCCAAGCACAAAGAATAATTCTTATATCATCAGGGTTTTCTCCATCTTTTAGATTTAACATTCTGTACAGACTTTGATAAAGTGCTCTTATCACTACTGATTTACCAACACCTGCACCGCCTGACAAGAAAGCGTAAATTGGTTCGTCTTTACATTTTATGCAATGCATAATGTGATTGAAAAATTCCCGCTGTCTTAAGTTCAAACTTCGTAGCAGACTTAAGTATTCTTCATCTGGCAGCATGATACTAGTTGTTTCTACCCTTGGCACTGAACATGTGGACTGCAGCTCTATACCAATGTCATAGTGCCTATGTTCAACCACTCTGTCTGGATTAAAATATACAAAGTTTTCAGACTCTTTTACACCTTCTTCTTCTGCTTCTCTATTTTCTTGTTCTGCATCTGGTGCAATTCCATCATATTCAGCTTCCTCAGCTTCTATCATTTGCCTGGCAAGTTCAAGTTCTTCAGTGTGATGTTCATACTGATTTCTTTTGATTTCAAGTGACTCTTTGATGGTGTTGTAATGAGCTCTATATGTTTCAAAAGAACCAAGCAGGTCTTTTATTTCATTACGCCATGGCATAAAAAGCATGAGTTGTTCTCTGTAATAATTTTCTGGGTCCTTAGTTTGATTGTATTTTAACATAGCGTATGACTTTAGGGACTTTTCGGTACTTATATTTTGTTCCATTCTTTGCTATGTGTATCAAGTCTGATGCAGTATTCCCATTTTCAACCATCTCTTCATCCTCACTATTTTCATCACTTGAATTCTCATCACTAATGCTGTCATCATTTCTATATTCTATTGTGTCAGGCAATTTATTTCCTTTTGGATAAATGACATCAACCTTTGAGACATAATCAGCCAAGCAAAACCTCTGAAGCTGCCTTGGTCTTTTAGAATATCTCTGAACTATATTATCTGACTCAATATTTGTGGATTCAGCAGGTAGTTCACCTAGGACTGATTTGGGTTTTAACAGAAAAACTCTTTCTCTTGAAGCACATGTATTGATATAAACAACCTATCGAGTTCCTTTGGTCAATGGAATTTGTAGAGCAAGATAGACAGCTTCTTGAGCACCTACTTCAACACAGTTTGAAAAAACATTTCCTATATGTCTCACTTGTTTTTTTTTATATCAGAATTTCCTTTTCTGGCTTCCTTCGCAGCAGCTTCCAGCTGTGCACTCATACCTCTTGGTGATTTGCTTATGTATCCAACAACATATGATGCACAACCATATGGTTCAAGAACAATCTGAATGTCAAGATTAGCTTTCCAGGCAAGAAGAATTTTCCCATTGAACAAATTGACTCTCATTTCATTTGGCGCGCGTTTAAGGAACACTTTAGGAGCACTGAGCGAACTTCTTATACACTTAATGTAATCTTCAAATGTCATTTTGGCCACTGTCTCTAAGAATTCAGCAAATGAAACATCATTATCTTTGTTTTCATTCATTACTCTTTGGAGTTCTGTAAACTTCTTTTTGAACTGGTCTATCTCTTCCTCTAGTGGATACAATAACATTGTTCGAGGCAAAGGAAATCCAAATCTACATATTGCCTTTCCCTTTTTTCTACAGGTCCTTGAATGTTTGTGTGTTTGAAGTTCCACAAGATGTGCAGTTTCATCATCATTCACACTACAAGTGAGATACTTATCAACAAATTCGACAATTTCTTCTTCAGAGTTCTTTTCCAATGTTGGAGCATTTTCAATCCAAACAAGCATGTGGATGTGAGGTGAACCACGTTGCTGAAACTCAACTCTATAAAAGAAATCTCTCAGTTTTCCAATGGGTTCACAGCTACTTTTAAGAATAGCATTTAGGAATTCTTGTACCCGGTGATCAAAATATCTTGAGCATGTAACTGGGTCTTTTTGAATAAGCTTTGTTTTTTCTTGCCATGTTAGTCCCTCTATATCTTTGTCTGTATAACTGACCCCTTTATTAAGTTTTGCCAACATTTTCAAAAGATCAGTCCATCTTGTATCTGCTGCTGATAATGACATAAACCAGGTTGGCAAAGAAAGCTGCCGAATCATCGCAAAGATATCCTTTTTTCTTGACTGTAAATAAGCAGGAGAATTTCTAAGTTGACGAAATATGTAATAACCTTCATCAAGTTTGACAAGTTTGTCTAAATACTCAGAATTTCTAGCTTCAGCTGCTGTAATTTTCTTTTCCTTGCCTTTACATCTTCTAACAGCCAGGTTAACTTTGTCACTTATTTGCTTCATCTGCAATTTTTTGTGTTTAAAAAATATGTTTGGAACAGATTGTGCAGCTCTTCTATCAACACTTCTTAATTCCCACTTCACAATGTCACTATAATGAACTGGGACAGTTCTTTCTTCTTTACTAGGATGCCTCTGACCACAAAATATTGTAGGAAAACAAAGATACTCTGCATCTGCATCATGATCTAAACTAAGAGGATGCTGCCCTTCTCCAGGTAAAAGTAATAACTTTATCATATTTGTTTTCAAGATTTATCATCAACTAGAGTGTCTACATTGCCAACTTGTTCATTAGTGTCTATCTCACTAAAGTGATCAGAATCATAGTCATCAGCTGTTGTGCTATCGTTTGATGATGACTGTACATTCACATCTTCCTCATAAGTTCCATTTTGTTTTTGCTTCTCCTCATTTTGCTTGTTTGACACTTGCAGAAATTCCCTGACAGTCTCCTCTGAACTTTCAGTTACTTCCTTAAACCAGTTGACATCAATTTCTATGCCAGATCTTTTATACAGTTCACTCTTATTTACCAGCCAGTGTAATGCAGTCAAAACTCTTAATGGTCTTACATTTTCTTTAAAATCCACTTTTTTATATGACAATTTCTTTTTAAGTTGTACAGCAATAGTAAAATTTTCATCCATGGGTCTTGGAAGACAGCTCACTGTGGGTTGAATATCAACTGGCACATTAATAACATTGCCTTTCAAAGAATACTGACCTCCACGTGGCAACTCTTGAATCTGCATAATGGAATTCTTAGTGATATAAGTCTTTCTTCAAGCTGATGCAAGTCAAGTTCTAGTGGCTTATCTGGCCATTTCATTCCATTAGCTACTGACAATTTTGGAACCTTTCCACCTCTTATTGCTCCCATACAAGTGTGACAAATCCACTCTTCATCATTAATTGACTTAAATTTGGTGCAGTAAAGTCTACTACTTGTTGGCAAATTGATGTTCTTCAACATGCAAACACCTTTTCTAAACCATGTTTGATGGCAGCATGTACATAGAAACAATGGTCCTACAGCTATACTTGAATGAAATTGTTTGATACATTCATTGATATCTTTAACATAGCTTTGATCAGATGTCTTCTCTACTCGTTGATCCTCAAACTTGTTCTTACATTTTTTACGGGTCTCCTCTAAGTCTATATATTCATTTACTTCATCTATGTTTCGCTTCTTTCTCCTGTACTCCTGCTTCTTAACTCTTTCACATTCTAATACAAATGGATTTTTTCTGGTATTCTGTTTAGATTTGCGCTGAGCCACCAATTCGTTTGCCTTATAATCTCTATCTTGCCTTGCTTTCTGCTTAGATTTACGCTGAGCTTCTAATTCTTTCGCTTTGTAATCTCTATCTTGCCTGGCTTTATGCTTGTGTTTTCGCTGAGCTACTAATTCCTTTGCTTTGTAATCTCTATCTTGCCTGGCTTTATGCATGAATTTTTGCCGAGCTACTGATTCTTTTGCTTTGAAATCTCTATCTTGCCTGGCTTTATGCATGTGTTTTCGCTGAGCTACTAATTCTTTTGCTTTGTAATCTCTATCTTGCCTGGCTTTATGCATGTATTTTTGCCGAGCTACTGATTCTTTTGCTTTGAAATCTCTATCTTGCCTGGCTTTATGCATGTGTTTTCGCTGAGCTACTAATTCTTTTGCTTTGTAATCTCTATCTTGCCTGGCTTTTTGCATGTATTTTTGCCGAGCTACTGATTCTTTTGCTTTGAAATCTCTATCTTGCCTGGCTTTTTGCATGTATTTTTGCCGAGCTACTGATTCTTTTGCTTTGAAATCTCTATCTTGCCTGGCTTTATGCATGTATTTTTGCCGAGCTACTGATTCTTTTGCTTTGAAATCTCGATCTTGCCTGGCTTTACGCATGTGTTTTCGCTGAGTTAATAATTCTTTTGCTTTAAAAGAGGAGTTTTGCCTTGCATTTTGCTTATATATCCTGTGGTAGTCTTTCCGGTTTTTCTTTTTCTTAACATTCAGAATGGATTCTGAATTGCTTGTAATGACACCTTTTTGTTGTTGTCGCAAATTTTGATCATCAAAGTAGGCCTCAAGAAGGCTCTCTGGCTGTTCACTTTTTCTTATAGATATAGGCAACAAATCAAACTGCATTGTCAAATCTATTCTCATACTTTCATAAAATGCATACAAGTATGCAATGAGATCTTCAAGACAAGAAAATGACAATAAGATAGATGTACCATCACTTGATGACAGGCCATTTTCTCCCTGAGAATGTGAATCAAAAAATAAGTATGAGGTATTCCTTTTACTTACAGCAGAACACACAGATCCAATTATCAAAAGAACAGATGTTGATTTGATAAAAGCTGTTTCTAGAGCACAATGGAGAGTTGGCAGAGCATCGTTTTCAAAAGTACTCACAAGAGCACCAAAGGCGATAGGTTGTTTTTCAACAAAATAATGCACAGATTCAAATTCCAAAGCGTCCGGAATTTCTTCTAAGCTCAGTAAAGAGTTTACAAATTTTCCTTGTGCTTTTAAACTATTAACAGTAGTATTATACAATACATCACCAGCATAGAGAATCTTATCTAGTTCTAAGCCGTTTTGTATTTCATCACATACTAACATGCATAGTGCATTACAAGTACACTGAAATCCTCTAGATTGATCCGGAAATCTATTGTCATTTTGATGAAAACTACCAAACATAATTTGACTAGCATTCCATATTAGTGGACTGGGTTGCGTTAATGCGGGGTTGTCAGTATCCATATTTTCAAAAGGTCTTTCAGTACTAGTTTCTGTAATTTCAATATCAGTATTCTGAATAATTTCCTCTTCATTCAAAGATAAGTCGTCGTAAGTTCTACAGTTTCTGTCAGCAACATCATTTGGATAAGCATCTGCAAAGGTTTCATCAAAATCACTACAAACATTCAAGCATTCATTTGGAAAGCACTTTGCAAAGTTGAAACTAGACTCGGTGTTAGTTTCTGTAACAGAAATAGCAAAATGATTGGCATCAGAATCAGTACAAAGCTTGGCAACAGAATCAGTAAAATGCTTGGCAGGTATAGGCATTTAATTTGCAGCAATTTCTGACTTTTTGGGGGAAGTTTAACCCATTCTCAGACTTTTTGGGGAAGTTTAACCCATTCTCAGCCTTTTTAGGGAAGTTTAACCCTTTTCTATCACTTTCAGTTGACAAGTCAGAATCATTGTTTGCTTTCCTTCTTGCTTGTCTCTTTAGCTCTTTGTTCTTCTCTCTCCTTTGTGACTTAGAATCTTTCCTCCTTCTTGGCATTGTTTTTGTTTTCTTAGAAACGCTGCACAGTCTGAAAATAGACAAAAAACAACATTAAATGAGCCCGGTCATGAGAAAACTTGCTTTTCGGCTATGCAAAATACAAAGGCCCACATCAGCTGTGCAAATGCACAGGCTGATCATTGCCTTTGTTTTTCACCTCTTCGAGATAGTACGATACCTTCAGTTTTAATGCAATTATTTGATGTATAGCCAGCTTCTGTAGCCATGGAAGCTGGTTTGTGTCACATCTGGGTGGAAATCACCAAAACAAGGTTTTTCATGACAAGGTTAAAATATTTAAAACTAGAAGGTTGTCCAGGGACAACTGGTGGAGCCCGCTGTTTGTTATAGTGACCTATATGTATGTCAAGACTAAGTAACTGCTTCACTCTGGAAAGAAGCGAAACAATATCATGCTTAGCCAGCATATTTCTTCTTTTTTTCAAATTTTCACAAAGGAAAATAAGTAGAAGTGATGACCCAGACATGATCAATTTAAGACAATTACAATAGCTGACCTTCAAGTGTGACCTTGACCTTGGACCTACCCAAACGTGTGACACTTCCACTCATCAAGAAGAACAATTGTGCTAAATTACTTTGAAATCCATGAATAACTGTAGAAGTAAAGGCTCGGACAAGCTCAATTTATAACCATTTTATCATTTGACCTTCAAGTGTGACCTTGGCTTTGGATCTACTTGAACTTGAAAATTGTGTCTGTAAGACACTAATGATGCCCCCGTGCAGCGCCTGTCACATGACGTGTATATCCATAAAGCACCTACCATGTAAAAAATTGCCCAAAATGACTATGTTAAAAAGGCTGTGATTCTGTCAAAATTAATTCTAGATCTATCAAAATGCCTCATGCATATCTTCCAATATGTCCACAATATGTAGACAAGGTTTGAAAAAGATCCATTGAAAACTGTGGAGCAAGTTGATAACACAAACTCCATACTCTACAATGCAAAAATTTCCCTAGAATGACTAAGTTCAAAAGGTCTTAATTCTGTCAAAATTGATTCTATCTCCAGCAAAATCCCACATGCACATCTTCAATACATTCACAGCATGTATGCAAGGTTTGAAAAAGAAACATTGAAAACTGTGAGAGGAGCTGATTACACAAACTCTATACCCTACAATGCAAAAACTTGCCTAAAATGACTAAGTTCAAAAGGCCGTAATTCTGTCAAAATCAATTCTAGGTCCAACATAAACCTACATGCACATCTTCAATACATTCACAGCATGTATGCAAGGATTGAAAACATCCAGTGGAAACTGTGAGAAGAGTTGATTACACAAACTCTATACCCTACAATGCAAACATTTGCCTAAAATGACTAAGTGCAAAAGGCCGTAATTTTGTCAAAATTAATTCTAGGGCCAACAAAAGCCCACAGGCATATCTTCAATATGTCCCAAACATGTATGCAAAGTTTGAAAAAGATCCATTGAAAACTGTGGGAGGAGTTGATTACACAAACTCTATACTCTACAATACAAAAATTTGCCTAAAATGACTAAGTTCAAAAGGCCGCAATTCTGTCAAAATTAATTCTAGCTCCAACAAAAATCCACATGCACATCTTCAATATGTCTACAACATGTATGCAAAGTTTGGAAAAGATCCATTGAAAACAGTGGGAGGAGTTGATTACACAAACTCTATACTATAAAGCGTGACGAACAGACAGACAGACAGACAGGGGCAAATCTGAATGCCCCCTGACTATTGTCACGGGGGCATAACAAATATTTTAAATGGCACTTCTACTCATCAAGGAGAACAATTGTGCCAAAATATTTTGAAATCCATTCGTAAATGTTGAAGTTATGGCTCAGACAAGCTCAAATTATGGTCATTTTATCATTTGACCTTCAAGTTCGACCTTGACCTTGGACCTACCGGAACAAATGTTCCAAATGGCACTTCTACTCATCAAGGAGAATAATTGTGCCAAATTATGTTGAAATCCATCTGTAACATCTAGACATATGACTATTTTCAAGGTCTCAGAATACGTTCTTTGATTTCAAGGGACCAAAAGTAAAATATAATCTGCACTAAAGATCAGTGCGGGGAGCACTTGGCAAACTTCAAGCTAAAATCAGAATATGTTTCTGTAGCAAAATCAGCAAAAAGCTTGGCAAAGAATCAGGCAGATACTGGCATAAAATTATCATCTTTAGCAATTTTTATTCTTTGAGGAAGTTTAACTCATTCTCAGGCTTTTGGGGGTAGTTTAAGATATGGTTATACCAGATAAGTCCTTGTAAGTTCTTAAGTTTCCATAAGCCATATCATTTAAATAGGCATCAGCAAAGGTTTCATAAAAATCGCTACAAACATTCAAGTATTCATTTGGAATTTGAGCACTGTGCAAAGTTTAAACTAGACTCCGTGTAAGTCTCAGTAACCAAAACAGCAAAATGATTGGCATCAGTATCAGTACACTGCTTGGCAACAGAATCAGTAAATTTCTGACTTTTTGAGGAAGTTTAACCCATTCTCAGACTTTTTAGGGAAGTTTAACCCAATCTCAGACTTTTTGGGGAAGATTAACCCATTCTCAGACTTTTTGGGGAAGTTTAACCCATTCTCAGACTTTTTGGGGAAGTTTAACCCATTCTCAGACTTTTTGCAGAAGATTAACCCATTCTCAGACTTTCTGGGGAAGTTTAACCCATTCTCAGACTTTTTGGGAAAGTTACGTAAACCCATTCTCAGACTTTTTGGGAAAGTTACGTAAACCCATTCTCAGTCTTTTTGGTGAAGTAAAACTACATGTATTTCTTTCATTTTCAGTAAAATTCAGAATCATTGTTTGCTTTTTATTTTGCAATATATGCTTTATACTCTCTTGTAATTGTGAAACTTTCTGCAATCTTGGGATTGTTCAATCAGAAAATAGACAAGAACCAACATTAACCGAGCATGGTCATGAAAAAACTGTCTTTCGTATATGCATAAAACCCAGATCAGCTACGCTAATGCACAGGGTGATCAATGCCTTTGCTCTTTACTACATACATGGTAAAATCCTTTTAGTTTTTTTAAATCCGATTTTCCCATTATTATACTGCTCTTATCCCTGGGCGAATATGTTGCGAATGGGCTAATTTACATAGTATCACGGTAATTCACTAACAAATCGCAATGGTCGCATGGTGATTGCTATGCATTCGTTGGTATTCTTAAGCAATCACGGACATTCACCAAGTTTTGCAAATTTTAGAAACATGTTCCTAAAATTCGCAAAAAAGAACATATTTGCAACATATTCGGAAGCAGTCACAAGCCATTCTTATCATTGGCAACGCATTTGTCGTGATTGTAAGAGGTTTGTAAAGATTCGCTAGCATTTGTATTGACATTCTCGTAGTATAATGAACAAATGCGGGCAATGAGTAACATAAGCTAATTGGGCACAGCCTAGCAAATAAAAGGCAAAGAGAAACAATGTGTATATGCAAAATAAAGTATGCGTGTGTCGTGTTGTTGTTTTTTTTGCAACACATTCTTAAGATTCGCAAAACAGCATTCGTAAGCATTCTAAAGAATGTAACAACAATCGTGAAACAGATTTGCAAGGATCTTACAACATTCTGAAGCATTCATAAGGTTTCATTTTTTTCTTGGCCAATCATATCATCTTCGGTGATTTTAGCGCAAAATTCAAATGTTCATTAATTCTTCATACTCGTAAGGATATTCGCCCAGTGTAAAAGCAGCATTAGTAGATGGAATTCTGTTTTTGACACTCAAGGGAAACTAACTCTGTTGTCATCAATTCAGTCTTGAGGTAATTCAAACACCTAAACGTTTTTTATGCATATCCTGGTTATATGCAAGTACCAAATACATGCAATTTATAGCAACTGAGAAAAGTGGAAACAAGCCAGCAAGTAAAGTCATTCAAAATTTGAATTGTTTTCAAATAAGAGAGCATTTTTAGGGCTTATTTCAGTGTCACTGAAGAGGATTGATTATCCGAAACAGATCTGTCTAGACCAGTCTCTTTCTTTTGAATGTTTCCACTGCTCTTAAATGATCTCATAATTATATTTTCATTAGTAACTCAGCCGTCTCAATGTGTCAGAAATCAGAGTGACAGACCTCTTGTAGCTTTTAAACATGTCCTTTTTAACAAGGAACAAACTAGCATCGATACATTACTTTTCCATTTTAACTCTTTGGAACATTTTTCAAACAATCAAGGGTGGCTTATTCCTCAGTAAGTGTTTGGATCTGGCCGAAATTGGAACCTGTCCCAAGATTTTATGCATGCCTTTATAACTTGCAAGTTTAAAGAGGATCAGATCAATAGCAACCGAGAAGAAGCTGTGACATCAATTTTTTAGATGCTCAAGGGCAGCTAACTCAATAGTCAGTGGTCCCATTTTGCCAAACTTTGAGCTCATGCAAGACATTATGCATGTTTATGTTACCTCCAACTTGAAAAAGATTGGATCAATAGTTACCAAGAAAACATGGAGACATTGATGTTTTAGATGCTCAGGGTAGCTAACACTAGTCAGTAGTCTGATCTGGGGGAAATTCAGACTCATCCAAGCTTTCATGAATACTCTTGTTACAGGGAAGTATCTAAAGGATCCAATCAAAAACAACAAAGTAAAAGTGGAGACACTATTTTACCCATTTAAAGTCTATGGGGTATTTCTTAGATGCTCAAGGGCAGCTAACTTCTTAGCTGTAGCCTTTGGTCGATCTGGCCAAAATTTGAACTCACCGAATTATATCATGCATGCCCTTGTTACCTGCAAGTTTGAAAAGGATCAGATCAATATCAACCTGGATTACTTGGTGACATCAATTTTTACAAGCTCAAGGGCAGATAACTCCATAGTCAGAGTTGGGTTCTTAAAATCTATGGAGAAATGTAGGCGCTAGAGCGATGACAAAGTTTTTCAAAAAAATGGCCACAGGGACCTTGACTTTAAGCCCAGCACCCTGAAAGTTGAACTTGCTCGAGATATTGTCATACCATACATTTGTGTGAAGTTATTTCAAAATCCATCTAGAAATGTAGATGCTAGAGCCATGACAAAGTTTTTCTAAAAATAGCCACAGTGACCTTGACCTTGGGCGCAGCACCCTGAAAGTCAAACTTGCTCGAGATATTGTCATGCTCTACATTTGTGTGAAGTTATTTTAAAATCCATTGAGAAATGTAGGTGCTAAAGCGCTGACAAAGTTTTTAAAATAGCCACAGTGACATTGACCTTGGCCGCAGCACCCTGCAAGTCAAACTTGTTCAAGATATTGTTATGCCCTACACTTGTGTGAAGTTAATTTAAAATCTGTTGACAAATGTAGGCACGAGAGGGATGACAAAGTTTTTCTATAAATAGCCACAGTGACCTTGACCTTGGGTGCAGCACCCTGAGAGTCAAACTTGCTCAAGATATTGTCATGCCCTACATTTGTGTGAAGCTATTTAAAAATCCATGGAGAAATGTAGGTGCTAGAGCGATGACAAAGTTTTTCTAAAATTAGCCACAGTGACCTTGACCTTGGGCGCAGCATCCTGAAAGTCGAACTTGCTTGAGATATTGTCATGCCCTACATTTGTGTGAAGTTATTTCAAAATCCGTTGAGAAATGTAGGCGCTAGAGCGATGACAAAGTTTTTCTAAAAATAGCCATAGTGACCTTGACCTTGGGCGCAGCACCCTGAAAGTCAAACTTGCTCGAGATATTGTCATGCCCTACATTTGTGTGAAGTTATTTTAAAATCCATTGAGAAATGTAGGTGCTAGAGCGCTGGCAAAGTTTTTCTAAAATTAGCCACAGTGACCTTGACCTTGGGCGCAGCATCCTGAAAGTCGAATTTACTCGAGATATTGTCACGCCCTACATTTGTGTGAAGTTATTTTAAAATCCATTGAGAAATGTAGGTGCTAGAGCGCTGACAAAGTTTTTCTAAAATTAGCCACAGCGACCTTGACCTTGGGCGCAGCATCCTGAAAGTCGAACTTGCTTGAGATATTGTCATGCCCTACATTTGTGTGAAGTTATTTCAAAATCCGTTGAGAAATGTAGGCGCTAGAGCGATGACAAAGTTTTTCTAAAAATAGCCATTGTGACCTTGACCTTGGGCGCAGCACCCTGAAAGTCAAACTTGCTCGAGATATTGTCATGCCCTACATTTGTGTGAAGTTATTTCAAAATCCGTTGAGAAATGTAGGCCTTAGAGCGATGACAAAGTTTTTCTAAAAATAGCCATAGTGACCTTGACCTTGGGCGCAGCACCCTGAAAGTCGAACTTGCTCGAGATATTGTCATGCCCTACATTTGTGTGAAGTTATTTTAAAATCCATTGAGAAATGTAGGCGCTAGAGCGATGACAAAGATTTTCTAAAAATAGCCAAAGTGACCTTGACCTTGGGCACAGCACCCTGAAAGTCAAACTTGCTCGAGATATTGTCATGCCCTACATTTGTGTGAAGTTATTTAAAAATCCATTGAGAAATGTAGGTGCTAGAGCGCTGGCAAAGTTTTTCTAAAAATAGCCACAGTGACCTTGACCTTGGGCGCAGCATCCTGAAAGTCGAATTTGCTCGAGATATTGTCACGCCCTACATTTGTGTGAAGTTATTTTAAAATCCATTGAGAAATGTAGGTGCTAGAGCGCTGACAAAGTTTTTCTAAAATTAGCCACAGCGACCTTGACCTTGGGCGCAGCATCCTGAAAGTCGAACTTGCTCGAGATATTGTCACGCCCTACATTTGTGTGAAGTTATTTTAAATCCGTTGAGAAATGTAGGCAATAGAGCGATGACAAATTTTTCTAAGAATATGTGATGACGTTGTTTTCTCCATTATAACACTATGGGATTTTTTTCAAACGCTCAAGGGCAGCTAACTCCGTAGTCTGTGCTCGAATCCGGCCAAATTTCGAACTCATCCAAGCTCTTCTGTATGTCATCATTACCTGCAAGTATGATAAGGATCTAAGCAAAAACAGTTGAGAAAAGGTGATGACGCCATTTTCCCCATTATAACCCAATGGGATTTTTTTCAAACGCTAAAGGGCAGCTAACTCCGTAGTCTGTGCTCGATTCCGACCAAATTTCGAACTCATTCAAGCTCTTGTGTATGTCATCATTACCTGCAAGTATGATAAGGATCTAATCACAAACAGTTGAGAAAACGTGATGACGCCGTTTTCCCCATTATAACCCTATGGTGGCTATCTGTTGCCATGGAAACCAGAGTTCTGAGCTGATCGGCACCAAAACCTAATGCAGCCTTTCCCCCACCCAAATGATGCTTCAGATAAAATTTGATTGCGATCGGCCTACTGGTCTCTGAGATATTTATGTTTGAAAGTGTTGACGCACCCACCCACGCACCCACGGACGACGGCTCGACTCCCATCCTATAAGCTCACCTCTGAGCCTTCGGCTCAGGTGAGCTAAAAATGCAGCAAACTGAGTAAATTGATGGACTTCCTGATTGAATTACACCAGAAAAATTGTTTTAAATATGTCTAATAATACCTAACTACAGTACACTTTTATTTTAACATTTCTGGATAAAATGCCATTCGGGATATAAGGCCATTATGGATATAATGCCATCCTGGATATAGGTTATCATTGATAAAATGCTTTTACAGACATAAGGCTACTGAAAGATACAGCAACTTGCTGTTATTAATGTAGTATGGTTATTTAGTCCGACACGTTAGCCTATGGACCCAAACGGACAGTTTAACTAAATTGCAAAACAGTGGTTGCAACTGGAAGTAACTGATCTTAAATTTCCGATATCATGCCAGAGGTGGGTTATTTATTGTGTTTTCAGACTTACACTATGCCCAAAAGGAAGGTCGTGGTAAGGTCCGAAGTACATGCCGTAAACACCAGTCAGCAGCAGAATCACCAGAGATCTGTCGCCTTCACAGGACCAGAATCACCAGAGATCTGTCGCCTCCACAGGACCAGAATCACCAGAGATCTGTCGCCTCCACAGGACTAGAATCACCAGAGATCTGTCGCCTCCACAGGACCAGAATCACCAGAGATCTGTCGCCTCCACAGGACTAGAATCACCAGAGATCTGTCGCCTCCACAGGACCAGAATCACCAGAGATCTGTCGCCTCCACAGGACCAGAATCACCAGAGATCTGTCGCCTCCACAGGACCAGAATCACCAGAGATCTGTCGCCTCCACAGGACCAGAATCACCAGAGATCTGTCGCCTCCACAGGACCAGAATCACCAGAGATCTGTCGCCTCCACAGGACCAGAATCACCAGAGTTCTGTCGCCTCCACAGGACTAGAATCACCAGAGATCTGTCGCCTCCACAGGACTAGAATCACCAGAGATCTGTCGCCTCCACGTTTGACTGTGAGCCTTTTGGCATCCGGTATGATAACAGACGCCAAATATTGCGACATAATGGAGACCACCATGGACCGAAGCTCTATTGCCAGTGTGGTGTTGATTTGCCGTGTTCCAGACGGTATAAGTTCGTATACATCAGCAGGTTTGCCGAGCCCTTCCCATACCAAATCACCCACCTCCATCTCGACTTTCCGTCCACCTGCATTGGCTCAGAGTGTTCCTCCAGTTAAAACCAAAGACCCTGAGCCTCAACCATCTTGTTCGATTGCTACTCCCACGCCTTCTCAGACCTGCGGTCATTTACAGAGACAGATTTTAATCATCCAATTTGCTTAAGTTCGTCCGATTTTGGTCTGTATGACCAAGGGCCTGAAGAAAGAAATGAAAAATGATGGACGTGAGAAAAATATTCAAACAAATCCACCCGCACCTACTGCAAGCACAGTAAGCCCTTATTGACAGGGTCACTGACGAGGCTTTATTAGCCGAAACTACGTAGTCTGGTCAGTGTTCCTATTTCTGTATGTATTCTCTGCTCTAGAAGGAATTTTTTAAGATTTTAATTTTACCTCACTGCAGCTGGTATTGTGCCATGTGGAGGCCGTAAAACGTCTCCCCGTACATCATCCATAGTGTAGATTATATTTCATTTACATCCTTTGCGATCAGAGGATAGATTCTGAGAAATCTAAAATTTGAGATCGATTTAGACTATTATTCTAGATCATCGAGTTTTATATTATTTGGATCCTTTTGAAACTAATCAGTCTTTGAATCGACTGCCCAATTAAAATTAAGAAATTACAGTAACCTTTTTTTCCGGTTTCGGCCCAGATATTGTCAGGGTCACTGACGAGGCTTTATTAGCCGTAACTACGTAGCCTGGCCCATGTTCCTATTTCGGTATGTATTCTCTGCTCTTGAAGGAATTTTTTAAGATTTTAATTCTATTCAAATAAATGGGACGCCCCGGCACTGGAAGTCTCACGCAGCACCTTCGCACCACCCAACCCGCCCCCACCCCCCCTTGCCATGAAATTGAGTCCTAGATGAGTCTCCGTCACAGTGATGTAGTGTATTTTTATGAAATTGTGTCCTATATGAAGCTCTGTCACTGTCACGTACTGTATTTTCTTACTCTAAAACTATTTAAGGTGGTGATTTGTGGTATATACAAAAATCGCAATAAAATGCTGAAAATACAACAGATCCTCCCAAAACTTAGCAGATGCCTTCTTTATGTTGTTTCTCACAGTTTGGAATACAAAATTGCAGGACATATTGATATTAATAAGGATTTATATAAGAAAAGATCAAAGTGTAATTTTGTGCGAATAAATCTAAAAAATGACCATCATTATTGAAAATGTAACTAGGTCTGAACATAAATTAATCTATTATGAAGAGCGTCCTAGCAATTATTTATTCCACTTTCTTTGCACGTTATCAGGCTGCGCAGATAAAAACAGAAGCCTTTTCCTCAAATGTCTGACCATGTATATAAGTGCATGTATAGTGCTTGCATTCATTAATACAGGTAGGTCAGGTATACCTATATCATACTCACAGTATAAATATTACATTACAATGACCAAGACAGGTATATTATTGAAATTATTCAACCTTGAAAACAGACTCTGCTATGTATTTTTGGGACAAATATTTGGACACAGGCCACATCTTTTTTTATCTGCGCAGCCTGATAACGTGCAAAGAAAATGGAAAAAATAATTGCTAGGACGCTCTTCATAATACATTAGTTTATGTTCAGACCTGGTTACATTTTCAATAATGATGGTCATTTTTTAGATGTATTCGCACAAAATTACCCTTTGATTTTTTCTTATATAAATCCTTTTTAACATCAACATGTCCTGCATTTTGGGATTCTGAATTGTGAGAAACAACATAAAGAAGGCATCTGCTAACTTTTGGGAAAATCTGTTGTGTTTTCAGCATTTAATGCAGATTTTTGTCTTTGCCCCAAATCAGTGAAAATCACCACCTTAATTTACAGAACCTATCAAACCGGAAGGCGACACTGGAAAAGTCAAAATTGGACGAAAGGGAAAAGAGAAAAATCAGTGATTAATTGATTGTTTAGGATTTAAGCCCTTTGAGACAGTATTTCACTCTATATCGGGCCGTCTCCCAGCGAGGGAGAAGAAGCAATGATAGACGAGAGAAAATGTCTAAGCAACCTCCACCCGCACCTACTGCAAGCACAGTAGGCCCTTGCTCTACAATGTTCCAAAATCAGTAGGACGCCACGGCACTGGAAGTTACACACAGCACCATCGCACCACCCAACCACCCCCGAAAAATCGGTGACATTATGACAATAGAATATATGCCTAGTGAGGATGATGGAGAAGGGGAAGACATTGGGTGTTTTATCACCATTCCCCTGGAATGAGAGTCAGTAAAATGTAAAAAGTACAAGGAGCAACTAGACAAAATCCATCTGGAAAGCATTTCAAGAAATGCATTAACACTACAGTGAGGATGATGGGGAAGTCATTGGGTGTTTCATCACCATTCCCCTGGATTGGTTGGGTGGTTGATTTGGGTTTAACGGCCCTTTGAGACAGTATGTCAGTCTATATCGGGCCGTCTCCCAAAGAGAGAGAGAAAGAAGAGAAATGATAGACGAGAGAAACAATGTCCAAACAACCGCTACCCGCACCTACTGGAAGCACAGTAAGCCCTTACCCTACTACTATTCAAATAAGTTGGACGCCCCGGCACTGGAAGTTACACGCAGCACCTTAGCACCACCCAACCACCCCCATTCCCCTGGAATGAGTCAGTAAATTCTAAAAAGTTCAAGGAGCAACTGGATAAAATCCATTTGGAAAGGTTTTTTTTCCAGAAATGCATTAACTCTTAGAAAAAAAGAAAAAAAAAGGAAAACAGGGAAATGGTGTCCTCAAGGAAGCAGCCTGACACCCGATCATACCATACATTTCCATTAGTTACATGAATCATATACTGGTTTTTTTTTCTTCTGTTTCAAGACAGACATTAACCTTTTTCTATCGTCATCTTTAAACGTCATATACATAAAGTACTCAATTAAGATAAAATGCAACAAATTTGCAGTATTGATAAGAATTTTATTCATTGAGATGGTATAGCTTTCTGAGAAGTATATATTACCATAGAAATTTTTAACCTGCAAAGGTCACGCATAATAGACTTCGCTAGAAAGATGCTGTTTACATATGTTCACGATGTCAAATGGAACTAAAACAATTTTTAATGTACCGACATTTCGACAATCAAAAATAGTTGAATGGCCCATAAGTATTTTGAGGCTCTTATTTTACATCACGAGAATTCCGCGGAATGCGCGTCTCGCCTGTCAGCGCTTTGTGAAACTGACCTACACGCAAAAACTCGATGAAAGTTTACGCCGCCGACGACGACACCGGAAAAGCAATACCTATGTCTCGCTTCTGCTTCGCAGGCGGGACAAAAACGATTGCAATTGAAGGTACTACCTATTTGCAGATACCTGAGTTCTTAATTTCCAGCCGGGCCGGGTAGCGCAATCGGTAGGGCACCTGACTCGTAAGTCAGAGGTCCTGGGTTCGAATCCCGGTCTGGCCACATACTTTCGTTTCTCTTTCCGCTGATTCAAGAAGGGCAGTTGTCAGTTACTCGCGAAAGTATGTGCACTTAGTACTGGTTAACCGCTTAGGAGGTGTAAGCCTGCCCAGGAATAGTGTGGTTAGGTTAACTGACCGTCCCGACATGACCTTAGTTGTTTACCGTGGACGTTAAGCATCAAATCAACCAACCAAAAAATCTTAATTTCCAGGTTGGAATGGAACTGCGCATATATAGAGGATCTTACATGAGTGCTCATGTATTATTGAATTCATTAAACGAGTTGGGGTAAAAAGATAAGATGCGAGGCTCTGCCGAGCATCTTATCGGTTTCCCCCAACGAATTTAATAATTTCAATAGTACAAGGAGCACGAATGCAAGATTCTATTTATCATATGACACATCAAATCAACCAACCAAAAAATCTTAATTTCCAGGTTGGAATGGAACTGCGCATATATAGAGGATCTTACATGAGTGCTCATGTATTATTGAATTCATTAAACGAGTTGGGGTAAAAAGATAAGATGCGAGGCTCTGCCGAGCATCTTATCGGTTTCCCCCAACGAATTTAATAATTTCAATAGTACAAGGAGCACGAATGCAAGATTCTATTTATCATATGACACTAAAATCGCATTTCATTAGCAAACCTGATTTAAAACGTCACGATTTCGCCATTAGAAAACGCGACGTTTTTATTAACATCAAGGTATAACGCTACGACGAAATTTGCATATTTAATCCACTAGTGGATTATCGATTTTAATGCATGGCTTTATAACACCCTCAGATGCGACGTCATATGATAAACCAAGTGTAGAGAAGCTAAAGCATCATCTCAGCATTAATTATTTACCATCATATTGTGACCTTGATAAGCTCTGTCACTGTGATGTACTGTACTTTCTTACTCTGAAACTATTTATTTTGCAAAAACTATCAAACCGGAAGGCGGCACTGGAAAAGTCAAAATGGGATGAAAGGAAAAAAGAGAAAAATCTGTGACATTTAGTGATGATGATGGGGAAGGGGAAGACATTGGGTGTTTCATCACCATTCCCCTGGAATGAGTCAGCAAAATGTAAAATGTACAAGGAGCAACTGGACAAAATCCATCTGGAAAGCATTACCAGAAATACATCAGCAGCACTACTAGTGTACCAAAAAAATTTAAATAAAAAAAGAAAACGTAGTGAAATAGTGTCCTCAAGGAAGCAGCCTGATAGTGCCAGAGGCTCGTCGTAGGAGGATACCAGTGGTGATCCGGTGGATGAGTATACCTTTACTGACTGCCTTAGATGCAGGTGAATGTGAGCAGTCAAAGTTCAATGTGTAAGATAAAACTCCATATTTACTGCCATTTTTACAAAAGGACTCGAGACAGTATTTCAGTCTATATCGGGCCGTCTCCCAGAGAATGGGAGAAAGAAAAGAAATGATAGACGAGTGAAAAAAATGTACAAACAACCCTCACCTACTGCAAGTATAGAAAGCCCTTGCCCTACTATTATCCAAATCGGTAGGACGACCCGGCACTGGGGTTTACACGCAGCACCATCGCACCACCCGACCAGCCCCTAAAGTATTTGAGAAAGATATGTAAGTTTGACATATCATACGTTTCCATTATATGAATTGCAGGTAGCATCCCACTGGAACATGGCAAAACTGCTTTCCATTCTCCGATACCAATGACATAGATCTGTTACTACAGCAGTTATGTTCATGGTACCTTGGCCGTATCATGTCTCAGTGACTTCATTTGACATCAGTATGATCTATTTTATCGTTTAATAACTTCCTGTTGCCTTCCTTGGCTGAAGAAGTCCAAAGTAGGGTCAATTGATTGATTGTTTTGGGTTTAACGGCGCTTTGAGACAGTATTTCAGTCTATATCGGGCCGTCTCCCAGAGAGGGGAAGAGGAGAAATGATAGACGAGAGAAAAATGTCCAAAAAAAACCCCACCTGCACCTACTGCAAACACAGCAGACCCTTGTCGTACAATGTTCAAAACCAGTAGGACGCCCCGGCACTGGAAGTTGCACACAGCACCATCGCACAACCCAACGACCCCCAAAATAGGGTCAACTCTTACAGGAAAGAGGAAGCAAATTATTCCCCTTAAGATTTGGCACCCATTGACAAGGGAGACACGTGCTTTCTCTGAAACTGTACCCATTCACTGGCTTTTTTTATAGGATTATTGATCACAATTTCATAAGATGCAGTTTTGCATATAAGAAACATTTCTTTTTTTATAATGTAGCAATTTAAAGTGTCACATTTAATAATAAAAAAAACACTTTTTCACCTGGCCGGCAACTAGCGGAAGCAAAACAGGTATGACTTTTTCGGTGCTGGTGGTATAAACCTTTGTCAAGTTCCATGATTTAGTTCAATTTTATGACAATGAGCAGACAGGCAAGAGGTAGCATTCCGGGGCTATGCTCTTAACAAGTGACAAGTTAAGACAGAATATAAAATGATAGTCAGTGGTTTAAAAACTGAGAAATGTGCAGAATAAATGCACCCACTTGATCAGAAAATGAGGCTAAAATTTATATTATCAAAATTGACAGCACATGTAGTGTTTCCTTCACTCAATATGTTCCAAAAGATTTGAATGAGTGGAAAAAGGAAAAACAAGAGGCCCACGGGCCACAAAGCTCACCAAATCTCTAGCTCAAAATTGCTGTCCCATTTGAATACAAAATATACAACTACAAAGTCTCAGTCTGACAATCTGTTGAGTTGATAACAAAATATTATTTTGATTGCAGTAAATGCCATTTTTGTATGTTCTCCATTGTAAGTCAATGTAACTCAAATTTGCCACAGAACCAAACGAAAGAGCCGATTTTCATAAAACAAAACCCCACATATTTTCGCCTTCCCAGCCTAAGGACACAAAGGATAAAATCTGAGCCCAATCGGCCCATTGACTTCAGAAGAGATAAATTTTTAAGGGAATTTTTCCCCTTCTTTAGCTTTATGGCTTCCATGACAACCAATAATAAAAAGTGCAGTGGAGCTAAAGATATAGCTGACACAAGACGTTTCAAGGAACATTTCAATAAAAGTTTTGTCAATATAATAATAAGTTTGATGTTCTTTGTAAACAAGTTTGTTATCTGTACCTCTTCTAGATCGTTTGACGGATTTTCATGAAATTAAGTTTGTGAACATGTATTTGTATAAAATGTGAAATACGATTTGGATTTAAAATGCCAGCCCTTTTTACCTGGGTTATTCCCCTTTATGACATCTTTTGCTTAATTTTTATGGGTTTTTTTGACAACTTTTACTCTGAATCTTTTCAAAGTTGATCCATGGATGTACCATAAGAAAAGAGTTGACATGTTTTTTTTAGTTTTTCACAGCAAAAAATTGCCTTAAGGGAAAAAGATTGTCATTGCTTAAGTATGAGAGCTTATATTGGTAGAAATATGCTGTTTCCAGGTATTTAGCTGCAATTTTTTATTCATAGTTTTGCCCCTTTCTGACCCCCTCACCAGCAGGAGACAGTAATAATACTTACTAAGGGGCCTGATCCCCGGTTTGAAAAATCTAACGACGTCGTTAGTTAACAAGAGGTTAAATTTTCATACATAATACACCTGAAAACAAAGATATGAGCCGCGACGTGAGAAAAGCAACAATGTGGTTGTGCGCCCAGCGCAGACTCAGATCAGCCTGGGCATCCGTCGTCTGATCAGAGTCTTCGCTGTCCGCATGGAGGTAGCTTAGACCCTTAGCTTCCCTTTGAGCACTTAACGAAGAGTCTGGTCAAACAGGGCGGATGCCAAGGCTGATCTGAGTCTGCGCTGGGCGCACAAACACACTGTTGGTTTCCACGTGTCGCGGCTCATATGTTTTGCTGAAAAATTGTGAGGAGCTTCAGCAGTGCAAAAGTTTCCCACAATTTTTCAGCAAAAAATATTACCACTATTGATTTTGGGAGTATATGACTTTACGAATCCTCAACTAACGACTTCATTAAGCTAATAATGCTTTGAATAGCTGTAACCAAAATTACTCGTAGGTTGAAATTACACCATACAGGATACTGTCACCATTTTACATGAATCATATTTTATCAGTATCACCTTCATACCTCTTTCTGTCTGAGTTACAGCCCTGTGATTTTCATTAGACGCTCAGTCAGTTCTTCTCATCATTGAAAGTAGAGTGTGGTTGCAGATTCGTACAGTTTTACATGTGTTTTTACTGTATTTTTCTTACACTTGAGAGTTACTGTTTTATATGTCAGCGTCAACCTAATACTACGGAACCCCGGAAGGGACATGTGCAATATTTTTCTAAGTCGTGGCCACGACTTATTAAGTCGTTCCCATGACTTATTATGTCGTTCCCTCGACTTAGCATTTCGTTACCACGACATACTATCTCGTTCCCTCGACTTATTATGTCGTTACCACGAGTTATTATGTCGTTCCCTCGACTTATTATGTCGTTACCACGACTTATTATGTCGTTCCCTCGACTTACTAAGTCGTTCTCACGACTTATTAAGTCGTTACCACGAGTTAATACTGCCCTCCAATTGGTCAAATTAACTCGTGGCCACGAGTTAATAAAGCGCTCTGATTGGCCCTCCCTTACCAGACTTCGTATGTCGCTGTTAAGGCGATAATCTGTCGACCCCTAGCTGGACTGGCCAAGTGGAGCAGTCTGATCGGACTCTGCAGTGTTGGCTAACTGGCTGAGTCTTGCTCTTGATTTTTTTTAAATTTGCTGACTTTGCATCAGTCACGCTAATAGCTGAGCAGGCAGTGCACATCCTCGTCATGCTGCTCTTCTCCGGGAGCAGTATGATCGGGGTCTCCAGTGTTTGTCGACTGACTCCACCATGCAGTTTCACTAAATTTCTGTGGTGTCTTTGTCCTAAATAAGTGGCAAGGTTGCCATCTGCGATATTTTACTACTGCTACAAGTATTATTATTATGACAACGGGACTGTCTTGGGTTCTCAGACGGTTTATGTAGACTGAACTTTCGCCCTTGTTGAGCTGCTCCCGGGTAAAGTGGTCTGATGTTTGACAATGGTCGTACAGTGTTAAGTATTTACCTCGAATATTTGGTGATGCCTGAGCTGACATTGCAGAGCTTGATCGAACAGCTCTATCAAGGAGTCAACAATCTGCAATATCTGCCGGTAGACTATGCCACGCTGAAAGAATTTTTTAAAAATCTTTCATTGTGTGACAATAGGACGCTACAATCTAGGCTAGCATCATAGATTCTGTTCAGAATGCTCTTCCGGAGCTGTCTGATCAGTTCTTCAACAGTGCTAAGCTGTTGTGCTCTGCCATTTTTATGGCGTAGCTTCCCCGGTCACTCCGACATCAATATTTTGGCAAGCAGTGGTCTTAATCAGCTGGTCTATGCGGACATGTAGGGTCGATGCATGCAATACCTGCGATCATTATTTTTAACACTTTGCTTAAAATTTTGGTTTATGTTTAAGACTCTACTACTGAAGGATTGCGTTGTTGGAATACTTGGGACAGATACGGTATAAAGCATCAACTTGCATCGCTGCTTCACATGTGCGAATATTTCAACAGTTTCTGTCTTAAATCGAAATGATATGAGCCGCGGCACGAGAAAACCAACCAAGTGGTTGCGCGCCCTGCGCAGACTCAGATCAGCCTGGGCATCCATCCAGCCTGATCCGAGTCTTCGCTGGCCGCATGGAGGTAGCTTAGCCTCTTAGCTACCCTTTAAGTGCTAAGCGAAGAATCTTGTCAGACTGGGCGAATGTCCAGACGGACCTGAGTCTACGCTGGGCGCACAACCACTTTGTTGGTTTTCTCGTGTCGCGGCTCACATATTCTATTGTCTACGCCCACGGGCGTAGAAATCTTAGTAAGTGATTTTGCTCCGGAAGCATTTTAGAAAAGTTCATGAATGGTTGAATGTTATTTTCTAGTGACTGGTTATCAATGATATTTTGCGCAGGTCTGATTAGGTCCGCAAGTGCCAGAAATGGATCGACATGGAGACGGTCTATAGTAGTATCACTAAATGCCTTAGATTTCTAAGGTGACCAAACATGCCAGTTCATTGAATTAGGGTAATAACATGCAAACATGAGCTTAGAAATTCCAACCAGAAATCTACTAGATTAAAACCGAGAATGTGCGATAAGACCAAAGTGAAGAATGACTTGGGTTTGGTAGAGGCGCGATTTGACCAAGGTGCCAATCCAATGACTACACAAGTTATTGTGTGCTAAGCGTAGACCAAAGCTTTTTTTTTGTAAAAGCTGGTACTTGTGGTTATTATCATCCGTATTTCATTTCACCACCACAAGTCATCATTCATAGCTCTGAAACATGCCAAGATCCGACTTGTACAGACTTGGCATGGTTAAACCGGTTTCATTCATAAAAGGCAGCCGATAAAATCTCATCGCATCGGACCAATCCATAAATGGGGTTGCTGGAGCGAGTTTCAGATTAGAAACAAGCAACAGCCAAATCTACCCTTTTAAAACTTTAATGATTTCTCTATAGAAGCGTTTTCTTTCTGTCGCTGTCTATCTATTTCAAAAGTTACTTCTTGTTTTGTCTGTCCGTTCTTTGTCTCACCGTCTGTGAGATTGACAGATTGATAACAAAAGACTGTGTGCAATGGAACCCCGCCTACAGCGGGTCTCGAGCCCGGGACAGCTAGATCAGCAGGCTAGCGCTTAACCCGCCGAGCTTCCGGGGCTCCAACTTTTGCACATGATGTATAGCTCAGCACACGGTTATTGCAATAAATCCGACAAAAAGCAAGCGTTTTTTATGTTAATGCAACTATACTTGTCAAGACTGTAAATTTCATATCATTCTAAGCATAGTTTGGTCAGATATCAATTTTTGTAAATGTAGTGATTAAGGAGAGCAACTACGGAAAAGGATTATATGTCGAATATTGTGGATGACTCATAAAGTGCATTAAAAGTATATAATAAAACATTCCTAGATTTTGGAAATATTGAGCACATTCATGAATTCACGAATTTTGAATATGTGGCGAGGGTGGAAGTAGCAGCATGGTTACTGCCATTTATTAAACTTAAATTAAGTGTGTCAGGTCTAAAACTGTCTGGGCTGTCAAGAATACTTTGACATAATCAGTTTCTGATCATTGCCTATAGGAGCTCCGGTAGCTCAGTGGGTTAAGTGCTGGCCTACTGATTCGGGTTCGAGCCCTGCTTGAGGCGAGAATCTTTCCGACCGTAAAGTTGTAAACGGGGTTCTGTTGCATACAGCCATTCATCATCACCCGCCCATCGTCCTGATCTGACTGAAATACTGTTGAAAAGGACGCAAAAATGCAAGTCATCCATCCATCCATGCGTCATTGCCTATCTTTATACACTGTAAACATTTCCGTAGATTTTGCGGTAGAATACCTGGCAAGTTGGCAACCAGCTGCCAGACCATTTCCCGTTATTTTTACGGGCGTCTGCCTGTAGAAAATTTGTTTGAAGTCTCGATATGGTAGAGTTATGTTAACTGACCGTTATAGTGTTGAAGGGCTATATGACCAAACCAAAACCTCCCTTATTCTACCCTATTCTGCGTGATGATTCCGCCAATGTTTACGGGCGCCTGTAAAAATAACGGGAAAAGGACTGGCAGCTGGTTGCCAAGTATTCTACCGTAAAATCTACGGAATTGATTTTAAAGTGTACTCTGTATAAATTATGGCTTTAATATCATTCCAATATGCAGTAACTAAAGCAAGTATGATGGATAGTTGGGGACGCTTTTGGGATAATGTTTCTTAATTCTCAGGAAAAAAATGTCGTGATCCCTCGCTAGAGCTGCCTTGTTGACGAAGTTCTAATGGATATTCGCAACATCTGTTGCTCAGGAGTATAATAAATATCCTCAAAATCCGTCCTTATTTATACACGTGTCTCCGCTAGATAATATCAGTGGATGCGGTTTCGAGTGTGAAACTGGCGGAACCCAGGTCCGCACGCATAATATGCAAGTTCTCTAGTATCTCTGTTTTTAGTTACACCATATATTCAGATTAATCTGAAAAAAAAATGGTAAAGATTTTATCAACAGTCAACCAGACCCGATTGATCCAATCAGAGCGATTTATTAACTCGTGGCCACGAGTTAATTTGGCCAATAGGAGTTCAGTATTAACTCGTGGTCACGACTTAGTAAGTCGTGGGAACGACATAATAACTCGTTATCACGACTTACTAAGTCGTGGGAACGACATAATAAGTCGTGGCCACGACTTAGTAAGTCGTGGGAACGACATAATAACTCGTTACCACGACTTACTAAGTCGTTGGAACGACATAATAAGTCGTGGCCACGACTTAGTAAGTCGTGGGAACGACTTAATAAGTCGTGGCCACGAGTTAATAAAAAAAAATGCACGTGTCCCTTCCGGGGTTAAGTATAATACACATTTCTTGTTTATTTTGAAAAGTTAAAATTAGATCCAGCTTTGGTACCCGGCTCGGGGGCTAACATAAGGCCGCTGCCGGAAAAGAGGAGAATTTTTCTTGACACAGTTTGTAGATTCGTACACCACTATATTTGCATAACAAAACAAGAGCCAGATAAAGCAACATTGTTTTGAACAAAACTAATATATACTCAAAAAAAATATTAAAGGGTCAAACTTTTACCCTGCCATTTCTGGAACATTTCAAACATTTGGTAAAATAAATCATTTCTACCTTCCATTTTATTCATTTTACAAGTTTTGTACATATGAAGCTTGAACCTATAGCCTTTGTCTTGACCAAGGTCAAGCTTTAAGTCAAACTACCCCTAAAATGAGAGCTGTTTGAATTCCCATAGAGAATTGATAGTGTGTCAGTTTGGTCGGGAATAACTTCTAAAATTGCTATGAGTTTTAAACTTCTTATAGCTGGCTGACCTTAAACATGATTAATTTTGATGACTATTGAGCAATTTTTCAAAAAAAATCATGAATTGGCAAAATCGAAAATTTTGGTGAATTTGTTCCCTATGGACTTCAAACAACTCTGATTTTGAGGGTAGTGTGAATTGAAGTCTGGACTTGGTCAAGATATAGGCTATATTTTCAAACTTCTTGAGTACAAAGCTTGTAAAATGAATGAAATGGAAGGTGGAAATGATTTATTTTACCAAATGTTTGAAATGTTCCAGAAATTGCGGGGTAAAAGTTTGACCCTTTACTATTTTTTTCGAGTATATTTCAGAAAGGCGTGCAAAACATCAAGGCCGACTATCAGTAAGAAAGTAAGATTTGAAGCACTTCAATATAGCTGGTACAACGAAGTACCGACAACGTCTGTAAGCACAACAGAACTGAATCGAACGAGTCAGCGAGCGGGACTCAGCTCAAAAATGGAAATTTTAAAATATTCATGACATATTGCACTAAAGTAAATGTGTGTACCTTAAAGTAGAATGATTTTCTCAACATCTGTTATTGAAATAAGCTGTGGACTTGGCCATTCTGCCCCTCGATCATGAAATCAAACTGCTGTATCAGAGAGGCAGCAGTGAAGACGGTCAGAAAAAATCGTCTGCAATGAATGAAATCTACAAGTCACGCGCAAGCGTGCACTGAAAATGATTGACACGATAGATTGCATAAACAGTCGTATAATTAATTTCTTTTTAATTGACTTGATGCATTCAGTAGAGGCCCTAAAACTCCAAGTGTACGAATCTGCAACCTGTACGAATCTGCAACCTGTCACTCTAATTCATATTTCATTGTGGCAATGATACTTACTCCCTTATTTCATTAAGCTATAAGACACCTGTTTTTGGTATAAACACACACCGGTATTTTTCTGTCGCACCGGTATTTGTCAAACTCAGGACATCTTTCTAAGAGAGCTAGGAACTAAAACTATATATACTTTTGTAGTACTTGTTTAGTGCTTTATAAAAAAGTTGCTTTTGATTTTCTAACGGAAAGATAAACCCCCCAAAAGATCATTTGAAAAGTGATTGCCCATGGGAAAAATTGAATTTCCCGCGGGAAAATCAAGTTTCCCATGGGAAAAGTGCGTGGCCATGGCCAAACCGGATGGCCATGGCCCAACTTCTTGGCCATGGGAAAATAAATATAACAAAACTAATAAATGTATTTTCACTAACTTAACTAACTAATGCTCAATGCCCATCAAGGCCATACACATTTCTATTGAAAATAAACATTAGTAATTATTTTACAATTTTTCCCATGGGCAACATTTTTTCGGCCGCGGCCACTTTTCCGGCCATGGCCCACAAAAAAAATCCCATGGCCCAATATTTTTGCCCATGGCCATAAAAATTGCAACTAAAATGTGGCCATGGCCCAAACAATTGCCTTCTGACATTAAATCAAAGGCTGTCTTGTTTAATTCATTATGTCTTATAATATTCTTTTCTTGACAGCCTTTGTTTAAGGTTGTGACCCTTCATCAGAACCGTCTTGCCGAAATGGTTCTAATGAGGGATCACAACATATGTTTTCGTTAAAAATTGAAAACATTTTTTAGAGGTATCCCCTCTTCTTATTTGGTAAATTTACCATATTACCATAAAAATCCTATTAAACCCCCGGGGTGTTGCATATTACAAAAGGGGGCGTTATTTAGAGCTTGAAGTGTAGAAAAGAAGCCACGTCAAAATAACTCTAGGAACAGTATTAAGGTGAATGGGTATACTGTAAGAGGAAGCTCTTTCATTTCATTTGCTTCCCTTTGCAGAAGGGGTCAACTCTTAAAGAAAAGAATTTGCGCCTCTGGGAGCAAAATCTTTTCTTTAAAAGAAGACCCCATTTCAAAGAGCTACCTAAATCTATGCAAGTTTATATAACATTGGTTTCGGAAAAGAGGAAGGGGGCATTTATTATAGCAGGTATGTTCATTAGGATTAACAGGGTGTAACAAAATCCGTTCATAAATGAAGACCCTAGAGCGATGACCAAGTCTTTTTTAAAAAAGCAACTGTTACCTTGACCTTGGTTCAAGAAGGCTGCAACCCGATTTTGTCATACTGTCCAACTGTGTGAAGTTATATCGAAAACAATCCATAAATGAAATTGCTACAGAGATGACAAAGTTGTTTGTTTTTGTTTCTTTCTAAAATTGCAACTGTTACCTTAACATAATCCTAGAATGTGTCCAAGATATTGTCGTATTGAACATTTGTGAGAAGTAATCATGTCAAAATCGGTCCGTACATGAAGGGGCTAGAGTGATGACAGTTATTCTAAAAACAGCAACTTCGACCTTGACCTGTGCTGAAACATCCAAATGGAATTTCAAAGTCCATGAGCTTGAGGTCAAAGAACTGAGGGGTAGGGGGTGCATTATGTATCAAAACCCTGAACCATTATCTAACATCAGTCCAAGTATTAGTATTACTGACTCCACTGTGGCACTGTGAAATTATGTCATCATAAATATAAAACTTTAACCAAAATCTTTAAGACAAACTTCTAAGTCAATGACCTTGACTTCAAGGTCATCCAGTGGGGTAAGTATATACATGTAGTGTTTTGTAAAAACTCAAAAAAGTGTCTAACACCAGTTCAAGTGTAAACGAAATCTATGCCAAGCATTCTGAATCAGTGTGCAATTAGAAAACTTTAATAAAACCAATAGACCTTGACATCAAGATCTCTGACCAGGATTGGGGTAGTACTCTGTAAAACATTGGACTAATATCTAACTACAGTGCAAATATCAAAAGAATCCATCCATAGGTTCAGGAGATATGGGTCTTTAAAAAACTTTAACCAAACATCCAACAGATAAAAAGACAATTTTCTAAGTCCATGACCTTGACATCAAGGTCACTGAGATTGGGGGGCTTGGAAAATTTTGGACCAATATCTAACTACAGTGCAAGTATCAAAAGAATCCATCCACGAGTTAAGGAGATATGGGTCTTTAAAAAACTAACAAAAACATTGTCTAAAAAAACTCCCATTTTCTAAGTCAATGACCTTGACACCAAGGTCACTGAGTGGAGTGAGGGAGGTACCATGTTGAACTTTAGACCAATATCTAACTACAGTACAAGTATCAAAAGAATCCATCCATGGGTTGAGGAGATATAGGTCTTTGAAAAACGTTAACCAAAACATCCAATGCGGATGGGACGCCGATGCCAGGGTGACAACAATAGCTCTTCCTGAACTTTCATTCAGGCGAGCTAAAAACTTGTGAAGTTAGCAACTTGAAATCTGACCATCAAATAAGAAGTTTTGACAATATACAAATCCATGCTGAATGAATACACCTGAATGTTTGTCAGCCATTTTTACGATGGAGAATATATTTTTGTGCCTTCCTGTTTGTTTCCCTGGCCTATGAAGCCTTTCCAAAATGGTGTCTTTTGAAAAAAGATTTAGCTCCAAGTGGAGCAAATTCTTTTCTTACAGAGTTCATCCCCATTAAGAATGGAGCAAAAATTGAAAATGTCAGAGTGGCTTTCCCTGAAAGTGTATAACTTTACCTTGAGTCTTCAGTGTATCTTGAGTAAATGTGTGCATATTCCTCCCTAAATTTGCCAATTGAACAGCTTTTGCCAAACTAACAAAGTTTCATGGTGTATGGTTGCACTTCTGTGTTTTTCAGCCATTGTTACAAAGAAATACAATTTTTGTGACTTATTGTTTGCTTTCCTGGTCAAGGAAACCCTTCAAAAACTGGGTCTACGCTTGAAGGAAGTTTATGCTCCAAGGGCAGCAAAATACTTTTCTTCAACACTTGATCCCCTTTTTGAATGTAGGAAAATTTGAAAATGGCAGAGTTGCTTCCCCTGAGGTCTAACTGAACTTTGATGTCCAGAAGTTGACCTATTTACAGCTACTAGAAATCTGCCACCTCATACTCTCAAAAGTAGATCAGGTAATCTACCCTTCATACCTAATCAGTACACTAAATATCAAAGCCATAGCTCAAATATCAGGTAATCTACTCCTCATGCCCAATCAGCATATCAAACATCAAAGCCATAGCTTAAATCCTTGTTAAACATATCTTGCTAACAAGATGTTCATTTAATATTTTTAAAAGGGGCGTAACTCCAACAAGACCTGTCACCGGGACAGGATAGCTCGCCTGACAGCGCCTTGCCAATCACCTAAAAAAACTTTAACGTAAAACTTTAACATTTTGCTAACGCCGACGCAAACGCCAACGCCGGGGGTAGTACAATAGCTCTTCCTGAACTTCGTTCAGGCGAGCTAAAAAGAGGCACAAATGGGAAAAGATAAAAGTATGTGTCAGCTTTTTTTCAATGAGGAATCCATATATGCAATTTCAAGACCCTAGCTGACAGGGTTCTGAAGTTACAGCAGGTATGAAAAAATGTGTCTTACACACACACTCAGGCACGGACGAGCCAGAGGCAATATGCCCCACCAACCTTTTTCAAAGTTAGGGCTTAAAAATATCACGGTGAATGGATGACCTCCATGTTTTTCTGCCACTTTTGCAAAAGGAAATAGTTTAGCATCTTCCTGCTTGTTGCCCTGGACTCTATAGACTTTCAAAAATGGGGTCTACTCTTGAAGGGAAGATTTTGCTCCAAGGGGAGCCAATTCTTTTCTTCCAGAGTTGATCCCCATTTAGAAGGCAGCAAAAATTGAAAATGGCAGAGCTGCTTCTCTTGAAAGTATATCTGTTCACCTTGAGTCTTCAGTTCAAAAGTCAAGTTGGTTTTTGTAAATCTGAAATTAAGGTGTGAAGTTTAATACTTCAAATAGGTTTAACAAGCTTACAAATTCATATTGTATGGATCACCTGCATTTCTTTTCAGACATTGTTAGTAAAAAAAAAAAAATGTGCCTTCCTGCTTGCTTCCCTTGGAGGACCATGAAGCCCTTCCAAAATGTGGCTTACTCTTGAAAAGAGTTTGCTCCATGGGGAGCAAATGCTTTTAAGACTACTCTAGAAAGGAAGGTTTTCTCCAATACACTATTTTCCACTTCAAACAAGAAGTTATGACACACAAACTCATAGTTAATGGCTGCAAATCCATGTTTTTTTAAGCTATAGTTACAAAAGGGAAAATATTTTGTGCCTTTCTGCTTCCTTCCCTGGACTATGATCATAGCCCCTCTACATATGAAGGGAAGATTTTGCTCCAAGGGGAGGAAATTCTTACCTTTGAGGGATGATCTCCATTGAGAATGGAGCAAAAATTAAAATGGCAGGGTTGCTTCCCCTAAATTGTATCCCTTCACCTTTAGTCTTCAGTTTGAAAGTCGAGCTGACTGTTGTATGTCAGAAATTAAGCATACCGCTTGAAATTTGTCACTTCAAACAAGAAAAATTGACAAAACTTACAAATATCTCTTTCATGCTTTTCAGGCACTTTTATAAAGAGCAAATTTTTTGTGCCTTCCTGCTTGCTTCCCTAGACTATGAAGCCCTTCCAAAATGTGGTATACCCTTGAAGGAGAGACTTTGCTCCGAAGGGAGCAAATTCTTTTAAGACTTTATCCCTAATGCAAAAGGAGGACATATTGAAAATGGCACAGAGTTGCTTCCAATGAAAGCGTACACCTTCAAACTGAGTTTACAGTTCAAAGCTAAAGCTGACATTTTACAACAAAAAAAAAAGGAAAAAAAAAAAAGTTTCAATAACTTTTCATGATGAATAGATGTGCCTCCATGTTTTGAAGCCATTTTTACATAGAAGACATTTTTTGTGCTTTCCTGCTTCCCATGACTATGATGCCCTTCCAGAATGGGGTTTACTTTTGAAGGGAATATTTTGTTCCAAGGGCAGGACTGGAAATGGCAGAGTTGCTTCCCCTGAAAGTGTATCTGTCCACCAGGAGTCTTCAGTCTAAATATTTAGCTGACCCTTGGATGTCCACAGTTGACCTATCCATATCCACTCGAAATCTGCAACCTCAAACAGCTGAATGGTTGCACTCCATATTATTTCAGCCATTTTTTAAAAAGAGATTTTTTTATGTCTTCCTGCTTGCTGCCCTTGACTATATAGCTCTACCAAAATAGGGTCTACTCTTGAAGGAAAGAGTAGAGTCTACTCTTTTGAAGGAAAGATTATACTCTAAAGAAGGCAAATTCTTTTCTTTAAGAGTTAAACTCAATTGCAAATGCAGGTAAAATTGAAAATGGCAGAGTTGCTTCTCCTGAAAGTGTATACGTTCCTCTTGGATTTTCAATTCAATAGTGAAGCTGAATTTTGACAAGAAATTTTCTGTAACCAAGTTTCATGGTGACTTTATTCGCCTTCCATGTTTTTCAGCCATTTTTGCAAGAGGGAATTTTTTGTGCTTTCCTGCTTGCATCCCTGATCTATGAAGTCTTTCCAAAATATGGGTCTGCTCTTGAAGGAAAGATTTTGCTCCAACAGTAGCAAATTCTTTTTTTTAAAAGATATGATCACTGTTGAGAATGGAGCAAAAAATGAAAATGCCATTTTTACAAGGGGGATTTTATTTGTGACTTCATATATTTGCTTTCCTAAACTACTAAGCCCTGCCAAAATGGGGGTCTCATCTTAAGGTAAAGTTTTGCTCCAAGGGGCAAATTCTGTCCTTGATCCCCATTGAGGATGGAGTAAAAATTGAAAATAGCTGAGTAGCTTCCCCTGAAAGTGTACCTCTTTATCATTGAGAGTTCAGTACAAAAGTCTGGCTGAAATGTGGATGTCCAGGAGTTAACCTATGGACACCACTGGAAATTTGCCACCTCAGACATAAAGTTTTGATGAACTTAAAAGGTTCTAGGATGAAGGCATGCATTTCAATGCTTTTCAGACAACTTTTTTTCGACAGGAATTTTTTGCGACTCCCTGTTTGCTTTCCTGGACTATGAAGCCCAAATAATGGGTTCTACTTTTGAAGGCAAGATTTTTCAACAAAGCTAACGTATTCTTTTGTGTAAGAGTTGATCCCCATTGAAAATGGAAGAAAATTGAAAATGGCGGTCTTGGTTCTCCTGAAAGTATATTTCTTCACCTTTAGTCTTAAGTCCAACAATCTAGAGAATTTTGGATACCCAGCAGTTGATCTATGGACTACACCTGGAAATCTCCACCTCAAACAATATCTTGATATTTCTATGATGTTTTTCGGCCATTTTTACAAAGGGATAACAATTTATGTGACTTCTTGACTGCTTCCCTGCTAAGAAGCCCTTTCAAAATTGGGTCTACTCTTGAATGAAAGATTTTGCTCCAAGGGCAGCACATCCTTTTGTTAAAAGAGTTGATCCCCATTTGTCAATGGAGAAAGCATAATTGGCAGAGATGCTTCCCCTGAAAATGTATCAAAACCCCTTGGGTCTTCTGTCCAAAATCTAGCTGAATTTTAATGTACACGAGTTGTGCATAAGGACTGGAAACCCTGCCTCCTTAAACCAGAAGTTCAAGTTATTACAACGTTTTATGGTAAATTGATGCATCTAAATGTTTCTCAGTCGTTTTTGCTTCCCAGGACTACGAAGACCTTCCAAAAAGGGTCTAATCTTGAACCAAAGGTTGTGGTCCAAGGGAGCAAATTTTTTTAACTTAAGATTTGATCCCCTTTGAGAATGGTGAAAATGTTGAATTAGCATATTTGCTTCCCCTCAATGAGTATCTTGACTCTTCAGTCCAAACATCTAGCTGACTTTTTGGATGTCCACCAGCTGACCTAAGAACAGTCACTGGAAATAGGCTACCTCAAACGAGTACATGTAGTTTACATGTAGATAACTTGAATTACATGGTGAATGCCTATCAATGTTTTTTCAACCATTTTATCATCAGAACAATTTTTTTCTCAATTGATAAATTCTATAATTTGACTTTTTTTTTCCTTTCCGTACTGTTTCTGTTAAGTCTCCAATGGGCTTGGCTTCTTTCTCAGAGAAAATTTTTGTCCACACTGAACGCAAGAGACATGATGGGCTGCAAAATAAAAAATAAAAAGTGGTAGGTACATGTATAGACACAAGGATTCTATGAAAGGCCATGTCTGGCCAGTCAGTGCAATGTCACAGAACTGAGCTAAACTAGAAAACTTGAAATTTCATGTCACTGACAAGATGCCAGAAAAGTAATTCCAACGTCTTGATACAATTATTTGAGCCACAGAGAAGGGCTGATACTAAGCAATTGGAAATGAGAACATGAAGCAAGTCCATGTGTTGCCAAAAGAACAATCCGTTCATAGAAGATGATGTATGCTTTTTTCTCTAATTCCAGTGGACCAGACTGTCAGGTGCCATGTCCATCTGGTCACTCAGTCACTGTATGCTTCTAGGACCAGATATTCAGGTACAATGCTCATCTGGTCACTCAGTCACTGTTTGCTTCTGGGACCAGATATGCAGGTGCCATGTCCATCTGGTCACTCAGTCATTGAATGCTTCTAAAAGAACTTTCAAGTTAAAAGAAAAAATTGTAAGAAGCGTCATGGGTCTACCTGATTCTTGACAACGCCTTCACCCACAAATGTGAGAATGTTAGACTATCTTTACATCCTAAAATGTTCATGTTATAAACCATCCACCTTACTCACTAGACCTGAATACATGTGACTTCTTTTTTAATTCTGATGCTTAAACAAGAATTCTGCAGAATGCTATGTCACACCTGCATTATGCTTCCACAGCAGCACAGGGGTCAGACTAAAGTTATCAGACAGGGAGAAGTTTTGAAACATTTTCTGAATTTCAGGGAGAAGTTTTATCCAAAATTTTGAAATTTGTATTTATAACAAATGTTGTCAGAAGACAACAAAGTACACCTTACAGCAGCTTAACTCTCACAGCAATGGTGGTGTTGAAAGGCCCTGCTTCCACAGTAGCAGAGGTCGATCATGGTGAGAAGAAAGTGAAAGTAATGTTTGCTGAAAAACAAGAGCTATCAGAGGACAACAAAGTTTGCCTAATGGGAGGTTGACTCTGAAAGTTTGCCTAATGGGAGGTTGACTCTGAAAGTGATGGTGGTGTTGAAAGGGTCTAGTCCAGATGTAAGTGGGTGCCAAGTATATAATGACTACCATCCATATGTGGACTGAGAAATATGATCCAGTAAGAGAAGCATAAAATATAGGTTAAATCCATACATGGATGGCTATGTTAAAATGTTCTTGTACATATACATGTACATTGTATAAGCCATACAGGGACTGAGAAATATCATAAAGTCATTGAAGCGTAAAAAAAGTGTCCGACAGTTGGTAACTCAGAATCAAATGCTCTAATTCTGATGCAAGAGCTGACCAAATATGTTTAACCCCTTTAGCTACTCTGAAACTGAAATGCTTTACATACATGAGCCTAAATTTTTTCAAAGTCTGTAGACCATGACAAGTAGGTAAAAGTCCCAAATTTTGCAGGCATTCAGATGATAATGTACCATAAGTGTAAGTGTTATTAAATTTCAATACTCTAGGCTCTAGCCCTTATAGAGTGTGAGAAAAATACCTAAACACAAATGCTTTATGAAGTTAAACTGCTGAAAGACGCGAATGCAAACGAGAAAGCAGACCCGATGATGAACACTTATGCATACTCTTGATTAAAATGCCGTGGGGGATAGCATAAGCTCTCTTTGCTTTGCCAAGACATGCTCAAAACTTAAGAGAACTGGACTTATTAATCAGGAACATTATTATTTATTTACTTATTTTTCATGACATTCATTTATGAAATTTCAAAACCCTATGCTCGGTGGTTCTTGAGCCCAGCAGCTGCTAGTACTGACTATCAGTCTGAGGAAATAACTGTAATTATTGAGCCCGGAGTTATCACACTGTCACCAAAATATTTCACACGTCAAGAAAAACTAATATACAACTCAGCTTCTTAGGTCAAACAGTTTAGCAGTTGGCTCCATTCTCTGAGAAGGGAGGCAACAATGAAAATGGCAGAGTTTCTTCCCCTGAAGTGTACCAATCCCCCTTAAATTTGAACACAATGTCAGGAGAAAACATACCTTGTGCAATCAAGGCCATTGTGTGTCTGGATTTCACTTGAAAGTTTGTATAGAAGAGTACACCAGGATCAGACTGTGCAAAGTATCAGACTTGTGAAGTCTTTGCTGATTGATACAGAGCATACTGCACCTTTTCCTTGAATTTCATGGACATGTTTTACTTGAAGAGCTACCTACAGAGCAGTTTGTAACAACAGTGCAAGGGAAGTAACTTGATTTTCTCTGTGGAACAAAATTTGTATGATGGTACCTTGTTTTCCTGGCCTATAACTCTTCCCAAGTGTTAAGGAAAACAATAGAAATGGTCTCTTCCAGTTGCAGAAATGCATGGAATGACCTGTTCCAAATATCAAAGTGATATCTTGCACCGTTTTGTTATTATATTCATTTCTGTGATTTCACATATGCACATAACTAGATTCCGTAAATTACCATTAATTTAGCACATTGACTTGCATGCAAATTTATATTTAGGTTCAAGTACAAACAGAATGATGCCCATCCCAAATCTGTTGACGACTCCTGTCTCAGTCTTTAGGACAAGCAAATTCAAACAGTTCTTGCATTCTTTCACCATACCTTCATCCCCATCTTTTCCGGTGATACGTCCCAATTGTTGACTTGGGTATCTCAGTGCACTTCCAAGGTGGCCAATTTCGGGAAAAAACCCTGGGTTGTTGCCTCTTTCTGAAACAAAAAAAAATAGGTCCATTTTCATTGTGTTCAAACATCACTAATCATTAGGCTTGAGTTCCAATTCCACCTGAAACCAACAAAACAAGCTTGTACGTCTTTTATAAATCTCACATGAGATACCTTCAAATAAATGAATAAGGATCTTGTTGTTTTCTTAAAAACTACCTACACCGTACCAAAACAATGTGATGTCAATGGTGGTACGCCACCTATTTATTTTACTCACCTAGAAAAACTACTATACCCCATAAACCAGCTTGCTAGGTCAAGCCAGGCCCTTGAGAAGTTGAAACCAGATAGTGGAGCAAATATGATTGCGTAAGTGGCTTAGAAAAGGGAGATAGTGGTCTACGGAGTGTAACATTTGTTTTTATATATCAAAATGATCGCCCTGGTCTGTAGTTTGAAAATTCAGCGTTTGCCACCTTGGCAAACCTTGCATAACTCTGTAGTGGCCAGTTATTTACGTTACCCCATTAAATTTTGAATATCAAAAATATTTATTGAAGCCAATAGGAAGTATGCTTAAACATTATAAATGTATCAAATGTCCTTATTTTTTGAAAGAATGATTAATGTACTAGAACTTAAGCTACATCGGAAACAATTTCGAACTTTTATGTTGTTATTTTCGTGACAATATATAATGTACCACTTGAAAATTTAAAATACTAATTTAAATCGTTGCATTTTACGAAAACTCTGTTACAAAATAGCCCAAACAGTTGAATTTTTCTGATTGTCTAACTAGCAAGTTTCAATACGTTTCTAGCAAACCAAATTCGAGACCTCTAGCTTTTTTACTTTGTCAACCGTGTACTGTAGAACGTGGTAACACCTATTCCCTAATGGAGGCTGAAAAGTCATTTTCACATAATTATTCGTACAAAAGAAGGCTAATAAGCTATTTAAAACTATTTTAAACTGACAAATAGGGTCTGTTGCAATTAGATCATATTAAACATGATATAAAGCAAGTGTGTAAAATTATTTTTGACCTTATAACACATATTTTAACCAAAGTAACATACTTAACAGATTGTTAATGTTTGCATAAAACATCTATCATTCCGGCCAGGAAAACACTGTTTTGAAATTCTGACTTTTAAACAGCCAAATTGTGATAACTATGTGTTCTAGTTATCGTTAAATGAATTTTTTGCATGGTGAAGTTGGCTACTCCGGCAGCAAAGAGATGAGTGTTATTTACATGACATGCCAAGTCGAGATTGTCCTACAATTAGAAATAAGCCTTCGTGAATTAACCTGTGCATGGAACACTATTATTTTTTCATTAATATCCGAAACACATTAAAAACATCCACCTTAGCAAAATAACTGATCATAACATACAGTTTTGTATTCAGAAAGGTAACGCTAGTAACCGTTATTTGAAAACAATCCATGAGATTAACTGTTGCTACAGCCAAATGTGCCTAAGCCTGATTAGTTTGAGTTGAAATAGTTTTAAAGCAGCACGTTCGACTGGATTAAACCCACCCCATGTAATTCATCCGTGACATTTCCACGGCGTTGCATCCGTTTTGGTCTATTGATGTTATAGTTTGTGTTGTCCACTTACCAGTAGCCTTCAAAAATTGTTTTTTCTTGTCTGTTTATTGGCCGTCAGTCTGATGTATATAGAAACAAATAGAAAATCGGTGAAAATAGACAATGTGTGTTCCAGGGTATGTTTGATTACGGCTAGCTTTGTGGTCATGTGCATGGAATGAGCTGGATGTTTATTTGGCCACCCGTTAGTTTCCTTTGAGCACATGTCTTATTACTTTATGTTACTATTTTCAGTTTGGTGTTGTGGGAGAATCCTGGCACTACTTGAATCAATTCCTAATCGGAGACCTTTTATATTGTTTATCTGTTTTGACCGTTTTCTATAAAAGCAATATATCTAACCGTAGTTCAACTTTGGCCCTATAGCATATATTTTAACTAAAGTAACGTACATAACAGGTTAAAAAGTAAGAGTTAATTTACTCCAGTGTAAATTATGGCTACCGTTAAACACTTCGTTGTACTTCATTTAAATGGAAATTAAGTATTATCTGGTCATTTGGGATCATCTGGACTCATTCCGAGTCGATTTGAAAAAAAGGAATTTAGCTGAAGCTGGTGCTAGGGTGCATTGGAAGTGTTGCAACGTTACATTCCTGGGCGTAAGCTTAGTAAAACCGAGGTTGTTGTTTTGTTTGTTTTGTTTATTTATTTATTGTTTTGTTTGTGATCCATTCCTTGTTTCCAGGATATCTTTCTTTCTTAATTAAAATAATCAGTCTAAGAGTTTAAGTTGCTTGGATACACTATCACATGAAATAATTCAGCAAATTTTACTTTAGCCCTTCTTCTTAATGGGAGTAAACTCTATAAGGAAAGAATTGTCTATTGTAGGAGAAAAGTACACGTATTTCCTTTAAGAGTAGACAATTTTTTGAAGGTTACATTATCAACAGAAGTAAATAGGAAGCATCTACGGAAGCATAACAAATTGAGGTGTGTCCATTTAAAATTATACAGTACTATTTCCAAAATATACCAGAAGATCATGTGGAAGCAAGGAACACACACGAGAAAGAACAAAGCAGACTTGGTTAATGGATTCCTTTCAAGATCTTGCTCGGATAATCTATTTATACATATTGTTATTACCTTAAAATCATTTGAAAAAATGACCTTTTAATTGAGGCAATGATGATCCACTTACTTTGACTCCTTGTTTTGGTATTTAAAAGGTAACGTATACAACATTCAAATGTAAATGATTTGTCAGATGAGAATTATGATTCTCTATGATATTATCTGTTTGATGAGATGCAGTAAGACGAAGCATTAAAAATTCCCCAGTTCTTGGGACGGACCCCTTTACTGTGAACAGGTTTCATATTAATGCTTGGGTGACCGGGTGCAGAAAATAACTGCCTTTAAGTAAAACATCTAAAACAGGCATAATAGTACTACAAACTATGAATTATATAGAAAAAAAATTGTGGGTAATTATGTTTCTGCCTTAGCCCTTTCTTTGAGACTATTATCATTTAATACAACTGTATCAAATATACAAATCCCTTCAGAGATGTATGGCGATACTGCTGTTAAGTTAACATTCAGCACCTCAATATTCGCTTTCAACATATGCATTATACTTGAGGGCGGTTACCTTCTGCACCTTGTTACTCTACCATTAGTATGAAAACTTCTTAACAATAAAAGGGTAATTTGACAACTTGTTTGCTGTTGAATGCTGTATACGTTACCTTTTTGACCACCTAACTAAAGAGTCGAAGTTAGTGAATTATCTCTGACTCGAATTAAATGTCATTTTGATGATGATTTCAAAGTAATAAAGTTACCCCCATTAGACATTAAGGCCAAGATAGTCATAGTTATTTCATTTCACATAATATCCATTCACCTTAAAGTCTGGTGGAATGATAAAAGCTTAGGAAAATTATGAAGTAAGGTTCTCTGGCACAAGGAATGCGCCAGAAAAACAAAATTAGCAACCTTTGTTAAGCTGACTGTGTGTCCAGCAATGCAATTTTGTAACAATGCCAATGCCCACTTCCCCACCCCCTGGCACCAGCTTCCGCTATTTCTTTTTTTTAAACTGACTCAGAATGAGCGTAGATTGTCCCAAACATAATTTTCAATAAGATGAGGTGCGATGAAACTTTTCATGGCAAGCACACGAAACTTTACACTTGCTGCAGTAGAATAAAATAATTCATACTTTTTAACCTGTTATATACGTTACTTTGATGAAAATGTATGCTTTTATGCCAAAAAAACTTAAACGTTGGTTTTATATATAATTGCTTTTAATAGGAAAAGGTTAACGCAGAGACAGTAGTGTAAAGGGCAGCAATCAGGAATTTATTCTTTCTGTGAAGGACTCCACTCGCGATACCAAATTGAAAATAGCAGCATAAAGTTATAAGACAAGTAGTTAAACGATACAAACCAAATAAACATCCAGCCATTCCATAAAATTATCACAAAGCTAGCCTTAACTTAATATTATTAGTCGCACAAATGCTTATTTTCACCCATTTCTGTCCTTTTCTACATATAGTTATATATGGCAGAATGATGGCAAATATGCCGATGAAATAAACTGATTTTTGAAAATTACAGATAAGAGGACAACACAAACGATAACATCGGTACACCAAACTGATGTTCCGACTTGGAGCTGTCAATAATGAGTTACATTGGGTAGCATTAAACTGGTCTAATGTGCCTTTAATTTTTTTTATTTCAGCTTAAAATAATAAAGCTTACACATATTTGGCTGTAGTAATATTTAATCTCAGGGGCTGTTTGGAAATAAAGGTTATTAACGTTACCTTCCTGAGTACAAAGCCGTAGGCTATTATTAGCTGGTTTGACACTTTTGGTTAGGTTCAACTGTCATTTGGATATTAATAAAAATATATATATATATCAATATATTCCATGTACAGATTAGTTCACAAATGCTTCATTTGAACCTCAGGACAATCTCGGCTTTGCAAGTCATGTAAATAATACTGTTTTGTGTCAAAGTAGGCAATTAAACTCTTATTTTACAATAAATAACAACTACATGTATTGCCATCACAACTGTGCTGTTTAAAAGTCAGAATTTCAAAAAGATATATTTGTGGTGGGAATGATCAATGCTTTAATAAGACATTTTAATCTGTTAAGTACGTTACTGTGGTTAAAATATGTATTGCAATGGCATAACAAAAATGTGAACTGTTGTTTTATATCATGTATTACATGAACTTATTCCATAAGGGCCAATTTGTCAGTTTAAAATAACTTATTAGCCATTTTTTGTACGAACAACTGTGGGAAAATGACTTTGCAGCCACCAACAGGGAATAGATGTAATCATCTTCAACAGTATATATTTGACAAAGTATAGAAGCTAGAGGTCTCAAATTTGTTTTGTTAGAAAGATATTTAAAGGGACAATTAGAAAATGGAAGAACTTAGGGCTATTTTATCACAAATTGTTTGTAAATGCAACAACCTAAGTTACATTTTAAATTTTTGAGGGGTACATAATATATTGTAACGAAAATAACAGCACAGAAGCTCTGAGCTGTTTTCTAAGCAGCCTTATTTAAAGCATATTAATCATTCTTGCGGAAAATATTAATATTTGATACATTTATATAGTTTAAACACATTTCTTATTGACTTCAATAAATATGTTTGATATTTAAAATCTAAGGGGGTAACGTAAATAACTGGCCACTGCGGAGTTATGCACGGTTTGCCAAAGTGGCAAACGCTAAATTTGATAACTATAGACCTAGGCGATCATTTTGATATACAAAAACAAATGTTACACTCCGTAGACCACCCCCTTGAAAGATAGCCCAACATATTTGCTCCACTAAGAGGACCATTGGTCCTGTAGCTCACCTGAGTACATTCATCCTCAGCACTCAGGGGTAAGTACAGTGTTAGAAATAAGGCCCAGACAGCAACTTGCCCAGGGGGCAACCTGAAATGAATTTCAACTTGTCCGCCAAGATTTCAACTTGTCCCCCTGTATTTCATTGAGATTAAACCGTTTACATTCATGTCATTTTCTTCCAAAGTCACGTAAGTAAACATAGTCCAAAAATGCTCACCCTTTCTAAGACACTAAGCATGAATTCATGAACTTCAGAGATAACTGACCAACAATTTTTATCAGAGCTGCCTAATCATTTTCACAGCACTACTTTGACTGGGATTCTTTTTATTTTTCTCCTTCACAACACTATATTGGTGGGTTTCAAACTTCTCATGCAAAACTTCAAAAAAGACATGAAACAAAGCTATTTTCCAGAATTTACCAGAAATATAGGTTGTCCAGGGGGCAACCTTCCAAGACTATCAGCTTGCCCCCAGCAAATTTAACCCGTGTCGGGCAAGTGGGCAATTGCTTATTTCTAACACTGAAGTAACTCTAAGGCAAATTGTACAATATGACAGAATTTTGAAGTCTGCTTCTTGAGAACATTTCTGTAAAACTTTTGTCAAAGGCAACAGCTAGTGACAACCGGTTGTCAGCAGCCTCACAGGCTAGAGACAACCGGTTGTCACTAGCCTGTGAGGCTAGTGACAACCAGCTAATAAATTAATTTGCATTTTAAAGGACAGGAAGCATTGGTTCATTATAAAAACATCACAAGTAATTCTCAATAGGTGGCTTTAAATCAAGCTGCATATGAATCACAACAACAAAATATCTGCAATAAAAAAGCAAAAATATGGAGAAGAGATATCTTCTAAAAATAGATTTTCCAAGGGAAGTAACTCAAATCATACTTTGTAAGGGAACTAACTCAAAATACCACTTACAAATTTTCTCGGAATGTTTATGTGCTAATTCTGTTTGCACAATTGAGTCCATGATCATAGTAGTTTGTATTCATATTATCTATAATACTAAATAAACGAAGTAACGCATAAACTGCAAAATTGGTGGCATTTTCAAGCGTAATTTCTATACTGGTTCTTTCGCATATTGCTATCATTTATAATTTCGGTTAGCGTGTGTTTTAGTTTCACGTAGATTTAAAGAATTTGGGAATTAAATTCGTCTTTCATTTTAAATTCTCCCAAGTATTTTTCTAGAAACTTCGGTGTCAACAATGGGTGCGTTCGAGTTAAATTATCGTGTATTCGAATACACGTTTTAAATTAATCCGGTCGTTTCGGTTCTGCGTCGTTATATCGGCGCGCTGCTTAGCATGCAAGTCCAAATTTAGCAGGTTCTAATGCAAAAATCCGAACCATGAACGTACGTCATTCCCCTTAAATAACGATTTATTTTTGTATTTTTGCTCATATGTCTAAACGGATGAAGAACTAAATGGTCATAGTCCCGACGGCCCTGGCTCGAAACGACCCGTTTTCTTCTCCAGAACGATAGTCAATACGAGTAGCCAATCGAACTCGCCCACTGAAGAATAAAGCTCAACGCACATGGTCTTTCGAAAAGTTGGACGGAAAAACGGCGCCAAGTGTGTGCTGCTATGGTCACGTACCGCTGAGCCACTTGGGGAACGTCGTTAGGAGAATTCAAACTGAACTGAACTTTCGAAAAGACAAAAATTAAAAATGTCTAAGGTTAACACACATGCGCCAGGTAAGAAAGGGCATTTTTTTCCAGCGTAGCAGACAAATCAATTTCAATGATTCAACGAAGCTAAATAAGCCTTCAGTCTTCAGAGGGCTTGAATATTTTCCCCCAAAACTTTCCAGGACCCAATTTTTCCAGAAAAAATACCCAGGACAGGTCACATAACCAAGATGGCAAACATTTATTATGGTAAAAAAAATCAAAAATCTTCTCCCCCAGAACCAGGCCGGGCCGCGTTGCTCAATCGGTAGGGCACCTGACTCATAAGTCAGAGGTCCTGGGTTCGAAACCCGGTCTGGCCACATACTTTTGTTTCTCCTTCCGCTGATTCAAGAAGGGCAGTTGTCAGTTACTGGCGAAAGTATGTGCACTTAGTACTGGTTAACCGCTTAGGAGGTCTAAGCCTGCCCAGGAATAGTGTGGCTAGGTTAACTGACCGTCCCGACATGACCTTAGCTGTTTACCGTGGACGTTAAGCATCAAATCAACCAATTCTCCCCCAGAACCACAAATCCTATGATCTTGAAACTTAGCATGTCGCATCAAGGACTCAAAAGCTCAACAAAATTTATATAAATGATGACCCTGGGATGACCTTGATCTGTTTTACGGCAAGGTCAACTTTTGAGTCACTTAGGTTTTTCTGTAGGAAAAAGTGAGAAAAGTAGATTTTTTTAGAAACAATGCAGTCTGCTACCTGAAAGTTTGTAGATGCAGACAACTAATTAGGTAAATGAAGCTTTAGTGAATATTCATGGTAAAGGTCATATCTTCACCTGGGCCTAAGGCCATTTACATTGAAAAATTAAAACTCGCTTTTTTTTTATATAAACTTGACCATCATGAAATATTTCCGCGCTTGCGCGGGCTCTTTTCTAGTATATATATATATATAAATTTGTAGTTTATTTTTCCTAGTGGATAGAATCAGTAAATAAACAAATTTGCTTGACTGAACAGCAAGAATATAACTATAGGGAAGATCATGTAATGGTAACTGGAAAATTTATGTAAAACCTTTTTTCCATCAAGGTAAATGTATAATTTGTGTGTATGTGATGCATAAATTCTTTTAGCTATTTGTATGAATAACCCAATGACTTCCAGACAATAATATTGTAGATAATAAAAAAAAAACACAGAAATTTACTTCTGATTCTTTTAATAGTTTCTTGCTTTCTACATCAACTTAAAACTTGATCAGAGTGAAAACAAATATCAACAAATATCATGATATAATAGTAATACCATCAAACTAATATTCTAAAAATATCTTGAGTTTTATTATTTGAAAACAATAGGATTTATAGTAACTGGTTGTCAGTAGCCTGTGAGGCTAGTGACAACCGGTTGTCAGCAGCCTGTGAGGCTAAATAAATAGTGACAACCGGTTGTCAATAGCCACTTCCTTTGTCAAAATATCTACGGTAACACAGAAACAAGAGGACCAATGGTCCTGTAGCTCACCTGACATCTTACTGTTAACAGACACATTTTGTTACTTCATTCATTTGTTACAAACCTTAAACCAATGGTTTTTGAAGAGTGCAGATTTTGATGTCAAACAAATCCAGTACAGCTGTGAAGTTATACTGGTAACAAAACTGGTTAATAAAGGAGGTCACTAGAGCACCTTGTTCTAAATTACATAAAAATAAACATTCTGAACAAAGATTGGATCAAAACTGTGCCCTCTAGAGTGTATTCAAGGTTTTTCTCATATCTGATTTAGTGACCTAGTTTTTGACCTGACAAGATCCACTTACAAACCTGTCTCAGATTTCATAAAAATAAACAGTCTAAGTTTCATGAATTGGATAAAAACAGTGCCCTCTAGAGTGTACACAAGATTTTTCTAAGATTTTCTAAGATTTGACGTAGTGACCTAATTTTTTTCCCTGCACCGCTTTCATCTGAATAGCACCACTAAGGATTCTACGTGTACATGGATAAAGGGTAACGGTTTGTGTATATGTGATAACAATTACAAAATTAACATATCGTTAAACTGAACTTGAACATATGGTACACCGCCAACATAACCAGATATCTTAAGAGTCGTCAGTATTAGTATATTTTAATGTACTTGACGGCGTCCTCGGAAACATCTAAATCTTTATACTCTAAATTCTGCGTATTCTTATGCAAACCAATATCAAGTACATACTATACGAGAATATTGTTTCATCATAATCGGCAACTAGTTTTAGACGTTGCTGATCAAAGACAAAGGAAACTTTGCCGACAGCACATGCGGTGTAATTGAAAAATTCTACCAACCTGTTTGTCACAGAATAGGCTTACCAGGAAAGTCAGATAATTGCAATGACAGTAAAAATAGCCCCCGTGACCTTGACCTTAGCCCTAGAAATCCTGAAATGCGAACTTGTCAAAGATAATGTCATACTAAACACTTGTGTGAAGTTAAATGAAAATTAGTCCATAAATGAAGGCACTAGAGCGATGACAATGTTTTTCTAAAAATAGCCACTGTGACCTTGACCTTGACTTAGAATGCTGAAAAGTGAACTTGTTCAAGATATTGTCATACTAAACATTTGTGTGAAGTTTAATCAAAATTGGTCCATAAATGAAGTCGCCAGACCGATGACGAAGTTTTTCTGAAAAAAGCAACCGTGACCTTGACCTTAGAATGCTGAAACACCAACTTGTTCAAGATATTGTCATACTCAAAATTTGTGTAATCTGTCCATAAATGAAGTTGCCAGAGCAATGACAAAGTTTTTCTAAAATTAGCAACTGTGACCTTGACCTTAGAACACTGAAACCCAAACTTGTTCAAGATACTGTCATACTAAACACTTGTGTGAAGTTAAATCAAAATTGGTCTGTAAATGAAGGCGCTAGAGGGATGACAAAGTTTTTCTAAAAATAGCCACTGTGACCTTGGCCTTTACCCAGATAGATGAAACGCAAACTTGCCCAAGATATTGCCATACTTATCACTTGTGTGAAGTTAAATCGAAATTGGTCCATAAATGAAGGCGCTAGAGCCATGACAAAGTTTTTCTAAAAATAGCCATTGTGACCTTGGCATTGACCTTAGGAAGCTGAAACGCAAGCTTGTTTGAGATATTGTCATACTAAACATTTGTGTGAAGTTTTAATCAAAATCAGTCCAAAAATGAAGGCGCTACAGGGATGACAAAGTTTTACTAAAATTAGCCACTGTGGCCTTGACCTTGACCCCAGAAGGCTGAAATGCGAACCTATCCAAGATATTGTCATACTAATTATTTGTGTGAAATTAAATTGAATTTGGTCCACAAATGAAGATGCTAGAGCGATGACAAAGTTTTCCTAAAAATAGCCAGTGACCTTGACCTTGACTTTATGGTTTGAGGGCTGGATTTGGATTTTGATTGTTTCAGTTCCTGGTCTTTGCATACTTTTTACTTTTAGGACGCTGAAACGCAAACTTATTCAAGATATTGTCATACTTAAACATTTGTGTGAGGTTTTAATCAAAATCAATCCATAAATGAAGGTGCTAGAGCGATGACAAAGTTTTTCTAAAAATAGCCATTATGACCTTGACCTTGATCCCAGAATGCTGAAACACGAACTTATCCAAGATATTGTCATACTTGTGTGAAATTAAATTGAAATTGGTACACAAATCAAGGCACAGAGCGATGACAAAGTCTATGGGATTACTAACTGGTACGAGATGTTTTGACTGTCCTGGATACCTGCAAGTTACAAGAATTTGAGATAAAAAATGATGAAGCTAGGGCCCGGACAACATTTTCCCCATTATATGTCTATGGGAAAATATTTTATCGCTCAAGGGCAAGTAACTCTGAAAAGAACGATCCAACCTGGCCCAAATTCGAACTGGTCAGAGATGTTTTGGCTGTCCTGAATACCTGCAAGTTGCAAGAAATTGCAATCAAAAATGAAGAAGCTAGAGCCTGGACAACATTTTCCCCCATTATATATTTCATCGCTCAAGGGCAAGTAACTCTGAAAAAAATGATCCAACCTGGCTCAAATTCGAACTGGTCCGAGATGTTTCGGCTGTCCTGGATACCTGCAAGTTACAAGAAGTTGCGAGCAAAAATGATGAAGCTTGGGCCCGGACAACATTTTCCCCATTATAAGTCAATGGGAAAATATTTTATCGCTCAAGGCAAGTAACTCTGAAACAACCTGGCTCAAATTCGAACTGGTCCGAGATATTTTGGCTGTCCTGCATACCTGCAAGTTACAAGAAGTTGAGATCAGAAATGAAGAAGCTAGGGCCCGGACAACATTTTCCCCATTATAAGTCAATGGGAAAAAATTTTATCGCTCAAGGGCAAGTAACCCAGAAAAGAATGATCCAACCTGGCTCAAATTCGAACTGGTCAGAGATGTTTCGGCTGTCCTGGATACCTGCAAGTTACAAGAAGTTGAGATCAAAAATGAAGAAGCTAGGGCCCGGACAACATTTTCCCCATTATAAGTCTACCTTTTCGTTGCCATGGTAACCACAGTTTAAAACCAATCTGTCCCAAAACTATATGTAATCAATCCCCCACCCCAACCATGCTACACATAAAATTTGATCAAGACTGGCCAGCTGCTTTAGCAGATATTAATGCTTAAAGGTGTGAACGGACGACGTACGACAGACCAAGCCTATACTATAAGCTCACCTTGAGAGCCTTCGGCTCAGGTGAGCTAATAAATGCTAATTTACATTTTCCCCATTATAAGTCTATGGAAACTTTAAGTTGCCATCGCAACAAACAACATGGACAAAAATAATAAAAAATAGTAATTCAATAGAGGCTATTACTAAGATCCTTTCAGTAAAGTTTCAGGTTTATTGTCCAATTAGTTTAGAACTGAGTAGATGATTTTTGAGTATGTTTTCTGTTTTTAACCATTTGGTTACCATGGCAACCAGCCAAATTGTGCCGTATGCATAAATTTCATGCCGTTGCTAGAGTACTACTCCAGGAAAACTTCTGTAAAAGTTTTGTCCAAATATCTGCAGCGATATAGCTATGAATGAAAATTTTCAACTTTCCTATTATAAGTCAATGGCAACTTAAAGTTCCAACAGAAACAAAACTACTGGAGATGATTTTTTAACAGTTTTTCAATTTTTCTGTTGCCATGGCAACCAGCCAAACTCTGCAATTTGCATAAATTTAATAAGGCTGCTTGAGGACTACTCAAGATACATTTCTATGAAAGTTTTGTCAAAATATCTGCACCAACACAGCAATAAATGCAAATTTTCTATTTTGCCATTACAAGTCAATGGCAACTTTAAGATCTCATAGCAACCAACTGCTAGAGCGATTGCCAAGAAAAACAGTACTTTTATAGAAGCCAGTACTAAGATGCTTTCTGTGAAGTTTGGGCTTTATTGGTTGCATAGTTTCTGAGGAGATGATTTTTGAATATTTTTTCTATTTTTAATCATTCGGTTGCAATGGCAACCAGCCAAATTGTGCAATCGACATAAATTTCATGTGGTTGATAGAGGTCTACTCAAGGAACATTTCTGTACCAGTTTTGTCAAAATATCTGCAGTGACATAGCAATAAATGCAAATTTTCTATTTTGCCATTATAAGTCAATGACAACTTTAAGTTCCCATAGCAACCAAACTGCTGGAGCAATTGCCAAGAAAAACAGTACTTCTATAGAAGCCAGTACTAAGATCCTTTCTGCGAAGTTTGGGTTTTATTGGCTGCATAGTTTCTGAAAAGATGATTTTTTGAATATTTTTTCTATTTTTAATCATTCGGTTGCCATGGCAACCAGCCAAATTGTGCAATTGACATAAATTTCATGTGGTTGATAGAGGACTACTCAAGGAAGTTTCTGTAAAAGTTTTGTCAAAATATCTGCACCGACATAGCAATAAATGCAAATTTTCTATTTTGCCATTATAAGTCAATGGCAACTTTAAGTTCCCATAGCAACCAAACTGCTGAAGTGATTGCCAAGAAAAACAGTTCTTTTATAAAAGCAAGTACTAAGATCCTTTCTGTGAAGTTTGGGCTTTATTGGTTGCATAGTTTCTGAGGAGATGTCTATTTCTAATCTTTCGGTTGCCATGGCAACCAGCCAAATTGTGCAGTTGACATAAATTTCATGTGGTTGATAGAGGACTACTCAAGGAACATTTCTGTACAAGTTTTGTCAAAATATCTGCAGTGACATAGCAATAAATGCAAATTTTCAATTTTTCCCATAAAAGTCAATGGCAACTTTAAGTTGCCATAGCAACCAAAGTTTTGAAGCGATTCGGATGAAAAACAGTATTATTGGTTTCCCCTGCCTATAGATGCTATATATGAAATTTGCTTACAATGGGCCTTGTAGTTTCAGAGGAGATGTCGTTTGAAAATGTTGACAGACGGACGGACGATGGATGCCTGCCTATACCATAAGCTCACCTGTGAGCCTTCGGCTCAGGTGAGCTAAAACTGACAAATTCAAACAGTGGGGCACAACTTGGTGGCACAACTTGGTCATTTTTTGCCGGAATTTAAACCAAAACTTGGTTTAAACAAATTTTATTCAAGAATTTTCAGAACAACACAGATACATAGATATGGCGGGTGTATTATAATAGGAAGGTGATGCTTACTATCCCGCGGGCACCTGATCACACCTCTGTTTTGGGGTCCATGTCTGTGTATCTAAAATATTCCGGAATTGTCTATGTTTAAATGACCTACGAGTTCGGACTTATGATTTGGGTACCTTGACCACTATCATATATACATACAACAAATAGATCAGGATCTGATAGAAAGCTTTTGGCTGACATACATCATCTCCAGGAGATGATATATATACGCCAAAACTTAATCATCTTACTATATCTAATCCCAAACCTACATACCTAATGTCATGATCCTAGCTCAAATGGGTGAGATGACTTTCATATCCAGGAGATGACTTTCATTTAAGCGATTTGCTTACCGTCAGATCCTGTACCATGCTATGTTTTGTATTATGTCTGTATATGTAATTTATATTGAATAATATTGTTTAAACCAAATGGGGGCTGGTGGTCGGGCAATGGAGCTGGTTCCACTGCAAATGCATCCTTCTTACTTGGATAAAAGTAGGGCAAGGGCCTATTGTGCTTGCAGAAGGTGTGGGTGGGCGTTGTTTGGATATTTTTTCTCTCATCTACCATTCTCTTTTCTTTCTCCTCCTCTCTGGGAGATGGACCGATATAGACTGAAATATATTTTCTCACCCACTGGATAAGAATATCCCTTTCTAGAGGTGTCTGAGATTTTTCTATCTCGGCCTGCTATCTCGGCCTAGGCTCAAAAAGCTGTCACAAAATGCCAATCATTGCTATAGTACAGCCCAATTAATTACACACTTAAATTCAACAAATCAACTTGCTGCTACCTGTCATGTAAATTGCATGCAAAATGAAATTAACAGCAAATTATGTGCATGAGGTGTCACTGTAGAGTTTTGATTAGCTGCCAGTCATGGAAAATGCATGCACAAGATGAAATTAACACAAGTCATAACTATTAATAGAAAATTAGCTTGAAGTTTATATAGTAATGGCCTCAAGAAGAAGTAAAGGTATTCAATGAATTTTCTGTTTTAGAAAATACAATGGGTGAGAAAAATAATCAATGATGGGGTTGAGGCCTCGACAAGGAAATCTCAGGCTTAAATAATCTGAAAACTTACCTGAGATTTCCTTGTCTCTGCCTCAACCCCATCATAGATTCTATTAGTCTCAAAGGGCTATTAAACCCAAAATATGCAACCAACCAACCTAGCTCAAATGTACTTAGCAAGATTTCCTTTTACTTTCAACAAAAGGGAGGTAACTTAAACATACAAGCACAACAAAGTCAAAATACAAATTGTATAATTTGGCGGAATTAGAAACTCATCCATCAGTTAAGTTTGATCAAGTTCAAATATATAAATTAAAGTTGCTGGCTTTCAAGTGGATCATACGAAAAAGTAGGAGAAAAGTAGGAGCTTCAGAGTTATACAAGAATTAAGGTAGTCTGAATGACAGCTATATCCCCGCTGTAGAATGACAGTCAGAGTGGTGGTAACTTTGGTTACATACTTAGGAGCAACGGCGTAGTGAGTGCAACAGTATTTCAGTCATTATAGGACAATGGAAAAGTGATTATGAAAGGCTCAGTACAGTGAAGCGCCATTTTGGTCTGCAAAGAATTCTGCCTCCAGTGGGATTCAAACTGGGTATCCCATGATCCAAAGTCAGGAAAGCTTTAACCATGACACAAAGTCAGGAGAGCTAACCATGGTTAGCTCTCCTGACTTTGGATCAGGGGATACCCGGTTTGAATCTCCAGAGGGATTCAAACAGAGTATCTCGTGATCCAAAGTCAGGAGAGCTTTAACCATGATCCAAACTCAGGAGATCTAACCATGATTAGCTCTCCTGACTTTGGATCATGGGATACCCGGTTTGCATCCTACTGGAGGCAGAAATTGAATTCTTTGTGGACCTAAATGGCGCTTCACTGCACTGAGCCTTTCATAATCACTTTTCCATTGTCCTATAATGACTGAAATACTGTTGAAAAGGACATAAAACATCATGCCAGCCATCCATTCTTACCTTTGGTTGTTGAAAGGAAAAATCAGTTTAACCCTTTCCCTGTTACAGTCTTTTCTTGCTTTTGTGACCTTCACCTTGAGCCAGCATAAATGAGATGAGTTCTGTACATCTTCTCACCAAGAAGACATTTTACCTAAGTTAAAGAAAAATAATGTAAATCTCTATGGCAGGGCTGTGGAAATACCATGCCCGACTTGTCCTACTTGTCCCATTTCACCCAGGACAAGTGAAAAATTTCATTGTACTTGCCCTGGGACAACTATGAAGAAAGTATATGGTTTTCGTTTCAATTATAACAACTGATTTTTTGTTTTAGAAAAATACTTAGCAAACAGTGTGGACCCAGATCAGACTGCTCCTGCAGGAGCAGTCTGATCAGGGTCCACATTGTTTGCCATTCCAATTTATACAGTTACCTTGAAAAAGTTTTATATATTTAGAGGCCAGGAGAAAGATGTTTTGATTTTTTTTCAGACATTTAGTACAGAAAAGATGCCTTTATTCACATTTTAAGGCTTCGAGGCTATTTAAAATGAGAAATGAGATTTGTTAGATACAAATGAGCTTTATGTTTGTGGCTAAATAAATCTTAAAATAATGCGTTTAACATATTTATGGTCTTGGACAAGTAATTTTTTTTGGCGGACAAGTGGAGTTTCACTTTTTACTTGTCCCTGGACAAGTAAGAATTTTTTCTATTTCCACAGGCCTGTCTATGGGGTAAAGATATTGAGCAAACATGAAATCAAAGGTTTAAACTGTTGACCTTAACCTGTGATCTTGACCTTGAGTCAGCATGGTTGAAACATAAGTTTTGCATACAGTCTGAGGTGAACATCTGACACAAGTTTAATGAAAATCCTTCCATGGGTTTGGGAGATATGAAGCATTCAGGAAATCAAAGGCTCAAACTTGTGACGGAGGAGGGGGCCATGTTGTTTCTCGATAGTGAGTAAAATCCAACACACAAGTATGACGGAACACCGAATATTCAACGCAGATATCGGCTCCGAAGTTAGCAATGCGCTTTGAGGTGGCAGATTTTACTCCAAGCCGAAAACACGCCAGACACTCGCTGACAGCTGACAATTGCAAGCTGGGCGACTATCATTTCAATTCTAGGCGCCAACCTGAATTTATACTCGCAGTGGGCGAGTGGGCGACCGCTAGTCTGTATCCCTGTGCATGCACTGATGGAGTTTCAATGTTCTGGGACCTACGAAAATGGAGATTTGAGGCTGCAGACGAAATATAATTATATGGTCCTTTTTTGTGAAAGTAGGTCGCAGTGACCTAGTTTTGTTGTAGGTGATCTGGAGTGGTAAGGTGCATGCACTGATGAAGTTTCGATGTTCTGGGGCCTATGAAAAGGGAGATATGGGGCTGACCTCGAAAACTAAATACCGTATTTGACCTAATTAGCGCACATGCCCTATAAGCACACATATTTTTACCGGTTTTATCCATTTTCTGCTGATTTACATGAGCTGAAAAATGGTACAGGATCTTTCAGTTTTCATTTTGTAAAGCTTCTCTATCTTTCTATGACCATAAGCAGCTTTTCTCTTATAGTGAACCTTTAAAATTGTTTCCTTCAATACATAATAATTCATTGAAATGTGCACTCATAAGAAAGAAAACTTACTACAAGTATTTGACACAATTTTGAAAAAGTTAAGCGCACAGGGCGCTAAAGGTCGATTACGGTATGTGGTACTTTTTCGTGAAAGTAGGTCACAATGACCTAGATTTGTGTATGTGACCTGGAATGGATAGGTGCATGCACAGGGGTGGATCCAGGAATTTTGGATAGGGGGTTCAAATTAGCTGAGGGGGTTTGATTTGCGCAGTTCGACCAATTTTTGCAGAAATTCCACATGGAAATGAAATAATTTAGGCTGTAGAGGGGGTTTGTTTAAAACCCCTGAACGCCCTCTGGATCTGCCACTGATGCACTGATTCAGTGGTATTTACAACCAGACTGGTGCATGCTGCCTCGTACTGTAGAAGTTTTAGTCAGCTCTTCACTCCAGAAGAATACGTATAACTACGGTGACCTTAACAAGGGTGGAACTCCTTAGTACAAGTTACAAGATGAAGTTTCAATGTCTGGGACCTTTGAAAAGAAAGATATGGGTTGATTCTTTTAAACACCGGATTTTCATATTCCACAGATACATAGATATGGCTGTGTCAGGGAAAACTCTGCGTCACAGCAATTTTTATTTATTTTTACCTGTATATGTGGATGTTTTTAACCATTTTGCTGACGTCACTTGCCTGTGATGCTTTATGCCCTGGGCAGTAAGGGACGAGACATTTATGATCAGGTGGGGGGGGAGGGGGGTACATTTAGGGGGGGGGGGGTCGGAATTTTTTTGGTGATGTACTGGGGGGTCGGAAATCAAGTATCCTCAGAGCAGGGGGGGTCATATCTTTTATATCTTTCATATCTTTTATTAGGCATATTGGGGGGGAGGGGTCCAGAATGCTTCCATCAGTATTCATTATTAAAAATGTCTCAGCTTCTGGGGGCCTTTATGTCTCAGCTTCTGGGGGCCTTTGCCCTCCCCCTCCCCCCCGTTACTTCTTAACTTTAAGACTCTTTTTTATATCCCGACACACGTTTGGCCTCTAGTTCCTTTACTATATTTGGAGTATCATGATGAAACTTCATAGAAGTGATTGGAGTAGCAAAAGCTTTAATTACTGTGGAAATTTTGTCCTCAGGGGTTACCTGCCCTTGCCCTGGGGCAATATACATGTATAAAAATAAAATCATGAAAAAATCTGTCAAAATTCTGAGTTCAAAGCAGTTCTGAAATTTACAGCAAATGATCAGTATAACTAGAAAATGTGTTTATGAAACACTATGCCCCCAACCATATGCTTGTCTCTAGAGAAGGTTCATCCAATAATGCTTGTACCTTTGTACCATAGGCTTCAATACACTAAGTCTAAAAAGGGGCTTAACTCAGTCAAAAATTTACGAATTGTTTTCGAAAGTTAATCAGGTCATCTACACCTTGGGCAATATCAACCTGCTTCCATAGGCAAATAATGCACTAAGTTGAAAAAGGGGCATAACTCAATCAAAAATTTACAAATTATTTTCAAAAGTTAATCAGGTCATCTACACCACAGGCAGTATCTTCCTGCATAAAATCATGCTCCTAGCATCAGGTGTTCTTGAGATATTTTGTTCACAAGGTTCCATAGGCTTACAATGCACTAAGTCGAAAAAGGGGCATAAGTCAATCAAAAGTTAATCAGGTCATCTACACCTAAGGCAGTATCTTCCTGCAAATAATCATGCTCCTAGCTTCAGGGGTTCTTGAGATATTTTGTTCACAAGGTTCCATAGGCTTACAATGCACTAAGTCGAAAAAGGGGGCACTAAGTCGAAAAAGGGGCATAACTTTGTCAAAAAATCAGGAATTTGTTTCAAAAGTTAATCAGGTCATCTACACCTTGGGCATTCTCATCTTGCAAAGCCTCATGATCCTAGCATCAGGGGTTCTTGAGATATTTTGTTCACAAGGTTCCACAGGCTAAGTCGAAACTAGAAAATGTGTTTATGAAACACTATGCCCCCAACCATATACTTGTCTCTAGAGAAGGTTCATCCAATAATGCTTGTACCTTTGTACCATAGGCTTACAATGCACTAAGTCGAAAAAGGGGCTTAACTCAGTCAAAAATTTACGAATTGTTTTTGAAAGTTAATCAGGTCATCTACACCTTGGGCAATATCAACCTGCAAAAAGCATGATCCTAGCAGCAGGGGTTCTCCAGATATTTTGTTCACAAGCTTCCATAGGCAAATAATGCACTAAGTTGAAAAAGGGGCATAACTCAATCAAAAATTTACAAATTATTTTCAAAAGTTAACCAGGTCATCTACACCACAGGCAGTATGTTCCTGCATAAAATCATGCTCCTAGCATCAGGTGTTCTTGAGATATTTTGTTCACAAGGTTCCATAGGCTTACAATGCACTAAGTCGAAAAAGGGGCATAACTCAATAAAAAATTCATGATTTCTTTTCAAAAGTTAATCAGGTCATCTACACCACAGGCAGTATCTTCCTGCAAAAGATCATGCTCCTAACATCAGGGGTTCTTGAGATATTTTGTTCACAAGGTTCCATCGGCTTACAATGCACTAAGTCGAAAAAGGGGCATAACTTTGTCAAAAATTCACGAATTGGTTTCAAAAGTTAATCAAGTCATCTACATTTTGGGCATTCTCATCCTGCAAAACCTCATGATCCTAGCATCAGGGGTTCTTGAGATATTTTGTTCACAAGTTTCCACAGGCTAAGTCGAAAAAGGGGCATAACTCTGGAAATACATGACCGGCGGAAAAAAGGGCATAACTTTGTCAAAAATTCACGAATTTGTTTCATAAGTTAATCAGGTCATCTACACCTTGGACATTCTCATCCTGCAAAACCTCATGATCCTAGCATCAGGGGTTCTTGAGATATTTTGTTCACAAGGTTCCACAGGCTAAGTCGTAAAAGGGGCATAATTCTGGAAATACATTGCCAGCGGAAAAATAAAAAAATACAGGTCTGCTTATTTTCCATACTGATCATGTGTATAAAGTTTCAAGTTCCTAGCTCTTATTGTTCTTGAATATATGTAAGGGTACCTTTGTACCATAGGCCTCAATGCACTAAGTCGAAAAAGGGTAATAACTCGATCAAAAATTCACGAATTTTTTTCAAAAGTTAATCAGGTCATCTACACCGCAGGCAGTATCTTCCTGCAAATAATCATGCTCCTAGCTTCAGGGGTTCTTGAGATATTTTGTTCACAAGGTTACATCGGCTTACAATGCACTAAGTCGAAAAAGGGGCATAACTCGGTCAAAAATTCACGAATTTGTTTCAAAAGTTAATCAGGTCATCTACACCTTGGGCATTCTCATCTCGCAAAGCCTCATGATCCTAGCATCAGGGGTTCTTGAGATATTTTGTTCACAAGGTTCCACAGGCTAAGTCGAAAAAAGGGCATAACTCTGGAAATACATTGCCAGCGGAAAAATAAAAAAATACAGGTCTGCTTATTTTCCATACTGATCATGTGTATAAAGTTTCAAGTTCCTAGCTCTTATTGTTCTTGACTATATGTAAAGGTACCTTTGTACCATAGGCCTCAATGCACTAAGTCGAAAAAGGGGTATAACTCAATCAAAAATTCACGAATTTTTTTCAAAAGTTAATCAGGTCATCTACACCACAGGCAGTATCTTCCTGCAAATAATCATGCTCCTAGCTTCAGGGGTTCTTGAGATATTTTGTTCACAAGGTTCCATAGGCTTACAATGCACTAAGTCGAAAAAGGGGCATAAGTCGGTCAAAAATTCACGAATTTGTTTCAAAAGTTAATCAGGTCATCTACACCTTGGGCATTCTCATCTTGCAAAGCCTCATGATCCTAGCATCAGGGGTTCTTGAGATATTTTGTTCACAAGGTTCCACAGGCTAAGTCAAAAAAGGGGCATAACTCTGGAAATACATTGCCGGCGGAAAAATAAAAAAATACGGGTCTGCTTATTTTCCATACTGATCATGTGTATAAAGTTTCAAGTTCCTAGCTCTTATTGTTCTTGACTATATGTAAGGGTACCTTTGTACCATAGGCCTCAATGCACTAAGTCGAAAAAGGGGAATAACTCGATCAAAAATTCACGATTTTTTTTCAAAAGTTAATCAGGTCATCTACACCACAGGCAGTATCTTCCAGCAAAAAATCATGCTCCTAGCTTCAGGGGTTCTTGAGATATTTTGTTCACAAGGTTCCATAGGCTTACAATGCACTAAGTCGAAAAAGGGGCATAACTCGGTCAAAAATTCACGAATTTGTTTCAAAAGTTAATCAGGTCATCTACACCTTGGGCATTCTCATCCTGCAAAACCTCATGATCCTAGCATCAGGGGTTCTTGAGATATTTTGTTCACAAGGTTCCACAGGCTAAGTCGAAAAAGGGGCATAACTCTGGAAATACATTGCCAGCGGAAAAATAAAAAAATACTGGTCTGCTTATTTTCCATACTGATCATGTGTATAAAGTTTCAAGTTCCTAGCTCTTATTGTTCTTGACTATATGTAAAGGTACCTTTGTACCATAGGCCTAAATGCACTAAGTCGAAAAAGGGAAATAACTCAATCAAAAATTCACAAATTTTTTTCAAAAGTTAATCAGGTCATCTACATCACAGGCAGTATCTTCCTGCAAATAATCATGCTCCTAGCTTCAGGGGTTCTTGAGATATTTTGTTCACAAGGTTCCATAGGCTTACAATGCACTAAGTCGAAAAAGGGGCATAAGTCGGTCAAAAATTCACGAATTTGTTTCAAAAGTTAATCAGGTCATCTACACCTTGGGCATTCTCATCTTGCAAAGCCTCATGATCCTAGCATCAGGGGTTCTTGAGATATTTTGTTCACAAGGTTCCACAGGCTAAGTCGAAAAAGGGGCATAACTCTGGAAATACATTGCCAGCGGAAAAATAAACTAGAAAATGTGTTTATGAAACACTATGCCCCCAACCATATGCTTGTCTCTAGAGAAGGTTCATCCAATAATGCTTGTACCTTTGTACCATAGGCTTACAATGCACTAAGTCGAAAAAGGGGCTTAACTCAGTCAAAAATTTACGAATTGTTTTTGAAAGTTAATCAGGTCATCTACACCTTGGGCAATATCAACCTGCAAAAATCATGATCCTAGCATCAGGGGTTCTTGAGATATTTTGTTCCCAAGCTTCCATAGGCAAATAATGCACTAAGTTGAAAAAGGGGCATAACTCAATCAAAAATTTACAAATTATTTTCAAAAGTTAATCAGGTCATCTACACCACAGGCAGTATCTTCCTGCATAAAATCATGCTCCTAGCATCAGGTGTTCTTGAGATATTTTGTTCACAAGGTTCCATAGGCTTACAATGCACTAAGTCGAAAAAGGGGCATAAGTCGGTCAAAAATTCACGAATTTGTTTCAAAAGTTAATCAGGTCATCTACACCTTGGGCATTCTCATCTTGCAAAGCCTCATGATCCTAGCATCAGGGGTTCTTGAGATATTTTGTTCACAAGGTTCCACAGGCTAAGTCGAAAAAGGGGCATAACTCTGGAAATACATTGCCAGCGGAAAAATAAACTAGAAAATGTGTTTATGAAACACTATGCCCCCAACCATATGCTTGTCTCTAGAGAAGGTTCATCCAATAATGCTTGTACCTTTGTACCATAGGCTTACAATGCACTAAGTCGAAAAAGGGGCTTAACTCAGTCAAAAATTTACGAATTGTTTTTGAAAGTTAATCAGGTCATCTACACCTTGGGCAATATCAACCTGCAAAAATCATGATCCTAGCATCAGGGGTTCTTGAGATATTTTGTTCCCAAGCTTCCATAGGCAAATAATGCACTAAGTTGAAAAAGGGGCATAACTCAATCAAAAATTTACAAATTATTTTCAAAAGTTAATCAGGTCATCTACACCACAGGCAGTATCTTCCTGCATAAAATCATGCTCCTAGCATCAGGTGTTCTTGAGATATTTTGTTCACAAGGTTCCATAGGCTTACAATGCACTAAGTCGAAAAAGGGGCATAACTCAATCAACTAGAAAATGTGTTTATGAAACACTATGCCCCCAACCATATGCTTGTCTCTAGAGAAGGTTCATCCAATAATGCTTGTACCTTTGTACCATAGGCTTACAATGCACTAAGTCGAAAAAGGGGCTTAACTCAGTCAAAAATTTACGAATTGTTTTTGAAAGTTAATCAGGTCATCTACACCTTGGGCAATATCAACCTGCAAAAATCATGATCCTAGCATCAGGGGTTCTTGAGATATTTTGTTCCCAAGCTTCCATAGGCAAATAATGCACTAAGTTGAAAAAGGGGCATAACTCAATCCAAAATTTACAAATTATTTTCAAAAGTTAATCAGGTCATCTACACCACAGGCAGTATCTTCCTGCATAAAATCATGCTCCTAGCATCAGGTGTTCTTGAGATATTTTGTTCACAAGGTTCCATAGGCTTACAATGCACTAAGTCGAAAAAGGGGCATAACTCAATCAAAAATTCATGATTTCTTTTCAAAAGTTAATCAGGTCATCTACACCATAGGCAGTATCTTCCTGCAAAAGATCATGCTCCTAACATTAGGGGTTCTTGAGATATTTTGTTCACAAGGTTCCATAGGCTTACAATGCACTAAGTCGAAAAAGGGGCATAACTCGGTCAAAAATTCACGAATTTGTTTCAAAAGTTAATCAGGTCATCTACACCTTGGGCATTCTCATCCTGCAAAACCTCATGATCCTAGCATCAGGGGTTCTTGAGATATTTTGTTCACAAGGTTCCACAGGCTAAGTCGAAAAAGGGGCATAACTCTTGAAATATGTGACCCGCGGAAAAAAGAAAAAACACGTGTTCGCTTATTTTTTTATACTGATCATGTGTATAAAGTTTCAAGTTCCTAGCTCTTATTGTTCTTGACTTTATGTAAAGGTACCTTTGTACCATAGGCCTCAATGCACTAAGTCGAAAAAGGGGAATAACTCAATCAAAAATTCACGAATTTTTTTCAAAAGTTAATCAGGTCATCTACACCACAGGCAGTATCTTCCTGCAAATAATCAAGCTCCTAGCTTCAGGGGTTCTTGAGATATTTTGTTCACAAGGTTCCATAGGCTTACATTGCACTAAGTCGAAAAAGGGGCATAACTCGGTCAAAATTTCACGAATTTGTTTCAAAAGTTAATCAGGTCATCTACGCCTTGAGCATTCTCATCTTGCAAAGCCTCATCATCCTAGCATCAGGGGTTCTTGAGATATTTTGTTCACAAGGTTCCACAGGCTAAGTCGAAAAAGGGGCATAACTCTGGAAATACATTGCCGGCGGAAAAATAAAAAAATACGGGTCTGCTTATTCTCCATACTGATCATGTGTATAAAGTTTCAAGTTCCTAGCTCTTATTGTTCTTGACTATATGTAAGGGTACCTTTGTACCATAGGCCTCAATGCACTAAGTCGAAAAAGTGGAATAACTCGATCAAAAATTCACGAATTTTTTTCAAAAGTTAATCAGGTCATCTACACCATAGGCAGTATCTTCTTGCAAAAAATCAAGCTCCTAGCTTCAGGGGTTCTTGAGATATTTTGTTCACAAGGTTCCATAGGCTTACAATGCACTAAGTCGAAAAAGGGGCATAACTCGGTCAAAAATTCACGAATTTGTTTCAAAAGTTAATCAGGTCATCTACACCTTGGGCATTCTCATCCTGCAAAACCTCATGATCCTAGCATCAGGGGTTCTTGAGATATTTTGTTCACAAGGTTCCGCAGGCTAAGTCGAAAAAGGGGCATAACTCTTGAAATATGTGACCCGCGGAAAAAAGAAAAAACACTTGTTCGCTTATTTTTCATACTGATCATGTGTATAAAGTTTCAAGCTCCTAGCTCTTACGGTTCTTGATATGACAGACAGACAGACGGACAGACGAACAGACGGACAGGCCCAAACCAATATGCCCCCACAATTTCTCCGAAATTGGGGGCATAAAAATTCATGATTTCTTTTCAAAAGTTAATCAGGTCATCTACACCATAGGCAGTATCTTCCTGCAAAAGATCATGCTCCTAACATTAGGGGTTCTTGAGATATTTTGTTCACAAGGTTCCATAGGCTTACAATGCACTAAGTCGAAAAAGGGGCATAACTCGGTCAAAAATTCACGAATTTGTTTCAAAAGTTAATCAGGTCATCTACACCTTGGGCATTCTCATCCTGCAAAACCTCATGATCCTAGCATCAGGGGTTCTTGAGATATTTTGTTCACAAGGTTCCACAGGCTAAGTCGAAAAAGGGGCATAACTCTTGAAATATGTGACCCGCGGAAAAAAGAAAAAACACGTGTTCGCTTATTTTTCATACTGATCATGTGTATAAAGTTTCAAGTTCCTAGCTCTTATTGTTCTTGACTTTATGTAAAGGTACCTTTGTACCATAGGCCTCAATGCACTAAGTCGAAAAAGGGGAATAACTCAATCAAAAATTCACGAATTTTTTTCAAAAGTTAATCAGGTCATCTACACCACAGGCAGTATCTTCCTGCAAATAATCAAGCTCCTAGCTTCAGGGGTTCTTGAGATATTTTGTTCACAAGGTTCCATAGGCTTACATTGCACTAAGTCGAAAAAGGGGCATAATTCGGTCAAAATTTCACGAATTTGTTTCAAAAGTTAATCAGGTCATCTACGCCTTGAGCATTCTCATCTTGCAAAGCCTCATGATCCTAGCATCAGGGGTTCTTGAGATATTTTGTTCACAAGGTTCCACAGGCTAAGTCGAAAAAGGGGCATAACTCTGGAAATACATTGCCGGCGGAAAAATAAAAAAATACGGGTCTGCTTATTTTCCATACTGATCATGTGTATAAAGTTTCAAGTTCCTAGCTCTTATTGTTCTTGACTATATGTAAGGGTACCTTTGTACCATAGGCCTCAATGCACTAAGTCGAAAAAGGGGAATAACTCGATCAAAAATTCACGAATTTTTTTCAAAAGTTAATCAGGTCATCTACACCATAGGCAGTATCTTCTTGCAAAAAATCAAGCTCCTAGCTTCAGGGGTTCTTGAGATATTTTGTTCACAAGGTTCCATAGGCTTACAATGCACTAAGTCGAAAAAGGGGCATAACTCGGTCAAAAATTCACGAATTTGTTTCAAAAGTTAATCAGGTCATCTACACCTTGGGCATTCTCATCCTGCAAAACCTCATGATCCTAGCATCAGGGGTTCTTGAGATATTTTGTTCACAAGGTTCCGCAGGCTAAGTCGAAAAAGGGGCATAACTCTTGAAATATGTGACCCGCGGAAAAAAGAAAAAACACGTGTTCGCTTATTTTTCATACTGATCATGTGTATAAAGTTTCAAGCTCCTAGCTCTTACGGTTCTTGATATGACAGACGGACAGACGGACGGACGGACAGGCCCAAACCAATATGCCCCCACAATTTCTCCGAAATTGGGGGCATAAAAAATACGGGTCTGCTTATTTTCCATACTGATCATGTGTATAAAGTTTGAAGTTCCTAGCTCTTATTGTTCTTGACTATATGTAAGGGTACCTTTGTACCATAGGCCTCAATGCACTAAGTCCAAAAAGGGGAATAACTCGATCAAAAATTCACAAATTTTTTTCAAAAGTTAATCAGGTCATCTACACCACAGGCAGTATCTTCCTGCAAAAATTCATGCTCCTAGCTTCAGGGGTTCTTTAGATATTTTGTTCACAAGGCTCCATAGGCTTACAATGCACTAAGTCGAAAAAGGGGCATAACTCGGTCAAAAATTCACGAATTTGTTTCAAAAGTTAATCAGGTCATCTACACCTTGGGCATTCTCATCCTGCAAAACCTCATGATCCTAGCATCAGGGGTTTTTGAGATATTTTGTTCACAAGGTTCCGCATGCTAAGTCGAAAAAGGGGCATAACTCTTGAAATATGTGACCCGCGGAAAAAAGAAAAAACACATGTTCGCTTATTTTTCATACTGATCATGACGTGTATAAAGTTTCAAGCTCCTAGCTCTTACGGTTCTTGATATGACAGACGGACAGACAGACAGACGGACAGACGGACAGGCCCAAACCAATATGCCCCCACAATTTCTCCGAAATTGGGGGCATAAAAAGGGGCATTGATATATTTTGTTCACAAGGTTCCATAGGCTTACAATGCACTAAGTCGAAAAAGGGGCATAATTCGGTCAAAAATTCACCAATTTGTTTCAAAAGTTAATCAGGTCATCTACACCTTGGGCATTCTCATCCTGCAAAACCTCATGATCCTAGCATCAGGGGTTCTTGAGATATTTTGTTCACAAGGTTCCACAGGCTAAGTCGAAAAAGGGGCATAACTCTTGAAATATGTGACCCGCGGAAAAAAGAAAAAACACGTGTTCGCTTATTTTTCATACTGATCATGTGTATAAAGTTTCAAGCTCCTAGCTCTTACGGTTCTTGAGATAGAGGACAGACGGACAGGCCCAAACCAATATGCCCCCACAATTTCTCCGAAATTGGGGGCATAATAAAAACCTTCCATGATGCTCAAATTTACCCTATAAGGGGTTATCTGCCCCTGTCCCCACATACATAAAATCTTTAAAAAAATCTATATAAAATCATAGTTTGAAGTAGCATGTCTGACACTTACAGCAAATGATCAGAATAGTAAAAGTTTACAGTGTTTCTCAAAATTTATCCCATAGGGATTATCTACCCCAGCCCTTGGACTATGTACATGCATAAAATGTTGATAGAAAATCATAAGTTAATCAGATATTTTCTGAAACCTCAAACCTTGAACTGCCTTCAGGTAATACAGTGAAAAAAAACACATCAATAGATCAGTAAAAAGTGGATGCAGTGGCGGGGTATCAAACAGTCGTTTGCGATGCTTTTATTTTTAACTCTAAAACTTATACACTTTTCCAGGGGCTGACAAATCAAAATTTGGTCAACTTGTCCGGTACTCAGATTCTTCTACAAAACGCTGAAATCCGTAGGTTTTCCCTATATATCCTATACATTTTTCTGGGCAAGTAAGAAAAGTTTTTACTTGCCCAGCAAAAATTTTAACTTGTCCCGGGCAGCCGGACAATGGATTTGTCAGGCCCTGCTTTTCTTTGAAACACAAAACTTGGCCAAAAACAGATCTTTTCTTTGATTTGTTAGAAGACAGTATTTAATGCCTGCATTTGTGATATCAGCTCTCCAGGTGGCTTTTCATCAGCAAAACTACTGTGGCTTCTGGGGGCACAGCCCCCAAACCCCCGCCCCAGCGGCCCCACAGTGGCCCAATTAATATTACTGTATTAAGCATTCGACAAAAAGGTTTCTGGATGGCCAAAATCAGAAAGAAAGTGCAAGAAATGCTGACAAGTTTAAACAGACCATGATTAATTAACCTGTTAGAATAAGAAAATGTTCTTTGTGTTTCATACAGATTTTGATTGAGGTCAGTCTGACATAAAATAGGTAATATGGTGTGTGTGTGTGTGTGAGTGAAGGGTTGGAGGGTTTGGGGGGGGTCATACAATTTTTTGTCACCTATCTGGGGGGGGGGGGGTCGGAAAAATAATTCTGCTGAGACTCGGGGGGTCGGAAAAATTTTGGTGAACCACTTGAAAATGTACCCCCCCCCCCCCCAACACACACACACACCTGATAATAAATGACTCGTCCCTAATGAAGCAGAAGTAGTTCTAGGCAATCAATATAACACTAAAGTGATAAGTTCAATACATTTTTGTATCAAATGCTCAGACAAACTCTTCAAAAAAAAATCATACTGTTGTGGGTTAATGTGCACTCCGAAGTATAGTACAAATCAGTAATATCTACTAATAAACAGATAAATTATACTCACTAATGTATTCATCATCCTACGGGAAGTCATGTCACCGCTTGCTAATGCAATGCAGCTAGGAACCGTGAAAGCAATTTTCAAATAGAAGAAGACCAAACAATATTTCAATAATTTTGTTCACATCTTTCCTTGGGAATGTAAATGCCGCGTGCCGAGACAGAAAAAGACCGAGACGTCCGAATGGTCACGTAGCCAACTCGGCCCCAGTCAACTCGGCCTCATGTCAACAATGATGGTATAATTTGTGTCGCTAGAATTGATCAAACCAAACATTATTTTAACAGTTGTAAATGTAATTATTTCAGGTAGACCTTGGTTTTATTGAATTATCCCATTGGTAAATTCAGCTGAAGCATGAGGCATTTGGTGAATGACTGTCTTTGGACTTCCGCTAGATCAAGGACGTATCACCAGTAAACGATACCCAGCGGGCACACGACGTTGAAATGACGTAGAATTGACGTCGAATTGACGTCAATATGACGTCATTTTGACGTCATGTGCCTGCCTGATATGTTGATTCTTTTAAATACCTGATTTTCATGTTCCACAGATACATAGATATGGCGGACGTTTCATATCTGATATACTCTGAGTAACTTGTTGAATATTCATACTAAAATCATGTAGGCAGAAACGAAATGAATAGTATGTAAAATATCAAAATTAAATTTGTCATATTATTTTTAAGCATTAGGTCCGTACGTAAGGATAAAAGAACATACATGGACTGTTGATTTCCCCTTAGGGACGAGTCATTTATTGTCAGCTGGGGGGGCCGGGTACATTTAGGGGGGGTCGGAATTTTTTTTGGTGATGTACTGGGGGGGTCGGAAATAAAAAAGCCTTGGAGCAGGGGGGGTCATATATTTTATTAGGCATATTGGGGGGTCAGAATTCTTCCATCAGTCTTCATTTTTAAAAATGTCTCAGCTTCTGGGGGGCTTCGCCCCCCAGACCCCCTCTTTACTCAGAAAATTTCAGATTTTTTTCTTTCAAACTCACAAAGTTAAAACTTAAAAGTCTTCATGGAATTGACTCAAAAAAAAAATGGGCAGCCTCATATCCAAAAACAAAACTTTTCATTGATTTGCTAGAACAGTATGAAAGTGTCTATAAAATCATGTCAAGTAGATGATTTTGTGCTCAATTAAATTTAATCCCTGCATCTGTGATATCAGCTCTCCACGTGCCTTTTCATCAGCAAAAACACAGCCCCCAGACCCCCACTACCCAGAGGCCCAATTAATATTATTTACAGTTATAATTATTAAGCATTCAACAAAAAGATTTCTGGATGGCCTTTAGCAGAAGAAAAAGTGCAAGAAATTCAGACAAAGTTTAAACAGACCATGATTACATGTAATTAACCTGTTAGAATAAGAAAATGTTCTTTGTGTTTCATACAGCTAGGTTTTGATTGAGGTCAGTCTGATATAAAATAGGTAATATAGTATGTGTATGAAGGGTAGCTGGCACTGGGGATAGGGGGGGTCATAAAATTTTTTGCCACCTATCTGGGGGGGGGGTCGGAAAAATAATTCTGGTGAGACTGGGGGGGTCGGAAAAATTTTGGTGAACCATATGAAAATGTACCCGGCCCCCCCCACCTGATAATAAATGACTCGTCCCTTAGGCAGGGTTATAAAGTCTCTTGCATTAATGATAATTCCCTTGGTAGGCTTTGTGTGTTTATTGAGACAGAAACTCTTAAATTTTGGGCACCTAGAGCTAGGAAGAGAAAACTGGAATGTTTGACTGAATAATACCTTAGTGATCGTTTATTGAAACATCCTGTTCAGAAAAAAGACGTCCTAGGAGACTTGTGACTCAAATATATAGGTATGAACCAGATAACAGGAAGTCAACTATCCAGGAAAAAGGAAGAATATGGTTATAAAGAGATCATAATTGGATCAGACTCAAAAAAGACTCAAATGGAACTATTTTTAACCAGTTTTGCTCAAAGACTGTTTTTATATACAAAGTGATCATGAAAATAGGGCAATGTAAATAGGTACTCGTAAATTACAGAAAGCTCAGAACAGCATGTGCAGTCTAATCAGAGTAATTAGAGTTTTTCCTGTTCGCATGAACAGTCTTCGATTCCTGGAAATTAAAACAAAAAGCGAAAATAAGGATCCTGACCAATTTACACAGATATGTGAAGACTGAATTGACGACCTACCCTGTGTACATAAAAGTTATGTCAACGGTGAGTATTCAAATCAGCTTGCAGAGCTCAAAAGCGAAAATAAGTACTAGATTTTCAGTCTACGCAGACATGGCAGATGTAATGGCTGATTTGAATATTGGTGTGGCACATTGGAAGTTTGTCGTCAATGTATTTGAGTCAGCATGCAAATCTTCATTTTCGCTTTTTCGAATTTTAGTTTCGCTTTTTCGAATTTTAGACATTTATAGTTTTTGAAATAAGGATATCACAAATTAAGGATGACTATAGGATATCCATAACTCGAATTATGGATATCCAAAAATCGAATGATAGATATTCATTAATAGGAAATAAATAGTAAAATGGTACCGTTTTCAAACACGGGGGTGGGGTGGGGGCGGGGCGTGGAGGGGGGGGGGGGGGGGGGGAAGGGGAGGGCACTGGGAATCTTACCACGCAAGCTGTCACTAACAATAGATAGTGCCGAATAAAATTTTATATTTAAGATGATTAAGAAGATTTTAACATCAGGATAAAGACAGTTTGTGCATTATATGAAAGGGCGTTGCTGATCTGACTGACACCTATTTTAAAGGTGCTATAATGGGTACCCTGACCCGGGAGAACGATGTTTTTTGTTGTTGTTTTTTCCAGTCTCAACTATATATCGGAACAAATCCATAAATAAGATGCACCTTCTGGCAAAGAGTCTGTCCGTGATTCGAAGAGGAGGACTACTGATTGATTGTATGAAACTTTAATAAGTAACTTAAAAAAAGAAGAAGAATTTTGTTGCTGGCGATATGCAAAAATGTGCTGGGAGACACTGGCAAAAGATACGCACCACGATCGGCAGGATTTTTTAGGGCAGTCTGGTCTGGGTCTATCCTATCGTCCCAATATTTAGGGTTATTTCTATTCATCCTCTACTGATTTCGCACTATAAAAACAGGGACCGAATAGAAACTGTTCAAATAGAGAGAGAACAGAGAGATAGAATTGAAGTATTTGAAGTAAAAATCATCTTACCATGCTCGCCGACGTGGAATCATCCGAGTCCGGTTTCACTAAGCAAACTTAATCAGTTGCATGTCCTATTAAAGCACACACTTGGCGCCAAGTGTCCGTCCATTGTTCCATTAAACACACTTATTCAGGCGTGTGCAATATCATTTACCGCACACTACCGTAACAGATACGCTGCCGGGGGGCAGATTAGCGACAAATCAAACCAATCATATCACCGATTATATAATCACAACTCTACCTTCAGTTAGGACCCGCCTACCATTTATCACCAAAAAAAAGATACCATATCGCACAAACGTTGTCTGAGACTAAATGGTGCATTAGACGTTTGGGATGAGTACGTTTGCTATACGTTTCAGAACAGCCTTTGTCCGCTTGCTTGAAGTCTCGTTTAATTTCTTTTGCCGGGTCCCGGGACCAGACCCGTGTTTGCCCCTGGACGTTTTTCCACATAGTCAGGTAAGTCTTATTCCAATCCATATTCCTCAGTTGATATGTGTGGACATTTGAATGCACGGATATACAGTAAAAGCAAATTACTTTATAAGTTTTTTGATACAGCAGGTCTTAGTTCTGCTCGAGTACTACTAACTCATTTTGTTTATTATAATAGACAACGATTTTGACATTGGGGAGGCGGATTTTTTTAAATACCCCCCCCCTCATCCGTTCACACACCCCCTTTCCCCGCCCAAATCTCCACTAACGCTCCAAAGTGAAAAAAAACGACGTATGAATTTTGATGTAACATCACGTCATCGCAATGACACGATATTGCTTTCAGTTAGCGATATGGTTTTTGCGACACTCATAATTAGACCTCTCAATTGCTTGATTTTTTTTCTTTCTTTTTTTTTGGAAGAAAATGTAAACCCATGAATCTTACTATGCTACGAACATAAAACACATCAAATCAAGCAGCTGATATCACAATTTGACATCATTTTTTAGCCGGCGTATCACTAATTTGCTGGCATCAACCCGACGGCAGCTGCAAGCGGCTTTCTTAAATCGCCGGTTTGTGTATTCATTCATTAAAATTACGCTATAAATTATTTTACAGGTGCAAACTGCGTGCAAACCCACTTTTGTACCCACCAAACGCGCTGAGCAAAGCAAAAGTAATGAAAAATGACCAGTAAAACTATTTTTAAGCAGTCTGTTTTCCGGTTTCTCCTAAACAGAAAAAAATGTAAATAAAAAAAAAAATATTTCATCTCATGTGTTGAAAATATCAGCAATTTCAACCCATGAGAGGTAATATATTTGGTATCCCCTAAAAAGTAAATATCCTCCATTAGTCAAGTCTGCTGTTTTACTCGCTAATAGTTTACTTTAAAGGCCCCATTGTTCTATCAGCATGAAAAAATTTATCATGAGGTATCGCTGCAAGCTTCTCATTATAGTTTCGTCTTTGTAAATGACCATGACTAGCCAGCTTTAGTCAGTTCCAGAAGTTTAGTTACTCCTTAAATTTAAACAAATAAAACATCCTTGAGCTTCACATGAAAAGGGTATGAAAACTTGTTTGGTCGTTGTAGTTGGTAACTTAAATGAGCAACTTTCGATTTTATTAAATTGAATAAATGGTATAATTACAATGTACAGGCGTGGAGCCTCATTGGCTATCCCGCCCGGTATGTTTATCAACCCATTTTTATTACCAAACGCGAAGGTTGAACCGCGATTTTACAATGATTAGAGTTTAGACGTTTTTATCACTTACAGGACTATGGAGACTTTAAGATATAACAGTTCATTTCAAGGCATTTCTGCAGAACGCGTTTTTACACATCTGACTGTTAATCCCTCTATTAATAATTGAAATAGACAAGTGATTAATAGTCGAATCATAGCGGACAAACATGTAGTGTAGCCGGGATGGTTTGGCTAGCCGTACTGGTTCGTAGACGTACTGGTCCATACGGATATCCAAACATCTAGTTATGGATATTCAAACATAATTTTGGATATCATTTCGTGACGTCACAAATTAAAATATTGGATACATCGATGCCCAAAATGAAAGACAAGGAGCGCGCAGAAATCAAATGGCATTTGAAACCAATTTTTAGCTCGCCTGAACGAAAGTTCAGGAAGAGCTATTGTTGTCACTCTGGCGTCCGCGTCGGCGTCGGCGTCCGCGTCGGCGTCCGCGTCCGAAATGGATGTTTTGGTTAAAGATTTTTTATGTGATGGGCAATGCGCTGCAGGCGAGCTATCCTGTACGCGGACAGGTCTTGTTAAAGTTAACTGTAGCTATATGTAAAACGAAATTCGTAATTCCTAATACCACGTGACATACAGTGCAGACTCAAAAAGCGGTGTGACCAGGCTTAAATGCTGTGAAGTTCGAAAGCGTATGTGTGTGTGCCGCGGTTGGTTGGGGGGGGGGGGGGGAGGGGCGGGGGAATCGAATTGTGTCCGTACCAAATCGATTATACAATGAACTAGAATGTCATCCTATCTAAAAAAAAAAACAAACTTAAATGCTAATTCTGAAAGAGGCCCACGGTGCACTCGTACGTATTGCATCACAGCTCATCATTATTAAAGTCTTAATTCTTCATAAAAAAAAAAAAAAAAAAAAAAAAAAACTCAAGCATAAGCCTTCAAGAACTTTACCATTTTACCGATTTTCACCTATCTCTGTTTCTATTCACAACGCGAAGGTAACGTCATGCAAAAACGGACCTCGAGCAATATTCGTTTTGTGAAAATCCCGATCAAGCCGCACATTTTCATTTTTGTATCATAATTGATGCGAACAGGGAACAGCCTGGTCAGACTGCGCGCATCTTATAGTTTCTTATTTATGAGAGTATAAATGATAAAAAGAAGACTGAACAGAAGGAGAAAAAAATCCTTTTATAAAACTTGAAAACAATTCCAGTGACTGGTATCATTAATTTATTGTACTACTCGCATTTAACAAATTATAATTTTCTTGGAGAATGACATAAACACCATAATTATAATTACGAAATATACATAAGCATTATGCTTTTAGCATTTTGTTCACTTTCAAAACCTGTTACTTAGGTAATTCTATTATAGTATGCCAATAAAATATAGACTAATCCATTTTTTTAATTTGACACAGGCACATAAAAAAGCAAATCCACACAAGGCGGTATATTATTTCTGATGTCTTGAATAAATGGACAAATCCATATAAAGGGTTTCTCTGTCGATTGTCTTATCAGCAAATCCAATAATAAACATCCGGCTTACAGCGAAATTTAAAATGACACGTGCCTGTTATGTTCCTTGTGAATTATGGAACACGAAGCGCCGACCAGACACTCCATTTTCACCTGTTATGCAACCCAAGATAAACTATTAGGGCATTACATTTATAACGAGTGACACTTCCTTTCAGGTTGATTTTTTTTTCGTGATTTTGTTTTTAATTATGTCTGATTACAGACTCTATTTTCAACATAACACAAGCGGGACTGATAAAGAACATAGTGACAATTAAGTAGGCTTAATGTTCTCATACAGTGCCGTTTACCTCTCCATTTCCAGTATTAGTAGTTTTTCAAGTCTCATATCGACGTACCCCCGCACCTCAGCGGAACGGATCCATAGCCGCAGTAACGGGCGTCGATCGTCCGTCCGTACATTTCCCGTAGCAAAATTTCGGCAGTTATGTGATGCGAATGGTTGCGCTTTCAACTCTGCCATTTTTTTTTTATTTTTGCCTCCCTTCGCATCGGGAGTCAGCTCTTAAGAAAGAAGCGCTAGCAGCGCGCTGTTGCGGGGGGGGGGGGGGGGGGGGGGCACCCTTAACAGTGTGATCAAAATATTAAAATTGATAACTGGATCTCTTAAAAACGTACATCCTTTTCGTTATGTTAACTGTACTGTCTTGAAAAAAGTGGCCATTTAGTATAACCACTTATCACAACATTTTCATCAAGAGTTCCTTACCATTTTCCTGGCACTACACGCACTGCCCAGTTAAAAAATACCATCTCATTGTTCTTTTGTGTGTTTCGCGCCCCCCCCCCCCCCCCCCTTTTCTAGCCAGGTTGCCATTCTCCCAGTCTTTATCACCTGCCCCGAGTTAGTGAAAAATACATATCTACTGGTAGACCAAGAAATATGAGCCGCGACATGAGAAAACAAATAAAATGGTTGTGCACCCAGCGCAGACTCAGGTCAGCCTAGGCATCCGCCCAGTCTGATCAGTCTTCGCTGTCCGCATGGAGCTAGCTTAGATCCTTAGGTACTCTCTAGGCGCACAGCGAAGACATTGATCAGACTGGACGGATGCCCAGGCTGAGTTGAGTCTTCAATGGGCGAACAACCACTTGTTGGTTTTCTCGTGTTACGGCTCAATTATATGCCTTCTCAGAGGAATGAGTTTTGATGACCCCCATTACCCACACACACACACACACACACACACACACGCACATTTTCTTTCGCGTTTGTTTCCGGCAAAAAACAACACACCCCAACGGCCTGTGTGGCTTTTATACAAACTAATGACTGTATCATGCTGTCAAGCTAAAATGCCATCGGCAAAGCTCTGGTTATCAAATAGTCATACTGCACGGATAGGCATAACGAAGATACCACACGGATTCACGTGACAATCGAGGAACAGTTTAACTGTACACCTGCATTTAGCCTGAGGCGTTTTATTCAACCGTGTTCAACCGTGTTCTATTGTTCCATTGGTGTTTATGAGAGTGGATTTTGTGTCTTGTGACAGCGGATTTAGTGATTTTGTTTGATTGTGCCTGACTTTATCCTGTTTTAACTTTGTATTTTAACTTGTGCATTACTTTTGAAATGTTTACTCCGTAAGGAGGTGCGCCTTACACAGGCGGGAAATACGACAAAGAAAGAAAGTTCCATTCGAAGCGCGAGCAGGAGAAACTGGACGCGCCATTCTCAGAAAATTTGGAATTAAGACATTATTTCACAAACTGTGCTGTTGAACATTGAAGATTTTTACATCTACTATCTCCATTTATATTCGAACCAACAACTGAAGATCTGAAATAGTGACTAGCCAAACCGAGTCTGAGTCTGTAATTTTACTCATGTAATAAAATTTCGCCAGGCTTCTAATTTCGCCAGCCTGGTATGTGATAGCATTTAGCTTTTAAGCTCAGCATTGTTAGATATTTTAGTAAGTGAGACTTCAGTTCAGTCCTGATGAATGATTCTGCTTGGACATGCATGGACTCCGTCTGCGATACAGCCGGTCCGGCTATGGTCAGACCACTTTTTTTTCGGCCGAGTATGATAGTTGCGGTACCATTTTTATTATTATTTTTGGTTAGCATGTCTTCAACGGTTACTAGAAATACCGAAATACGCTTAATTACCAGAATATACCAAAATACACTGGAATCTACCGGAATATATCAAAATACACATTTTTATTTACCGAAATACACTTAAATATTACCAGAATATTGGTGATATTGGCTTACCAGTGTGATATTGGCTTAGAGAATCTACAACAACAACAACAACTACCAGAATAAATGTAATATTATCCAAAAAATGTCCTTTAATGACAGATGCATGTACAAACCGGCAAGTAGGGCTTCTACGTTTACACGGATAAACGGTAACGGTTCGTGTATATGTGCTAAACGTTTACAAAATTCATACATCGTTTAACCGAACCTGAACACCTGGTAAACCACCAACTAGTTATAATATCTTATACAGTCGTCAGTAGTCAGTTTTAACCGCATGTACTTGATGGCGTCCTCGGAAATGTCTATTAAAATCTTTGTTTTCTAACCTCTGTGTACCTTACGCAAAGCATGACATGTACACGTTTTGCCAGAAAAGTGTTACGTCATAATCGGCAGCTAATTTTATAAGGTACAGATCAAAGGAAAGGTTGTCTGCCGACAACACGTGTTGTGCAATAAAAAAAAATAGGTTGTGTTTCATAGGATAAGCTTACCGCAAAGGTGAGATAATTGGAGCTTGTAACATTGACCGTAATTATCAATTAACAGGATAATTATGTCCGATGTTTTATAAATCTAACCCATGTAATTATCAAATACGGTGGAAGTAATTGCTGTCATCTGAAATTGGTCAATACAATGTAGTAAATACGTTTTCTTTTTTAATACCTTCGGTTACTATAAACCTCGAGTTGACCCCCGAAAATGACAGTGCATTATTGGATGTCACTGTGGTAACATAATTATAATAATTATAAGGTATGGGGGGCGTCTCATCGATGTCCGATACTAAAAATAAAATTTCAACGGTAATGGTCGTTTAAACGGAATCGTTTCGTTTTTTAGCACTCGTGTAAACGTTTACAATATTTTGTAAACGTAGAAGCCCTACCGGCAAGTGAATGACCCATACAAAGACCCTAACCAGCTTGCAATCTGCACAGTGATACCTATCTAGGCATGTTCAAAAAAAATGTGACCAAAGTGTGACATTGGAGGTCAAAAATAAACACTCTGCCATAGTTTTAATTTTTATTTCAGACTTATCTACAGTGCTTCCAGTTTATAAAACTGTATAAATTTTAATAATAGCAATACTAATAAAAATTTTATGATAGTTTTTGTGAAGAAATTTACACCCAAAATCTGTTAAAATGACCAAATTTTATGAAGGCTTTGGAAGGCTAAAATCATGATCCTATCACTTTAAGTTTCTATTATTTGATGCAGGGCACTTCCAATTTATATAAATAAATGCTGTTTTCTGTCAGAAACCGCTGAATGATATAAAAACTCAAATTTTAACTTCATTTTGACACACTTTTTCAGATGTAGAGTTCTAAAAACTTTCATATCTTTTATTTACTTGACTTCATCTCAATAAAATGTGCATTGGAATGATGCCATATGAGTAGAGAACTATTCTAGAAATTGACTGTTCTGATAAAAAGATATAGGTAGTGGTGATGCCATGTCAAAAATGTGTAAAAAGTTTCAAGGAATGTGTTACACTCCTGAGTATTATTTCCAAACTGCTCTAATTTGCATCACAAGAGCTATAAGCCAGTGATTAAGCGTTCCATATAATAAAGTAACACCAACTGCATATTGTTAACATCATTTTTTCCAAGTTTATTGGCCTCTTTAACAAGAAAACTTGTTCTGATGCTCAGGAGTGTAACACTTTACAGCCATTTGTTGTATTGTAAAAAAAGTTGAATATTCTGCCTTTAAATTTCATTATTTTGTTGTCTTCTCTTTAAAAGCAACTTGCACTCATTGTTATACAGTGCTGGAAACTCGCTAGTTTAATGTGGTGGCCCAAAAGCTTTGCAGGCCTAACTTTAAGTGGCCCAAATTATCCACTAGCTGAAGTTTCCATTCATTTAGTATTGCCAGAAAGATAAATTTGGGCCACTACAGGTCATATTTTGGAGATTTCTGGTGGCCCGAAACAAAAATTAGGAGCATTTGGCAACTGGGCCACTGGCCGTTTCCAGCACTGTTATAGTAAAAACCTAAACCATATCTCGTAACTCATGCTTGGGTGTGCCACAATATATTTGCTATTTCGGCTATCTAAATGCACGAAAATCAGATGTATACTGAATTTAATTAATTTCTTCTTCACTCGTTCTTTTGGTAATTGAACAGTTTTCTTTACCTGACTATCATTACCTGTTTACAAAAGACATTACGGAAGTGAAGTTCCATACCAGTTTCAGAAGTTGATTGTCACATTATAAATCAGTAGAAAATGTCCCTTTCTGAAATATCATTAACCTCAAAATCTTATCAAAACAGATGGCACTGCATCAAAAAACATTTTCAGATGTTGGAAACATATATTTAGTATGAATTTATCCAAACATGTTGATGTAAGGGAAGAAAAAGTTTCCAAAATGGCATTAAACTTAAAAAACTCAGGAGTGTAACACCTTGCACTATACATGTCATAACAAAACCCGAATTTAGTCACAAAATATCATTATCTTGGTCATTCTTATCTAATTATTTCTCACAAAACACTTGATATCCATGTGTGGTTATTATTCAGAATGCCTCATAGTGATAGAAATGAAGAAAACGGAATCTCAAAATCTTCAACTTTTGGTCGACTTCATAAATAACCACTAACTTCTGCAGTGCAGCCTTATTTACATTTAGAAGTTAAGTATGTGTTCCAAAATTGCATGAGGGGGGAGGGGGGGGGGGGCTTGGTCTTCATTTATGAGCACAGTAAATGAAAATTACACTGCTTGTGGTAAAGAAATAGACTATTTTTTTCTTTTTTATGCCCCCAACTTCGGAGAAGTTGAGGGGGAATATTGGTTTGGGCCTGTCCGTCCGTCTGTCCGTCCGTAACACTTTTAAGCAGCTTGGAAACTCGAGAACCCCTAATGCTATGATCTTGAAATTTTATATGTGGCATCTACATGAAAAATAAGCTGACACATATTTTTTCTTTTTTCCACTGGTCATGTTTTTCTAGAGTTATGCCCCTTTTTTGACTTAGTGCATTGTAAGCCTATGGAACCTTGTTAGCAAAATATTTCAAGAACCCCTGATGCTAGGATCATGATTTTTTGCAGGAAGGCATTGCCTATGAAGTAGATGAACTGATTAACTTTTTAAAAAATATCGTGAATTTTTTACCGAGTTATGCCCCTTTTTCGACTTAGCGCATTGTAAGCCTATGGAACCTTGTTAGCAAAATATTTCAAGAACCCCTGATGCTAGGATCATGATTTTTTGCAGGAAGGCATTGCCTATGAAGTAGATGAATTGATTAACTTTTGAAAAAATATCGTGAATTTGTTACCGAGTTATGCCCCTTTTTCAACTTAGCGCATTGTAAGCGTATGGAACCTTGTTAGCAAAATATCTCGAAAACTCCTGATGCTAGGATCATGATATTTTGCAGGAAGACAATGCCTATGAAGTAGATGCACTGATTAACTTTTGAAAAATATCGTGAATTTTTTACCGAGTTATGCCCCTTTTTCAACTTAGTGCATTGTAAGCCTATGGAACCTTGTTAGCAAAATATATCAAGAACCCCTGATGCTAGGATCACGATATTTTGCAGGAAGATATTGCACAAGGTGTAGATGACCTGATTAACCTTTGAAAAAAAATTGTGAATTTTTGACTGAGTTATGCCCCTTTTTCAACTTAGTGCATTTAAGCCTATGGAACCTTGTTAACAAAATATCTTGAGAGCCCCTGATGCTAGGATCCCGATTTTTTGCAGCAAGACATTGTCCAAGATGTTGATGAGCTGATCATCTGTTGAAAAAATTTTGTTAATTTTTGACCGAGTTAAGCCCCTTTTTAGACTTAGTGCATTGAAGCCTATGGTATAAAAGTACCTGTACATACGGTCAAGAACCGTTATGGATAGGAACTTGAAATTTTATGTGTGGCATGTACATGAAAAATAAGCGAGCTTGTGAACAAAACATCCCAGGGTTCTCCCCAGAAATTTCTGAAGGCATGTTGATGAAGATGAATTTAATTAAGCGCGCGTATATCGAATTAAGCATTTGCAGACAACAACTGTGTGATAAATTCGATCTTTTCCTTATTCCATGTTTCTGTGTAACAAAAGCTATGGGTAGTTTGCTCATAATTGCCAAATACAGCAAGTTAAATCAGCAGGTTAGCACAGGAAGATCTCCTCTCCCACCCTTGCACCCTCTCACATACACACACAGAATTTTATTAAGACGGTCATTGGTGGTCAGGTGAGCAAGTGAGGACCATGTAGGCCTTTTATATGTACATAATACTCAGGTGAGCAAATTTCTGAGCTCCTCATTGAATATCCAGGTGAGCTAACAAACTCAGTCTCCCTGTAAAGTAAACCATCAGGGGAGCAGACAAGGTCTAAATTTGGCTCATATGAAACAAGGGAGGTAATAAAACTTTTTTATAATTTCTAAGAAGTCTTGTCATGTATTATATTTTACTGCCATTGTAATGTTACTTTTTATGTATTTTGGTAAATATTTCAGTTAAAAGTTACTAAATTACTATAGATATTTAAGTAATAAGCTGCAGAATATTTTTTACTGAAGTGATGATAAGTCATTATACTGTCATCCTTCACTTATAAAAAATAATTAATTTATATGCATCTATCTCGCTGAGGGTAACGTCGTGGACGGACACCCGGCGCCAGGTGTGTGCAACTATGGTTACGAACCGTTCAGCCGCTTGGGTAACGTCGATACGAGAATTGAACAGAACAGAACAGAACAGGGTAAGGTCGATATGAGAATTGAAATATGATGAAGATGACACACTGACATCGAAGAAGCTGACCTGTTTCCAATCATAATTGGGGCACTAATCGGAAAGGTGTCATAATCCTGACCTGTATAACTGAGGCAAAGGTGTTATAATCCTTGTATAAACATCTACTGAGTGATATTGACGCTTCACTGCACAGCTATGACAATAAATACGCACTTAAATAAAAGTGATTTAACAGTTACTGTTATACAATTAAGGGATGTCGGCAGGGATTAAAAGGGTGTCAAGATAATTAAGGCATGTCGCAATTACTGACACTGGCTTAAGGCATGTCGCAAGCGACATGCCATATACACCTGGGGAGAACCCTGCATCCAAAGAACTGCTCAAGCTTTGTTCCTTGTGTTTGGCATACAGTTACAGACTAAGATTTAGATGAACCGGTTAATACACCTTTCTGATATGTAAATTATGGATATTTAAATTATGGGATGAACCCTCTTTAGAGGCAAGCATAAGGTTGGGGGCATAGTGTTTCATAAACACATTTTCTAGTTCAAAAAAGTGTTACACTCCTGAGTGGCTCAAATGGTGCATATGAAGAAAATAAAAGCCAAGATGAAGACTGCCTGTGTACCACTTACCATGATGGGTCAAAGACTTTTCATACAAGGCATGAAAGTTTACAAAAGCTACCCCTGGAAAAAGTTATGGGGTTCCAAATGTCAAATGTTACACTCCTGAGTTCAAGGGGTACTTGAGTAGAAGTTGTCTACATTCTGAGATGGATGCCGGTAAAGCAACTGGAAAATTTGCAATACAATATACCATTTTTATTCAGTGTTTTAGACCATGTTATAGAGATTAGCAGCATCAAATATAAAAATCACATCCATTTAGATGAGAACCTCCTCTTTTTTGGTGCACCAGAAAATCAGCATAGTGCTGTTCAGTTTAGCATTACTAATTCCATGGGTGATGATGAAAGGACATTAATCTTACGTTTTCAACTTTTCATGCAGCCCAAAGGACTGGAAAGTCAAAATAAAAGATGGCTAATAGGTATGGTAACCGGCACAGTTTTGTAAAATTGCATGCTGAAAATTCAGTAATCAAAAAAATGTCACACAAAAAGTATTACACTCCTGAGTTTTTTGGCTATATTTTTGACCATAACTTTTTTATCACTCAAAGTGTTTCAATGAAATTTGGCAGGTATCTTCAAGGCCACATAATACATCTTCAGCAAGAAAAATAATGTACTAATATAGCCCTGTTTTCTTTAAAATTCTCTGAAATGCTTTGGTCACATTTTTTTTGAACATGCCCATCTAAGTCCCGTACGCTGGTCCTTTTATTCTCACTACAGATGCACAACTAGCAATTTCTGAGCTGGAAATAGTTCTTATTTATCTATTCTTCCAATATTTAAGTTCATTTTGATAATAGAAATGTTTATTTTGGTGTATTCTGGTAGATTCCGGTATATTCCGGTAATAAGGTGTATTCCGGTAATTCTAGTAACCCTGTCTTCAAAACGCGATCAAAGCTCTGTTCAAAACGTGCTTCATGGAATGACCACTGTTGGTTAATTGGTTGGTTGGTAACTTTAATGTTTTGGGTTTAACGGCTCTTTGAGACAGTATTTCAGTCTATATTAAGCCAGAGAGAGGGAGAAAGAAGAGAGATAAGACAGGTGAGAGAAAAGATATGTCCAAACCACCCCTACCCGCACCTATGGCAAGTAAAGTAGGCACTTGTCCTACTATTCTTCAAATTAGACACCTAAAGTTAATCTACACCATTGCCCGACTGCAGCCACTCCCCTGGAATGACCAGTCATCAATTCTCCTGCCGCAGAGTGTAAGATATAGTTTTAGTCACAGGTCTTGAAAACACTAGATTTGGACATGTTGAAGATGTGAATGTGGGTTTTTAATGGGGCTTGAATAATTTTTTGACAGAATGACGGCCTTTTGAACTTAGTCATTTTTGACAACTTTTTTATGCCCCGGTGACGATAGTCAGGGGGCATTAAGATTTGCCCCTGTCCGTCCATCTGTTCATCACACTTTAGGGTATAGAGTAAATTGTGTAATCAACTCCTCCCACAGTTTCCAATGGATCTTTTTCGTACTTTGCATACATGTTGTGGACATATTGAAGATGTGCATGTGGATTTTTGATGGAGCTAAAATTAATTTTGACAGGATTACGGCCTTTTGAACTTAGTCATTTTAGGCTTTTGTTTTGCACTGTAGGATATGGAGTTTGTGAAATCAACTTCTCCCACAGTGCTCAGTGCACAGGGAGGGGGGGGGGGGGGGGGTGGGGGGAGTGACTCGGTCTTTGAAGGGGTACAGATGTGTCTCTGGAACTCTGAAAACCCACCCTATTCATGTATAACCCAAATACCAAAATATACACCTATTAAAGTATTTTGTATCAAATTTGGGCCCTATTCATGTATAGTGCAGAAAAAAGTGCAGTGATTTTTTTCACTATTTTGGGAATGATGCCAGTGCCCACGGAATGGGGAAAAATCGTGTTGTATTCTCCGAAAATTTGGAATTTCAGAAACACCTTTATTAGCCTCAAGTGGTGGGATAGGGGACATGATACTGAATATAAAATATTTGCATTCAATTATAGCTATATATCTGCCAGTTCTAAGTAAGCAAGTAAATTTATGCTTGTAAGATGGTCTCAAGAAAAATTCTTCCTGCAATTGGGAATTTTTCAACTTGGGGTTGGGAAAAAAAGATACTATTTTGAATTGGGACTGGTGCCTTTTATGGGCACCACTTTTATACAGAAAAAAATCACTGAAGTGCTTAGTCTAGCTCATGAATTTGCCATCAGGCCTTGAAGAAAATTCAAGAAATTAGTATGCTGAGAACATTTGTTGTCTTTGTAATTGATATTTGTTTCTTTTTGATAGCAAAGAACAGATAAGCTGGCTTTTATATACAGAGCTTGGAGAAATAAGACCTATTCTTGTATATTAGTCTGTAAAATCATACCTATTGATGTATCTGGCAGATCAAAAAAGTAGGTCTATTCCAGCGGCACATATATACCCTGCTTTATAATGGAAGTGACCCCTGTGGTTCAGTGGATCTTTTTCAGACCTTGCATACATGATGTGTAAATATTGAAGATGCACGGGTGTGGGTTTTTGTTGGAGCTAGAAATAATTTTGACAGAATTACAGCCTTTTGAACTTAGTTATTTTAGGCATATGTTTGCATTGTATGTGGTACTTAAGTACTTTTCTTTTCTTTTTTTATCTCCTCAAGCTTCTCCGATGGATTTTAACATCATCATCCATTTATGGATTTTCATGCTTCACTGTCTTAGTCCCCATATGGAATATTGATGGCAATCATTACACTTGACACTCACATACAATTGGACAAGAACCTTTCAATACCACCATTGCTGTGAAAGTCAAGCTCCAGTAAGGCGCGCTTTGTTGTCTTCTGACAACTCTTGTTAGCACTATAAGTCTATAACTAATTAAGATATGGAGTTTGTGCTGGTAAAAATTAAATTTATTCAAAATTATAGCATTTTGAATACAGCCATTATGACAGTCAGGCTAGACGTAAAGTGCTTTGAAACAATATTTGTTGATAATGGGCAATTCAGTGATGTACAGTGCCCTATGACAGGCACTGCACGGGGGCGTCATTCGTGTCTTACAGACACAATTTTCTGTTGTTTTTAGCTGGCCTGAGCACGAAGTGCTCAAGGTGAGCTATTGTGATCGATATTTGTCCATTGTCCGTCCATCCGTCCGTCCATCGTCAACAATTTCTTCAAACGGCATCTCTTCCTAGACCAGTAAGCCAATTTCAAAATAATTTCACACATATGTTTCTGTTAAAGCCCTGAACCAAAATTGCTAAAATGGTTCCGCTCCGCTGAACAAAATGGCCAGCAGAGCTAAAAATAGAAAAACCTTTAAACGACATCTCCTCTGAACCAGTGGCTCGATTTCAAAATAATTTCACAGAAATGTTATACTCATGGCCCTGAACCAAAATTGCTAAAACGGTTCCACTCAGCTGAACAAAAAGGCCGCCAGAGCTAAAATTAGAAATCTAAAAATAGAAAAACCTTTAAATGACATCTCCTCTGAAGCCAATGGCTCCATTTCAAAATAATTTCACAGAAATGTTTGACTCATGGCCCTGAACCAAAATTGCTAAAACGGTTCCACTCCGCTGAACAAAATTGCTGCCAGAGCTAAAAAAAGAAATACATCTTAGAATGGCACAGAGGACACAGTTTTGACCCAATCATCATGAAACTTTGTCAGAATGTATATTTTTATGAAATCTAGATCAAATTTGAAACTGGGTCATGTGTGGTCAAAAACTAGGTCACTAGGACAAATCTTAGAAAAACCTTTTGTACACTCTAGAGGGCACAGTTATGATCCAATCTTCATGAAACTTTTTCTGAATGTTTATCCTTTTACAATCTAGACCAAGATTGAAACTGAGTCATGTTGGGTCAAAAACTAGGTCAGTAGGTCCAATCTTAGAAAAACCTTGTGTACTTTCTAGAGGGCACAGTTATGATCCAATCTTCATGAAACTTTGTCAGAATGTTTATCCGTATACAATCTAGGCCAAGATTGAAACTGAGTCATGTAGGGTAAAAAACTAGGTCACTAGGTCAGATCTTAGAAAAACCATGTGTACACTTTAGAGGGCACAGTTATGATTCAATCTTCATGAAACTTTGCCAGAATGCTTATCTTTATTAAATCTAGATCAAACTTGAAACTGGACCATGTCAGGTCAAAAACTAGGTCACCAGGTCAGATCTTAGAAAAACCATGTGAATGCTCTAGAGGGCACAGTTTTCTTCCAATCTTCATGAAACTTTGTCAAAATGTTTCTCCAGCAAATCTAGACCAAGGGTGCAACTGGGTCATGTTGGATCTAAAACTAGGTCACTCGGTCAAACCTTAGTAAAACATTGTGTATACTCTAAATAGTGGAGCGGGATATAGCGAAAATACTTCAGTTGATGATACAAGCATGAAATTTACAGGATAGCAAGTACCTGGCATGCACTTTAACATAAGATTGTGGGCCACCTGAAATTATGTCATTTTCAAGATGGCCGCCGCAAAAACAAAATGTCCGCCATTTTTATGTACTTTTCAACACATTATTTAAGGTAATAGTCCAGAGGCCCGTTGGCATGGATGTTTATTTTATGCCCTGATTATAGTCACTTAGAGCATTGACTTAGGGAGTTGCAAATGGTTGTTGCCAGTGTTTCTTTCAACACTTTACCGAAAAAATGGCCAAAGTGGTGGGTGGGGTAACACTGGTACATTACAGCACCTAAATGCAATAAACGCAATGTAGAAAATACTTTGTGTCATAAATATCCCTTTTTAAATGTTCTAATACATAAAAAGCAAACTGAAGTCTGGAAATGATGACCAAAAAGCATGATATATTTGTAACGTATATAACTGTAACTAAAATACAAATAATCAATGAGAAACAGACCAAACGGTGGAATGAAATTTTTACATGTGGTCCTAAATTAGCATAATCTATCGCTTTTATTTGACTCATGCTCATCTCAACTTTGACAGAATTCCTTGATATATTTCGAATCAGTTAGGTTGCAGTTAGTAATGGCAATATCAGTTAAAGACAGAATGTAACTTATTTCCTATGAATTCCTGAAACACTGGTGAGAAGGTATAATTAGCTGTAGTCTGTATTATGTCTTAAATTGAAAAAGTGTACAAGTACGCAATGTAAAATGTTATTCTTATATTCATTAGACTATAATAATTTTGGGTTGTATCTGAAAGGCACCCAAACAGTAACATTACGTAACATAATCGAAATCCGTCCCAGGAAGAATAATCCAGGGTCATATGTAATAAAAATCGGGTTTTCGTGTAGACAACAACTTCAATTTGATGTTGTTATCATAATCAGTAAAGCAGTCTTTCAGCAGCTCAAAAATGGTTGTTGCTATATCATTTTATGTGTTTTACCTAGAAACTGACCAAAGTAACGGGTGGGGTAGCGTGTTACAGCAGCAATCTGTTACAAACGAAATATAGGGAACAATTAACGTTATAAATGTAAAGCGCAATTAAAAATTATCAATATGATTTTTTTATATCTAAATAAATAGCTATATTGACATATTTAGATCAAGATAATCATCAGTCAAATAAGACCAGTAACGTACATAACCGTGACTAAAACACAATTAACATACATAAATCGCTGGAATGAATTTTATATGATTGGTCCTTAATCAACATACTCTGTTACTTCTCTTTAAACCATGTTGAAAGAACTGCTTGCATATGTTGAATTAGTTAAGTAGCAGTTAGCTGTGGCATTGCCAGCTGAAGAGAAAAGTTTACTTTTCCTTAGGATTTTCCCCAAAACAGTTACTGACGAAAATATCTAACTGTAGATGATATAGCCTTTCAGTGTAACTGTTTATGTCTCAAGTTTACACATGTGAAGCAGCCATGAAGAAACACCACTGTTTGTGCCTCCAAGTCTGATAATATGGGATTGTCATGTATTTGAAAGGCATTGTAACAGTAACATTACGGTACATATCTGTAATGTATTAGGAATAAGTTTTTTTTTATTTGAGTAAGTTGTTTTCAAAGGCTCAATTATTGGAGGCCAGAAAGCATTTAACTTACCATTGATATTAAGACAGCAAATATTTACTTTTTATACACTCACAAGAACTCAACATGAACATCTGAAGCATTTAGAATTTTCTTAACATTTTTGACTTACAGCAACACCACAAAACGCATCACTTAAAATCTTGGGGGACCAGTATAATATGTATAAGTTGACCTAACTGATCCATGTTTAGGTTTAGAATTATCGTAGGGGAGATACCTGTTTCCCTACCTGTGCTGTCTACCGAGGCAATCAGGTAACCTACATGCAAAAGTGGCTGTCAGCTGAGGCAACTGATAAAGTATCGGCTCACTTGATAGTTATTATCATCGTGCTTGAATGTAATCAACGTTACCTTTTTGTGTTGCTTCCATCTGTTACACTGCACCATATTATCACTATGTCAATTAAGTAATGGAAAATGATATACTTTAAGAGACACATATAAAGCATCTTTTCATGAGTCTGTTCATGACGTGTATCTCTCATTGTAACATTACCAAGATATATTTGGTCAGATAATTCTGTACAGTCCCTGTTTGTGTTCTGATACATTATTATCAATACATTAAGTGTTACGAAAGACAAATGTAGTTTTGATCATTCGACTTTTAATATGTATGCTTCTTCTATCATTGTATTGATATAAATGGTATCAGAAAGCTGCAATTTCTTACTGTATATGAACTCATTCAGAAAAGCGGTAAGACTTCATTCATAAGCAGTTAACCCCTGAAATTATTGCTAAACAATAATTATTAAAAATAAGAATTATAGTAATATCTTCAAAGTCAAGGAGGTCATCTGAAAATAGATATATCAAGATTTGTCCTTGACATGAATAGTATGCATTACCTTATCATTTGCTAATTTTTCATTCAGAACTAATGTATTACTGTTTAAGCTTATGAGATATGAGGAACTTATAAGTTAATACCCAGTAACTGGTTGTATACGTTATTCGATCTGTTTTCCTTCTCTTTGTTTTGTTACCGTACTGCAAAGTGAACCTACAGGTCATTACATTCTTTAGGACAACTGGTATTTGTCCAGAAATATCCCACATCAAATATGCTGTCGTTTTGCGTGCCACTTAATTTTGAGGCTTAGAATTCTGTAGAACTCGGTCCCTTAAAACGTAAAATATTCGTCAAATTAAAAGTAAGTCCTAATGCTGGTTCCATGCTAAATCGACTCATTTAAGGGACTGTTGAATATAAGCAGACTAGAAAAGGAAAGAAAAATAGCATGGAAATTAAACTAATTTTTAAACAAAAACATGTAATTCTATATTGCTGTGATAACCCATGTCTCGACTTCCCTTACCTCTTTTTCTTCTAAATTAAGTATGTCTGATGCTGCACTCTCAATGTCCCGGCTGGTACATTACCGTAAGGAACTATATACACAGACCTGATAACTCAAACTACTATGCAACATTTTGACTCGTGTTTTGTTTCAAGATTTTAACTGAACAACGTTGGTTTCCTAGGTAAAGCAATATATGCGATAATCTTACAAAGTAAGTACACTTTGTTAGAAAGTGTTCACGTCAGCTTTGTAAGAAAATGGTGTGGCTTAACTCTTCAAGCCTAAGGTTACATTTTTGTTTTACACTCTTTCAATCTGCAGGGTCAATGTACCAGTTCTGTCCAATAAAATAGACAATATCATGTTTTGAATTGCTAATTACTGGTAATCTTACAGTATTAAACTTACCAGAACAGTAGCTAATCGGATTTCAGATTTATCCAACCGACTATATATTGCTTTATTTGAAGCCTGTATGCAAACTAATTGCTGGCTTATAATTGCTGCATTTTTTCTATAGTGAAATGTATCTGTTTTGCAGTTTTTGATTATACAACAAAATGTCATGTATGTTACTGTCTTCAGAATGGCAAGACTGAGTAGTTGGACATAATCATTAAAGGTTCAGATATATGCTTTTAGAAATAAACAAGCAGCAAAACCTGCTGTGCGTGTATGAAATTTGCCAAGTCTCCAATTATTAGCATTTGCAATATTCTGAGTTTCTTCACGTATAAAACGTACCTCATGAAGTCCCTAAATTAGTCATAAGCTGATAGTTCCAAGAAAACAGTGTTTTTTAAGAACTGCCAGGATATTAACTTCATAATTGTTCTCTGAGAGACAATGAAGAAATTCTGTAGGTCGAATTATAATGGACTAACTCATAAATTAAAGTTATTTACGTTACTACTAGTAGTAATGAATGATGAAAATAAAACGGTACTAAAATGTATTTTCTAATACTTTATGACGATTCTATGGAGAAACTGCATTTGAAAATAAAAAAGTAGTTTACCTTGAAATTATGATTTTAAAATAAAAACACATAGGTAACGTATATAATCGATGCTTATGGCCAAATAGTCGTTAGAAAATTTGACAACATGCGCTTTTCCATTGTGAACAATCCATTGACGAAGTTTTTACATGTAGATATTGCCAAAAAATAAGACACATGCCCACGGGAACTACATATGCCTGCGGACTATAAGCATGTTATAAATTAAAACGATAACATTTTGAAATTTGGCGGCCATCTTGAAAATGGATGATTTTTAAGTGGCCCGCGATCATTTTTGAATCTGGGCCATGTAAGGAACATTTAGTGAAAATTTCATGCTTGTATCATCAAGTGAAGTATTTCCTTGAATTTTCACTCTAAGCAGCTCCACTAAAAGGGCACAGTTTTGGTTCAATATTCTTGAAAATTTGTCAGAATGATTATCTTAAAATGAAATCTAGGCCAGGTTTGGAACTGGGTATTGTCGGGTAAAAAAACTACCGGTAGGTCACTAGGTCAAATCCTAGAAAAACCTTATGTACACAATTGTATTTTGCATTGAATCTTCATGAAACTTGGTTAGAATGTGTATCTTCATGAAATGTAGGCCAAGTTTGAAACTGAATAATGTCTGATCAAAAAACTAGATTGCCAGGTCAGATCTTAGAAAAACTTTGTGTTCACTCTTGAGGGCACAGTTTTGATCCAATCTAAATGAAACTTTGTCAGAATATAGATTAGAAAGTGCAAAACTGCTCCAATTGAACCATCATCAAATAGATGATCTTCCATGTTATTTCATCATAACTCAGGTGAGCGATTAGGTCCATCATGGACCTCTTGTTTTATATGCTTTTTGTTTGCAGATATTCTGTTGTTTTGATACATATGTAGTTGAAAAGCTTGAGAGCACAAACCTTTTAAGAAGTCCAGCCTGTAAGACTGCTGACAACCTCACTAGCCATCGCCTTATATGGGCACTTTCACATTAAATTAGAGCAAACGGTCTCATAGGGGGGGGGGGGGGGGGGGGGAGGGGTGAAAAAAAGTACCCTTCTACATGGTTTTTATATGTTTTTCCATATAACATATAATGAATTTTGCAAAAAAAAAAAGTTTTTAATGCCAGATTATGACTTAAATTTTTTTTTGAGTGATTTGAACACAGAAATTGTGTATTTTCAAGACATTTTGAACCTTTTTTCACCTATGAAGCTACTAGGACTAATGTAAGATTTTCAGTAGGGTAAGTTGCTCCAAGACTTTGTTTCTATGTCAGTTTAATGTCCCCATTTTACTTTCAGAACTTAGGAATATTGGCTGTTACAGCCTGCTGATCATAATGACAAGTCTTTGAAAAGTTTCACAGAAATGTATTTTGGTAGTCTTTTATCAGCCGGATACTCAGGGGAGCATTACACAATCTCATGGTCCTATTGTTTTATAATTTGACAAATATTTCTGTCTTTTTAAGCTGTAAAAATAGGTGTACATATTTATCAGTAATAACTTTGGCATTCTTTTCTCCTTCAGAAAAAGCAAGTCATTTTTGAAGTTTTGACAAATTCCATTGAAGACACTTCAGAACCTATTCCTGTTGGTGAGTAACTATTTGCTTTGAAACCATTCTTGGGACTACACTTTTCTGTAGAAACTCTAAAAGATGGACCTAAAATAATTACCATATTAATTGTCCTGTAAATGGAACAGTTTTTTTTTTATGCAATGCAATATTGAATCAAGAGGATACTGATAGAAGGCAGTCAGTGTAGAGCCTGATCAGACTGCTCCTTTAGGGGCAGTCTTAGAGGGGCAGTCTGATCTGGGTCTGCACTGTAGACCTATCCATCCCAATACACAGATTTGAAGTTTACGTTTAGTAATTCATAATCCCTGAACATAAGTTTCAGACTGATAGCGGAAGAACAGGTACTCTCATAATGATTTTACCTAAGAGAATGAAGGGAACGAAATTTTACAAAGTCATCAGAGGGTGAAAAATGGGTATAAGGTAGAAAAAGTGCAACACTCCTAGAGAGCATTTAAAAACAAGTAGCCCAAAGGGCAACAATTACTCACCTGAGAGACATTGTAAACCTATAGGGATATTTAAGATGCTCAAGGGCAGCTAACTCCACAGTCAGTGGTCCAATCAGGCTGAAAATTAAACTCATCCAAAACATTATGCATGCCCTCATTTAATATATGTAAGTTTAAAAAGTATCCGATCAAGAGCACAATAGACAGAGCTGTCAAGGGCAGCTAACTTCGTAGTGGTTGGCCTGATCTGGCCAAAATTTGAACTCGTTTAAGATATTATGCATTTCCTCATTACCTGCAAGTTTGAAAAGGATCGAATCAGTAGAAACCAAGAAAAAGTGGCAACACTGATTTTTTTGGATGCTCAGGGCAGGTACTCCATAGTCAGTGGTGGGATCTAGCCGAAATGCTAACTAATCCAAGCTTTTATGCATATCCTCATTACCTGCAAGTATGAAGAGGATCCGATGAAAAATTAAAATGTGATGACGTTTTCTCAATTATAAGACTATGGGATTTTTTTCAAACGCTCAAGGGCAGCTAACTCCGTAGTCTGTGCTCGAATCCGGCCAAATTTCGAACTCATCCAAGCTCTTATCATCATACTTATGTATGTCATCATTACCTGCAAGTATGATAAGGATCTAATCAAAAGCCTTGATTGCAGAACCCTGAAAGTAAAACTTGCTCGAGATATTGTCATGCCCTACATTTGTGTGAATTTATTTTAAAATCTGTTGAGAAATGTAGGTGCCAGAGCGATGACAAAGTTTTTCTAAAAATAGCCACAGTGACCTTGACCTTGGGCACAGCATCCTGAAAGTCTAACTTGCTTGAGATATTGTCATACCCTACATTGTGTCAAGTTATTTAAAAATCCATGGAGAAATGAAGGTGCTAGGGCAATGACAAAGTTTTTCTAAAAACAGCCACAGTGACCTTGACCTTGAGCGCAACACCCTGAAAGTCGAACTTGCTCGAGATATTGTCATGCCCTACATTTGTGTGAATTTATTTTAAAATCCATTGAGAAATGTAGGTGCTAGAGCGCTGACAAAGTTTTTCTAAAAATAGCCACAGTGACCTTGACCTTGGGTGCAGCACCCTGGAAGTCAAACTCGTTTGAGATATTGTGATGCCCTACATTTGTGTGAAGTTGATTTAAAATCCGTTGAGAAATGTAGGCACTAGAGCGATAACCAAGTTTTTCTAAAAATAGCCACAGTGACCTTGACCTTGGGTGCAGCATCCTGAAAGTCAAATTTGCTCGAGATATTGTCATGCCCTACATTTGTATGAAGCTATTTTAAAATCTGCTGAGAAATGTAGGTGCTAGAGCGCTGACAAAGTTTTTCTAAAAATAGCCACAGTGACCTTGACCTTGGGCGCAGCATCCTGAAAGTCGAAGTCACTCGACATATTGTCATGCCCTACATTTGTGTGAAGTTATTTTAAAATCTAGTGAGAAATGTAGGTGCTAGAGTGCTGACAAAGTTTTTCTAAAAATAGCCACAGTGACCTTGACCTTGGGCACAGCATCCTGAAAGTCGAACTTGCTCGAGATATTGTCATGCCCTACATTTGTGTGAAGTTATTTCAAAATCCGTTGAGAAATGTAGGCAATAGAGCGATGACAAAGTTTTTCTAAAAATATGTGATGACGTTGTTTTCTCCATTATAACACTATGGGATTTTTTTCAAATGCTCAAGGGCAGCTAACTCCGTAGTCTGTGCTCGAATCCGGCCAAATTTCGAACTCATCCAAGCTCTTATGTATGTCATTATTACCTGCAAGTATGATAAGGATCTAAGCAAAAACAGTTGAGAAAACGTGATGACGCCATTTGCTCGAGATATTGCTCGAGATATTGTCATGCCCTACATTTGTGTGAAGTTATTTCAAAATCCGTTGAGAAATGTAGGCAATAGAGCGATGACAAAGTTTTTCTAAAAATATGTGATGACGTTGTTTTCTCCATTATAACACTATGGGATTTTTTTCAAATGCTCAAGGGCAGCTAACTCCGTAGTCTGTGCTCGAATCCGGCCAAATTTCGAACTCATCCAAGCTCTTATGTATGTCATTATTACCTGCAAGTATGATAAGGATCTAAGCAAAAACAGTTGAGAAAACGTGATGACGCCATTTTCCCCATTATAACCCTATGGGATTTTTTTCGAACGCTCAAGGGCAGCTAACTCCGTAGTCTGTGCTCGAATCCGGCCAAATTTCGAACTCATCCAAGCTCTTGTGTATGTCATCATTACCTGCAAGTATGATAAGGATCTAATCAAAAACAGTCGAGAAAACGTGATGACGCCATTTTCCCCATTATAACCCTATGGGGGCTATCTGTTGCCATGGAAACCAGAGTTCTGAGATGATCAGCACCAAAACCTAATGCAGCCTTTCCCCCACGCAAATGATGCTTCAGATAAAATTTGATTGCGATCGGCCTACTGGTCTTTGAGATCTGAAAGTGTTGACGCACCCACAGACGGACGACGGCTCGACTCCCATCCTATAAGCTCACCTCTGAGCCTTCGGCTCAGGTGAGCTAAAAACTTTATGCTGGTTTCAAGTGGTTTGATGATTGAAGGCATCAGAGCTGGAGAGAACCTGACTTAAATCATGTAAATCATCACTTAAAGATCAACCTAATTTTGGATGAAAAATAAATTTACGAAGCAGAAAAGGAGAGACTGAGTTGGTATCTCTCTGTCTGGTACTCGGGGACCCTATCCTCAATATCCCCAAAGTGTCCAGATGTTGGCGTTCAAGTGGCCCTTTTAAAGTTTATGCCAAAGGGAACAACTGACTGAGTCTAGCTTCAGATGCAAACTTCGTTTGTGCACTAGCTACCACATTCATCCCTGGTTAACTGTGTATACAGGGGCAATTACCAAACGAAAAGGAGTCTGCTAGCTCCCAAACTACCTGGTTATCATGGCTAAACAAATTTGTTTAGCCAAGATGACCAGGTAGTTTTGGAACTGTGACACATTTCTATATGCCCCCGTTTGGAAAAAATGGAGGTATTATGGCATGGCCCTGTCCGTCTGTCCGTAAACATTCTTGTATGCGCCATAATTCAGTAAACGTTGGAATATCTTATGAAAATTTTGTAGTCCTGAATATATATGAGGTTTGGGCAAAGTGTCGCGTACAATAATGGTTGCTCCCCCTTTCTTAGTTTCCAAGTTATGCCCCTTGATTATTTTTTTTCTTGCAGGTCATGTGCACGCCATAACTAGATAAACCCTTTGGGATATCTCGATGAAACTTCATAGCAATGTGTATGAAGGTCCGACGATGTGTTATGACTAGTCATGATAAGTCATGATTATTGACCACTGGTTCCACCCAGAAGCCTGACCCTAATGGTTTTCAACCATATCAAAGGTAATGACATATAGGGAGAAAGTCTCTGCTATTGGTTGCAAAGATATATGAACAGTCTAAAAGATTTAATGCAAAACTTTGCTATAATCTAAGTCTAATATTTGACCCCTGGCCCCACCCAGAGGCATGACCCAGGGGCCTTAGATATTTCACATCAAAGGCAATGCTACAGAGACAACATGAACCATATACAGTCACACCTGTCTTATGGGTTCACCCAAGGGAAGGACAAAAACTGGCTGCTTTAGACAGGTGATCCAATAATACAGGTTCATTTGCACTGTATTTTGGTTTAAGGGACCCAGAAAAAGTGGTTGCTGAAGACAGGTGATTCCTTCATGGAGGTGACCACTAAGCAGCTAGGTTTGACTGTATAATGGAAAGTCTTTAACATAAGGCTACAGAGATATGACCAGCCCAGAAAGGGTAACACAAATCTTAGACGTAACAGTTATCTTCAGTTTTCACAATTTTATACTTACCAAGTTACCATGATTATGAAGATGGAAGCTTTTCCCTTCCAAAACAGTCTAAAAAATCTAGATCCATCTTATCTACACATACATACAGATACATCTAGATACCTATTTGGAATTGCTTTGGATGGAAAAAAACCCATCTTCCATCTTATAACAGAACTTTATAAGACTGATAAAGATAATGAGGGTCAATCGAAACGGAGGAAAACCCAGTTCTTATGACGCAATAAATAAGGTAAATTCAGCAAGACTTGCATACACTTACTAATCACCATGATCTCTGATAATGTGGAAGTGCAGTAGAGGTGTGACATAGCATTCCACAAAATTTGTTCATAAAAAAATAGATAGTATTCAGATGGTACTGCTTTGCAATGCATTGGATAGATGGCTTGCAGTTTTACATCTTTTCAACAGCAATCCAGTCATACCAGGGTGATGGGAGGGTGATAATTAAAATCTGTGTGCAATGGAGCCCTGTTTAAAGTGAAAGGTTTTCACCTTTAGTGAGAATCGAACCTGGAAGCGCTAGATCAGCAAGCTAGTGTTTATCCCACTAAGCTACCAGAGCTTCCTACTATTTTGCATGTCAGTCGCTTATATGTGATAAAAATGACACCACCATAGCTTTTTGTCTAGCCCTTGACTAGCAGAAACAAGACATAATTATAGGAATTACTTTCCTGGCATCTTCTGCAGTGGTATAAACTTTCAAGTTTTATGGTTTAGCAGTGTTCTGTGACATTGCACTGACAGGTGAGACACCACCTTTTGTGGAATATATATGTTTATACTTACCATTTTTTTTTCTTTTGCAGCCCATTGTGTCTTTTTTGTTCAGTGTGGGTGAAAATATTCTCTGGGAAAGAAGTCCTTTGGAGACATAAACACCACAGGGGAGGAAAACATTCATTCAGATTTGGAATTTATTGAATAAAAAATGCTTCACTTTGTAAAAACAGCTGGAAAACAAGAAGGTGCATCCATTCCTTATGAAACATGAAAAATTCTGATTTCCAGAGGATGTCCATAGTTCAACTGCTCAGTTGACTTTAAGACTGAAGACTCAAGGCGAAGAGATATACTTTCACAGGAAACAACTACTCAATTTTCTATTTTTCCTCTAATCACAATATTCTCAACTCTTTAAGAAAAGAAATTGTTACATTTTGAGCAAACTCTTTCGTTCAAGATTAAACCCGATTTTGAAAGGGTTTTCATTCCAGGGAAGCAAACAGGAAGAATGAAACTTAGAGAGTTTGCGTAAAGTTCTTGTTCAAGGTGGCAAAATTCTAATAGCTGTCACAGGCATCCACAAGTCAGCTAGTTTTTCTGAACTGAACACTCAAGGTAAAGAGATAGACTTTTTGGGGGAAGCATCTCTGGCATTTTCACTATTTTATCCAGTCTCAATGGGAATCAACATTTATAGAACAGAATTTGCTCCTTTTTGAGCAAAATTTTGCCTCTAATGGTGGATCCCATTTTGACAGGGCTTCCTAGTATAGGAAAGAAAACAGGGAGTCACAGAAATTTTCCGCTTTGTAAATTGGCTAGAAAATATGGTTGTGCATCCATTTACCATGAAAATTGCATTTTGTCTGGCCTTCATAGTCCAGGAAAGTAATAAAGGAGCCACAAAAGGTACCCCCTTTGTGAAAAGGCTGAAAAAACGAGGTCCATGCACTCACATGAAAATGGTATATTGTGCGGGCTTCATAGTTAATTTTAAGCAATAATTAAAGGAGTCCCAAAAGACACCTCCTTTGTAAAAGGCTGAAAAACAATAAGGTGCATCCGTTCCCCAAGAAAACGGCTTCATAGTCCAGGAAAGCAATAAAGGTTGGTTAGTTGGTTGTTTTGGGGTTAACGGTTCTTAGTTCAGGAAAGCAAGGAAGGAGTCGCAAAAGGTAACATCTTTGTAAAAAGGCTGAAAAACATCGAGATGCATCTATTCACCATCAAAATGGCATTTTGTATGAATGCATGTAAGTGCATCCATTCACTGTGGAACGTAACAAGTTTGTCAAAACATTTTATTTAAGGTGACAAGATTTGAGTGGGTATCCATACCTTAACTCCTGGACATCCAAAAGTCAGCTCGACTGTTGGACTGAAGAGTCAAGGTGAAAAGATACAATTTCAGGGAAGCAACTTCTCCATTTTCAATTTTAGCTCCATTCTCAATTGGGATCAACTATTAAAGAATAGAATTTGCTCCCTTTGGTGCAAAATCTTTCCTTCAAGAGTAGACCTCAGTTTTGAAGGGCTTTATAGTACTGGGAAGCATTCAGAAAGGCACAAAAATGGCCCTTTGGAAAAAAGCCGAAAAACAAGCCAGTGATCCATCCACCATGGATTTTTAAGTTCATCAACACACACCCTGTTTCAGGTGTGCAATTTGGAGCGTGTCCACACACCTTATCTCATCACATACTAGACATTTTAAAGTCAGCTTGACTTTTGAATTGTAAACTCAAGGTGAATGGATACACATTCAGGGCAAACAACTCTGCGTTTTTTTTATTTATTCTTCAATTCTCAGCAGTGATCAAGTTTTAAAGAAAAGAGTTTGCTCCCCTTGGAGCAAAATCTTTCCTTCAAGAGTAGACCCCATTTAATAAGGGCTTCATAGTCCAAGGAAGCAAGCAGGAAGGTACAAAAAGTTCCTGTATGTAAGATGGCAGAAAACATGGTGGTGCATCCATTCACCATGAAACTTAATAAAAAATTTCTTAATAAATTCAGCTTGACTTTATAGTCCAGGGGGGAAGCAGGAAGACAGAAATTATTCCCTTTTGTAAAACTGACATCCGAAGTTCAGAAAGACTCTAAGACTGATGACTCATGGTGAAGAGAAACTCATTTAGTGGAAGCAACACCTCCATTTTTAATTTTTGCTCCATTCTCAACATGGCTGCCATGTCCATGTATGGTAAAAACCTTCAAATATCTATTTTCCGGAACCAATTGACAGATGGCCTTGAAACTTGGTATGTAGTATCCGGTACTCATGTATTACCAAGACTGTTCAAATTTTGGCCTGGGGTTGACCTTGACCTTTTTTACAGTTAGGTCAAATATGGGAAAATGCAGGAATATAAGATTTGATGGAAAGTTTTGAAGATGTTGGCCAGAAAATTTGTATATGAATACATGAAAATATGTTAGTGCAAGAGGTCAAGGTCGTTCTTTGACCCTTTTGGCCCAGGATTATCATATTTTGACTATTTCAGACATCTCTAAAGGCACTGGGCCTATTGTAACCAAAGTTCATACAGAGCATTCAGGGGCTGAAGGAACAAAAAATTGATAAAGGGGTCCAGGTTACATGACCAACATGACCGCCGTGCCCATTTATGGTATAAACTTATAAAAGTCTTCTTGTCCAGAACCAATTGACAGATGGTCTTGGAACTTGATATGTAGCATCGGGTACTCAAGTACTATTAAGATCGTTCAAATGAGGTCATGGTCATTCTCCAACCTTTAACTCATATTTTGACAGTTTGAAACGATTTGGCTAGTCCAAATGATGATTCTTGTTTAACCTTTGACCTTTTTACTCAGGTGAGAGATTCAGGGCCTCATGGCCCTCCTGTTTCGTTATTTTCACATAACAGCTTACGTTTACATTTGCTTATTCTGAACATTGTTAACAAACCCTTAAAAATCAACTGTTTTTTTTTTTTTTTTTAAATTGAATAAACCTTGTTTTGCAAGAGGTTTTAACTTGAACATCTCAGCTAGAATGTGGATAACAAGAGTCATGTTTGTTAGCTTGGAGAGCTTATATATCAGCAGAGACCTTGGTTATATCAAGGAACAAGAGGTGGTTGCTGTACTCCATTCAACACCCCATATGGAATCAGCCAGACACCACATGATTGTTTATGATACCCCATACATAAAACTCTGTAAATGGAAAGTCAAGTTATCTATTACATAATGTTTTATCACGGTTGGACTTGGGCACAACCTCAGTAATTACATGAAAATTTCTTATTTTGATGTCAATCCTCAGACATTCCAATCTCAGCTACACTTTTGGACAGAAGACTAGGTGAAGAGAAACACTTAGAGGGGAAGCAACTCTGCCAATTTCAATTTTTCCTCCATTTTCAATGGAATCAACTCTGTAAGAAAGGAATTTGCTCCCCTTGGAGCAAAATCTCTCCTTCAAGAGTAGATTCCAATTTGGAAGGTTTTTCAAAAAGGAAATAGGAACTCACAAAAGTTGTTCCCATCTATAAACAATGGCTGATAAACATGGAGATGCAGTGGATCACTTTGAAACTGTGATGTAACATCAAAACTTCTTTTAGGGGGCAGATTTCCAGTAGATGTTCATAGGTCCAGTCTCTTGTAGCCAAAATACAGCTGGACTTTTGGACTGAAGACTGGGGATGAAGAGAAACACTTTCAGGGGAACCAACTCTGCCATTTTCATTTTTTCCCTTATTTTCATAGCGTATCTACCCGTATGAAAGAGTTTACTTCCCTTTGAGCAAAATCTTCACTTCAAGAGCCCTCATTTTGGAAGGGCTTTGTAATCCAGGGAAGAAACAGGAGGTCATAATAATTGTTTCCTTTGGTAAAAATGGCTGATAAATATGGAAGGGCATCCATTCATCATGAAACTTTGTAGCTGAGGTGGCAAATTTACTCTGGGTGTCCATAGGTAAACTCCTGGACATTTAAAATACAGGTAGACATTGGACTAAAGACTCCCATGGGATGTACTCTTCATGAAAAGACTTTTCTTCCCTAGGAGCAAAGTTTTCTCTTCAAAAGTAGACCCCAGTTTGGAAGGTCTTAATAGTTCAGGGAAGTAAACAAGAAATCGCATAAATTGATCTTCTTTGTAAAATTGGCTGATAAAGATGGAGATGAATCTTTTCACCATGAAACATTTTAATTAGAGGTGGCAGATTTCCAGTGGTTGTCCATATGTCAACTCCCTGACGTCAGGAGATTCAGCTAGACTTTTGTACTGTAGACTCAAGGTGAAGAAAAACACTGTCAGGGGAAGCAACTCTGCCATTTTCAATTTTTCCTCTATTCTTAATAGGCATCAACTCCTTAAGAAAAGAATTTGCTCTCCTAGGAGCAATGTCGTTCCTTCGAAAGAAGTCCTATTTTGGAAGGGCTTTAAAGTCCAGGGAAGCAAACAGGAATGAGACAAAAATTGTTCCCATTTGTAAAAAGGGCTGAAATACATGTATAGCACAACATTGATACTTTCCTGGACATCCAAAGTTCAGCTGACTTTTTGACTGAGACTCAGGAGGAGGATATACACTTTCAGGGGAAGCAACTCTGCCATGATTTTCATTTTGTCTTCCATTTTCAATATTTACTCTTTAAGAAAAGAATTTGCTCCCCTTGCAGCAAAATCTTAGCTTCTACAACAGACTCCATAATGGACAGTTTACATAGTTCAGGGAAGCAAACAAAAACTTACAAGGATTGTTCCTTCTTGTGAAAATTGGCCATAAAGATGGAGATCTAGCTGACACCATGAACTTTAAGTCTTGTTTGAGGTGGCAAATTTCTATTTTCTGCAAGTAAATTCCTGGACATCCAAAGTTTAGACCTTTTGACTGAACACTGAATGTGAAGGAAAACAATTTTCATTTTTTTTCCATTGTAAATGGGGATCAACTCTTTAAGAAATGAATTTGCTCCCCTTGAAGCAATATCTTTCCTTATAGAGTAGACCACATTTTGGGAGGTCTTTATAGTTCAGGGAAGCATATAGGAAGCACATAAATTGTTTCCCTTCGTAAAAATGGCTGATCAACATGGAGTTGCATCCATTCGCCATGTAGCTGAGGTATCAAAATTTCCTGTCACTGTCCATAGTTTGACTCCTGGACATCCAAAAGTTGGATACTATTTTAGATATGTGCAACACGACCAAATTTGAGCTACCTTAAATCCAACGCTGCCTGACAGTGTGCTGAAAATTTGCTTTGATGTTTCAAACTTGTAAACAGAAGACCCACACAAATGCGTTTTGAACAGGAGAAAAATTATTTTTTGAAATTTTCAATCTTAGAAATTTTTAGGGTTACCGATAACACAATATGGCAACTTTGTATAATCAGCCCCTTCTCCAGTTTTTATACCCCCGGCATACGAAGAATGTCAAGGGGTATATAGTTTTTGTCTTTCCATCCGTTTGTCTGTCTGTTCATCCGTCTGTACGCAAGTTAACATTTGCGTTAAAGGTTTGCGTTAAGTTATTTTCTTTTGCTTAGAACTGTTATCCAGAGATTGTTCATAAGTGCTAAGTTTTACCACAGGATGGATATTGATCAGTGTGCATCACCTTGATGCTGCTGCTGGCCAAAGGTCAAGGTCACAGACTTAGAAATTTGAATAGTAGTTGCGTTAAGGTTTTGTGTTAAGTTTTTCTTTTGCTCTGTTTTTATACACCCGGCATACGAAGTATGATGAGGGGTATATAGCTTTCGTCCGATGTCTGTTCGTCTGTCCGTCCATCTGTCCTTCCGTACGTCCGTAAGTTAACATTTGTGTTAAAGTTTTGCGTTAAAGTTTTTGAGATCTTATATTTTCCAAACCCGTGATGGATTGGGTTTATATTTGGCATGGTGATAGATAATGGTCCAAAGTTTTACTATGTACCACCCCCACCCATGCCTATGACCTAAAGGTCAAGGTCACAGACTTTGATTATTCATGTTAAAGTTTTGCGTTAAAGTTTTTAAGATCTCTATATAATTCAAACCCTTTGATAGATTGGGTTTATATTTGGCATGGTGATAGATAATGGTCCAAAGTTTTATTATGTACCACCCCCACCCATGCCCATGACCTAAAGGTCAAGGTCACAGACTTTGATTATTCATGTTAAAGCTTTGCGTTAAAGTTTTTAAGATCTCTATATATTTCAAACCCTTTGATGGATTGGGTTTATATTTGGCATGGTGATAGATAATGGTCCAAAGTTTTATTATGTAGCACACCACCCATGCCCATGACCTAAAGGTCAAGGTCATAGACTTTGATTATTCATGTGAAGTTTTGCATTAAAGTTTTTAAGATCTCTATATAATTCAAACCCTTTGATGGATTGGGTTTATAAATGGCATGTTGATAGATAATGGTCCAAAGTTTTATTATGTAGCACACCACCCATGCCCGTGACCTAAAGGTCAAGGTCATAGACTTTGATTATTCATGTTAAGTTTTGCATTAAAGTTTTTAAGATCTCTATATAATTCAAACCCTTTGATGGATTGGGTTTATAAATGGCAAGGTGATAGATAATGGTCTAAAGCTTTATTATGTACCACCCCCACCCATGCCCGTGACCGAAAGGTCAAGGTCACAAACTTTAATTATTCATGTTAAAGTTTTGCGTTAAAGTTTTTAAGATCTCTATATAAATCATACCCTTTGTTGATGTGGGCTAATGTTTGGCATGATGATAGATGTTGGTCCAAAGTTTTATTATGTACCATCCCAACCAATGCCTGTGACCTAGAGGTCAAGGTCACGGACTTTGACTTTTCATGCTGAAGTTTTGTGTTAAATATTTTAAGATATTGTATCATTCAACTTCTTCATTCAGTTTGGTTTATATGTCAAAAGTTTTATTTTGTACCACATTACACATGACTGTGACCTAGAGGTCAAGATCACAGACTTAGACATTTTCATCTATGTTTTGTGTTAAAGGTTTTTAGATCTCATATCATCCAAATCTTTTGTTTGGTTTTGTTATTTTTGGTATGATTATAGGTATTGGTCTAAAAATTAACTCTATGTCATCCCCACACATGCCTTGACTCAAGGTGAAGGTCAAAGACTTGCTTTTCCATGATGAAGTAATTTATTAGCTTATTTTTCCCATCTTTTTCTATAGGACCTTTTGATGTGTGACTTTGTTCACCTCTAGGTTGCAACAGCCTTCATCATCTGGATGCTGCTGTTGACATAAGGTCAAGGTCACATACTTTAACAGTTGCATCAATGTACTGCTTTATTTCAGATATCCTTCAGTGGAACCTTTTGATATATTATTGGGTTTACTGTCAACTTGCAGCAGATTAGTTGACATCTTCTGTATGCTGCTACTGACCAAAGGACAAGGTCACAGACTTTAAAATTTGTATCTTATATGTGTTAGATTTTTGTGTTTAAAGTTTAATGCTATTAGGCGGTGGCACTGGACGGGGGTAAAAGTGAGCCCTTGCTCATTTGCTCTAGTTTTGAAAGCTTCTATTGGAATTTGTTCAGATGTGCTTTGTGTTACTACAGAAAGGGTACATATTAATTTGCATCATCTGGATGCTGCTTCAAACCTAAAGGCAAGGTCACAGACTTGGAGATTTATATAACATTAGTGTTAAAGTTTTGTATTAAGTTGTATCTGTTTGCTTATATTTTCAATATACTTGAATGGAACCTGTTGATGTGTGACTAGGTTTACTGCAAGGTTGAAATAGTTTTGTTGACATTATCTGGCTGCTGCCGCTGACTGTAGGTCAAGGTCACAAACTTTGAAATTTATATTCCATTTGTGTTAAATGTGAATTTTAATTTTGTATTGTCTTGATGGAACCTAGTGATATGTACTACATGGGCATGTAAAGTTTATTTCCTGTAGGCGGTGGCGCTGACCAGCGGTATAGCCCCTGCTCACTTGCTTTAGTGTAGCAATCAATTTGAAACTTTGTAAAGATGTTAGATACACACTTAAAAGGCCCTATTGCATTATCAATGGTATGAATTCATTAAAGATTTTATTGCAAGATCCTTACTACAGTTTCATCATTGAAAAAGGCCGTCATTAACCAACTTCGAGTTTCACATAAAAATGTTGTGAAAACAGGTTTAGGTCATTTAAGCTGGCTAATAATTAAAATGAGCAACTTTATTTATTCCATGACAATTAAAATGACCAACTTTGGATATTATAAACTTGGGAAATAACAAGCACATGTCAATTCCTTATTCAGATTTGATGTTTATTTTCGGAATAGATTTATTACAAAGAAGTACTAAAATGTGTTCTGTTTACTTCAGTATGTTTTTTTTCTCTATTATTTTAATTGACAGCTTAATTAATATTAGAAGGCAATTATTTGGGCCATGGCCACTATTTTTGAAATTTTTTATGGCCATGGGAAAAATAGTTGGGCCATGGGATTTTTTTCCACGGGCCATGGCCAAAAAAGTGGCCATGGCCGAAAAATGGTTGCCCATGGGAAAAATGTTAAAATAATTTCTGTTGTTTATTTACAGTAGAATTGTGTATGGCCTTCATGGGCAATGAGTATTAATGAGTTAGGTTAGTGAAAATACAGTTATTAAAATTGTTACTTTTATTTTCCCATGGGCAAAATTTCGGGCCATGGCCATGCGGATTGGCCGCGGCCGCGTAATTTTCCCATGGGAAACTTGATTTTCCCGCGGGAAATTCAATTTTTCCCATGGGCAAGCACTTTTCAGATTTGATTTTTGGGGGTTTATCTTATGATTAGAAAACAAAAAGTAACTTTTTTGAAAGGCACTAAACAAGAACTACAAAAGTATATATAATTTTAATTCCTAGCCCTCTTAGAAAGATGTCCTGAGTTTGACAAATACCGGTGCGACAGAAAAATACCGGTGCATGTTTATATCTCAGAATTATTATCATCACTCGCCTTGCAGCCATGACTCCTGTCTGATGAAATTTACCATTACAGACATGTCCATACATCGGGGGACGTTTGTCCTTTTACCCTGTTTATTTGTAAATTTGTTTTATATTTGATTTGTTTTACGTTCATTATTACAAAGATTTGTCTTTGTTTTGGTCAAATTAGTGTTTCTGCTTCTATAGCTTCGTTGCTTACATTATGATAGGCACCAAGTATGTAGAAAAGCGACCAGTGTATAAATAACCTATATCAAATCCTTTACTGAACTGTTTTCTACTCAAAAATTATTATTACATGAATAAATAATAAATGATTGGTAATGTGACATTTTTGTTTACATAGATGGTCAGCATAAGGCCACCAGTTCCAATTTAAAACAGCATTCTTTGTCAGTGCAAGTTGAAAAATTCCCGATTGCAGGAAGAATTTTTTTAGGAACCATCTTACAAGCATAATTGAAATATACTATGCACAACTTCTAGCCGACCACTTGCTTTGTATTGAACACTGTCGCTTGAAGATGGTATCCGGACATAATTATCTTATATTCAGTACTCCCAATGTGTCATGTAAACGTTGTAAAATGTTGAGGTCAATACCTTTAGAATCGTTTTTCTGGCAGCAGAGGATGCACATGTACCCCCATTTTCGAACTTCGCAAGGATTATGACTGTGGTGGAGAAGGTTTTTTAATTGTGACTAAAATTTTCAATTCTGTGTTAAAATAACGCCTTATCATGAATTCTCAAGGTCATTTAAACATTTTCTAAATATTCGCACACGTCATGAGCATATGCTGACAAGATTCCGAAATGTGGTTCTGTCCGAATCGTGAAAATCTGCTGAAATGTTGCGATTTTCGGAAACAGGGGTACCATGATCTTTCACGTATTCAATGGTATACGGATAAGATTTTTATTTCAGAATTACCTGATTTACTTTGCCAATATCACAAGTGAATTAAAGATGGAAGCATATGTTCAATTGTCTTTTCTATTTAGCGAAAAACATGCTATAAATAAGTGGTCGGTTAGAAGTTGGTTCTAGTATACTTACACGACTGAAATTTTAGTGTAAATATTTTATATTCATATATTTCTATCCCACAACTTCAGCCTATAATAATGATTATTCTGAAATTCAAAATTTTAGGAGACAACAATGCGTTTTCCGAATTCCACGCGTACCAGCACCTTTCTAATCACTAGTGATTTATGTTTTATAGTGCCAGCATAAAAAACAGAAGAAACATTTTCTCTCAGTAAAAAAGAAAGCATCAATTTCTTTGTACAATTACAATCTGTTCCAGTGGAGATAATCCCTTGCCGATACGTTCCTTATATCCAAATGTGTGTGGAAACTGAAGCAGAGTCCAAAATAAGCATGAAAAAGGAAACAAGAGGCCCATGATGGATGGCCCTGGATCGCTCACTTGAGTATCCTGTGAACTTAACTAACCTCAGCGACACCTATATACGACAGAGTCTCAAAAAGATTCAAAGGAAATATGGTTTTTCTAAGAACTGACCTAGTGACCTAGGCTCATTTTTTATTTAGATTTCATAAAAAATCTGACAAAGTTTCATGTAGATTACATCATAACTGTGCCCTCAAGAGTATACAAGAGGTTTTTCTAAGATTTGACCTAGTGACCTAGATTTTGATTCCACAAGACTCAGTTTCACACTTGGTCTAGATTTCATAAATATAAACATTCTGACAAAGTTTCATGAAGAGGTTTTTCTAAGATTTGACCTAGTGACCTAGATTTTGATTCCACAAGACTAAGTTTCACACTTGGTCTAGATATTATAAAGATAAACATTCTGACAAAGTTTCATGAAGATTGGATGATAACTGTGCCCTCTAGAGTGTGCACAAGGTTTTTCAAAGATTTGATCTAGTGACCTAGTTTTTAACCTTACATGACCCAGCTTCAAAGTTGGTCTAGATTTATTTAAGATGTACATTCTGACTGTTTCATGATGATTGGATCATAACTGTGCCCTCTGTGTCATTCTAAGATTTATTTCTATTTCTAGCTCTGGTAGCCATTTTGTTCAGCGGAGTGGAACCGTTTTAGCTATTTTTGTTCAGAACCATGAATCAAACACTTCTGTGAAATTTTGAAACAGAGCCATTGGCTTCAGAGATGTCGTTTAAAGGTTTTTCTATTTTTAGCTCTAGTGGCAATTTTGTTCAGCGGAGCGGTCTCCAAAGGAACATTTCTATAAAATTATTTCAAAATCTTCAAATCAGTTTTGGAAGACAAGTCGCTTAAAGGTTTTCATATTTTTAGCTCTGGCGGCCATATTGTTCAGCGGAGCGGGTCCGTTTGAGCAATTTTGGTAGCGGGTCTCCTAAAAACATTTCGGGGAAATTATTACAAAGTCTGCCAAGCAGTTTTGGAGGAGAACTCGTTTATAGGTTTTTCTATTTCTAGCTCTCGCGGCCATTTTGATAAGCGGATCAGAACCGTTTAATTGATTTTGGTAGAGGGTCTCCAAAAGAAAATTTCTGTGGAATTATTCCAAAATCTGCCGAGCAGTTTTGGAGAAGTCGTTTAAAAGTTTTTCTATATTTTAGCTCTGGCGGCCATATTGTTCAGTGGTTGGTTGGTTGATTTGATGCTTAACGTCCACGGTAAACAACTAAGGTCATGTCGGGACGGTCAGTTAACCTAACCACTATTCCTGGGCAGGCTTAGACCTCCTAAGCGGTTAACCAGTACTAAGTGCACATACTTTCGCCAGTAACTGACAACTGCCCTTCTTGAATCAGCGGAAGGAGAAACGAAAGTATGTGGCCAGACCGGGATTCGAACCCAGGACCTCTGACTTACGAGTCAGGTGCCCTACCGATTGCGCTACCCGGTCCGGCCAATGTTCAGTGGAGCGGAACCGTTTGAGTAATTTTGGCAGCGGGTCGCCTAAGAAACATTTCTGTGAAATAATTACAAAATCTGCCCAGCAGTTTTGGCGGAGAAGTCGTTTAAAGTTTTTTCTTAATTTACATAAATTTCATGTGGTTGATAGAGGACTACTCAAGGAACATTTCTATAAATGATTTGTCAAAATATCTGTAGGAACATAGCAATATATGCAAATTTTCTCATACAAGACAATGGAAACTAAGTTGCCATAACAACCAAAGTTCAGATTCTGAAGTGATTTGGATAAAAAAAACAGTATTATTGGTTCCCCCTGCCTATAGATGCTATATATGAAATTTGGTAACAATGGGCCTAGTAGTTTCAGAGTAGATGTCGTTTGAATATGTTGACGTACGACGGATGCCTGCCTATACTATAAGCTCATCTGTGAGCCTTCGGCTCAGGTGAGCTAAAAAAAAACAAAAAAACAAGGGAACGTACTGCCCATGTAGTACGTGCGGTTTGGGTGGACTGGATATGTCTTTCCTTTCTCCGTCACTTTGGGTGGACTGGATATGTCTTTCGTTTCTCCCTCACTTTGGGAGGTTGGTAGACATAGACTAGAGCCAACCAACGAACAAATGAGTCTGTGCATGTTCGTTAAAGAGCATTGAAATACCGAAAGCCACCGCAAACAACCCCTGTACAAACCAGTTAAAACATTTCTATCCATTTTTAAAATACTTTTTTTTACACTTTTGATATAATATTTATCAGCTGAATTATCTTATTACACAGAAAATCCCACTTATGCAAACTCCTGGCCATTTCCTTTAATATCATTTATCATTAATATAAAAGGTGCAAAATCTGTCATTTTCTTGTCTTTTATAAAATGTGTTTCTCTTGCAGAATCTGTTTTGAATTATTGAACAGATTCTCTCTTTTCGCAGAGGAATAGTCATCGAATTTAATAGGATAAGCTTACTTTTATACGTTTTTCAGTATTTTATAATACTCAACGTACCTCAATTTTTTGGCCGATCTTTTCCGCTGATTTCCGTATTCAGTTGACCCTTGCCGACCTTTTGTACGCACAGGCGCCTTGGAAACGCGCTAAACATCTCGGCAGTTTCTTGCGAAAACGAAAGTCGGAAAAGAGGGTCAGGAAGGTCGCAGTTGACTTCTTCGGCGACGAAATGGAAGAAGAGTTAGTTGGTTGGTTGGTTGTTTTGGATATAACGGCAATTTGAGACAGTATTTCAGCCTATATCGGGCCGGGGGTGGTAGCGTGGTGCGATGTTGCTGTGAGTAACTTCCAGTGACGGGGCGTCCTACTGATTTGGAACATTGTAGGGCATGGGCCTAATGTGCTTGCAGTAGGTGCGGGTTGTCTTGACATTTTTTCTCTCGTCTGTCATTTCTCTTCTTTCTCACTCTCTCTGGGAGACGGCCTGATATAGACAGAAATACTGTCTCAAAGGGCCGCACAGTAGGCCCTTGACCTACAATGTTCCAAACTAGTAGGACGCCACGGCAATTGAAAGTTACACACAGCACCATCGCACCCCCACCCCCGGCACTGGAAGTTATACCCAGCACCACTGCACCAACCCAAAGAAGAGAGAATGACGCGAAGTGGAATCAATGTAGAATAAACATTGGGCATGAATTCTAACGCTGGAACCGCCACAAAGAGCGCCTGCAATTGAAAGCACGTGCAAAGTTGGCGAAAGTTTTGCTTTACAGGTAGGATGAACCGTAGAATTCGTCTTTTAGTTTTAGATTTTGTCTCTTTTCTTGTAATTTGTGTGTCTTTCAAAGATATTACGGGAAAATGCCTTCTCTCTGTTCACATCCAAGCTACATGCATATCTTAGCGTGGTTGTTATTGTTTTATCTTCTCCCGAAACACGATCATGTGCACTTAGGCTATTATAAGTAGGGGCCCTATATGGGGAATTTTTATCACCGTGTTCGTCTTTGAAATGGTTTTGTTATGACATTATCTTCTTTGTCATTTTAATTTCTCGGCACACAGTGCAAACATTTACAGTATCAGTGCACTGAAGGTGTGTTTATAGTTCTCGGCGCTACATAAACATGAGAGTGTGAATAATGTACCGTAACAGTACAAGAGGTTGCTTTTGCAAAGAAAAATGTTGTGTTTGGCACTGCTGTGCAGTTGTGTGCTTGTTGGTCATCTTAAACAGTTGTTGAAGCCTTTATAAAGCAGTAGTAGCTAGTTTGATCTTTCATTTTCAGTGTTACTCTGAATCATATGTAGAATCCAAATCATATGTAGAAAGACGTTGAATGAAATAAAATAGTAATCAGTAGTTCCCACACATAAAAGAAGGGAACCACTACAGTCCCCTTATAGTACACCTCGTTTAAGCATGATAGCTTCATGTTTTGGCTGTCAAGAATTTATGGTTTTAATAGAAAACACAGGATCAGTCATTTGTATAGAACTAATAGTCAGCAATGTGGCACTGGCCCTCATAGGTTTCTAGCACTTAAAAATGCCATCTTCAATATGCTGCATATATATATCACTGTTCTTCCAATTAGATAATGAATTATTGGCAGATTCGGAGAGGGGCCATAGGAATTCTAGTTTAAGCCCAGATTACTTCGTTGTCAAATCTAATTTGGGGACTTTCCGGCGTAAAAGAATATTTTTCTTCAAAGCAGATTTACATGCAGACACTTCCTATTCCCCACCTCACACATATCAGTATACTGAAAATCCGGCCCTGGTATTATAAATGGAAGTCATGACATCAAAGTCATTTATTTTGCAGCTATGAAAACAGACTTTTACTTGCTACACAGGCAATAACATCAACTCCATCTGCCGATAAATTCAACTTAGATCAAATGTCTGACATATCAGAAATATCATCAACAGTGCCGAAAGATTGGTAAGTAAAGTACATGTACCATATAACACTAACTATGTTTATTTCATGCGGCATTCGTGTACTTCCATAATTTTATCTTTTTCGACTGATCTGACAGACACTTTCTTGTGACATTTCTATTCTAATAAAAATTGAAAAGAACAACAGAAAAAGTATGAATAACGATGAGTATTTTTAAGTAACCAAGGGTCAATTTCACTATCATTTAGTTTAAATTTTAATGTGCTGCAGGGCCCAGGGAGCATCCACAACATTCAACATTTTAATCTGAAATATTTGCCCCATATTAAATATACTATTTAAAGTTTGTTTACCTGTTGAATGGATGGGCAGGACTGGTGCGTCTGACATTCGCTAGTCACTTTTGAGATAATCATCAGGCTCATTTTGAGCGAGTGAGTGAGTGATATGGGTTTTACGGCACATCAGCACCAAAGGGCTATTTCGCGCCGAAAACGCTATAAAAGAATACGTGTTTTATGCATAAGGTCAGAAATAAATGCACAGAATAAAAATGAATCAAGTCGGGTACGTGGTAAAACACGCCGATCAACGGCTATCATAAGACTGATAACATAAAACGAACTCTTGACCAGCAAGATGAGTAAACACAAATTTAAATCAACTTTTGTAAAAATACCCCGACTCAACTAAACTATATTTTACTATATATGCCAATCTCTTTCAGAAATGAGAAGATTTTCGCTGGTTCAACCGTGTCAAACAGTTGTTTCATACTGTTGACACGAAAGAACCTAGCACGCGTAATACGAAAATCCATGCAATCTAAAAGAAAATGTTTAACACTAAAAGGTTCCTGGCAAGGAATGCACAAAGGCGGGTCCTCACCTTTCAACAGAAACGAATGAGTAATAAAAGTATGGCCGATTCTGAGTCGAGTCAAAGTTACTTCTTCCTTACGATCAATTCTATAACAAGGTTGCCATTCACCAAGTGAAGGCTTGATAGAATGTAGTTTGTTAAAGACAGCAGCATTCCATGATACCTGCCACTTATCATGAAGATAGGTATTTATGCAAGGTTTGATATCAGTGTGGTTTGATATCAGTGTAAGGAATTTTAAGATCAGAAATATGAAGAGCTAATGCCGATTTCGCAGCAATGTCGGCCTTTTCGTTGCCTTTAATTCCAACGTGACTGGGAAGCCAACAAAAGGCTCATTTTGATATTCTGTGTACCATATATACTTTTGAAGCTGAAGGTTTGCAGATTTGATCCAGCTAGTCGTCAGAGACTGTATTTTCAGTGTGTTATGGTATTTGCTGAAGAAAATACAATTATTGTATGACTATGATGTTACAGTTAATTTCAATGGTTGATTTAATGTCACGTGCCAATCTATATTCTGCGATATGCACCGGGCTGTCAGTTGTGACTTAAAGATGTCGTCATTTTTAATAGTGATGTAGCGTTTTATGTTAACGGCATAACATCGCGAGAGTATACCACGTAGTACCTCCATACCTATCACAGAAAACTGCTTTTAGAATCATCAGCAACAGCTACTGAACTTCATTTCGGTCAATGTGGAGTTTTATTGACCTGCACAAATGACATATTGACCCCCGACTTGCATTGGTCAGTACGTAGTTTGAATGTCAATAATTTGCCTATTCACTTCAACAAAGGTTCGAAACTGTATAATATGACAGACATAGACCTTGCAAACTCGGGGTTTGCAGTTCGGTACTTCATAGAGCATTATAGATATGATGTATCTTTGCAGTCCGGCTACCTGAGATAACCTGGAGGATGTGAAATTGGCTGAAGCCGAGTTTGGACACGATTAGGAGGAAGATAAAGCTGGAGATGAAGAAAAAGAATATGAAGTTGAAACTGATGTCATTACATGTGTACATCGAATTTTGTCAGTAGATGACCAACACCATCTGACTAATGATGAAGCCTGTATCACATATTTACAGACCTTACTAAACCTGGCCAGACTAAATGTAGAAAGTGTGTGCAGCCTACATGGATGTGGTCAGTTAGTTGGGATGAAGTAGGAATGCATTGGACCTGCTGTGTACATCAAATTGGTAAATAAGATCTGCTGTGTACATCAAATGGGTAAATTAGAGCTTATCAGCTTTATCACAAAAATTTAGAAATTAATTGGAGAAAGTGTTGCTGGTGTAAAGGTTGTAGACAGGAATCAGAATGCTTTTAAAGGATTAATCTGATTAGGTTATCACAGTACATAATAAATTTCACTAAATAATCATAGTGGTGGATGCAATTGTTTCAAACTAAGTTGCTCAAGTTCTTATACAAACGCAATATGTGTTTTAATATTACCTAGAGGCGCGTAGCCAGACCTCATTCTTTGTTGAAGCAAACATTTTTAAAGCATGCACTCATAGGGAGATCACTGCCCAAGCTGTCGTTTTTCTGAAAAGGAACAACGTGTGTGACTTTCTCTTTGCTACCCTGGATAGGAGGGAAGACTTTCTTACATTAGGTCTACTCTTAAATTAAAGAATTTGCTCCAGGAGCACATTCTTTCGTTTTGGAATTGTCCCTCATTGAGAAGGGCTGTAGAAATGATGAGTTGCTTCCTTTGAAAGTGTACCCATTTTACCTTGAACACAAATGAAATATGTTGAAGCCTGAGCTTCCAGGCCTCCTTCTAGCTATGCTCCTGCGTCCTATTCCTCTTTTTCCTCTGTTGCATCTTGGGTCTGGTTTTGGAAATGTGAAGCTTTCTTGTACATGGATGTTTTACTTAAAGACATTGAATTCTGTGGCCTCAGCCATGATTTTGTCTAATTTCTGACATGATTTTACATACAGATATCAAAACTATTATCATTATTCTTTTTAACAATTTACATACAGATATCAAAACTATTATCATTATTCTTTTTTTTTCAATTAGCAAAAAAAAAAAAAATGAGTTTTTTTTTATAATCACCAAAAGAGAAATTTTCTTTGCCGCTGAAAAGTTATAGCCTTTTAAGAAAATGTATTGATAAAATTAAAGACCTAGCCTAGGAGGAGATAGCCATTCCCAGAGAGACAACGCCATATGACCTCACCTCGGAAGAGGCAGTCATCGCCAGAAAGGAAGAGGGCACAGCAAATAAGGAGACCCCGTAGAAGTTCACCTAGAAAAACTTTGCCAGTCGCACTGCTTGAATCTCCTGAGCATGCAGTCGGACCGCTCTGGTCTTCTAGGGATGTAGTCTTCAGTCCTGCCCTGGGTTTCGGATATGAGTGGAGAATGCTTCAACTTTTTCACCAGCAATCCCTGGGGGTTCTGGTAGACTGTACGACGAACAGCGGACCCAATACGTCTGTTGCTCTCCTGTCCGCTTGGAGATCTTGGTCTCTTGTATGACAGTCTTTCTATGTGACATGCTACGGGGTCTCCTTATTGGATGTGCCCTCTTTCTTTCTGGCGACGGCTGCCTCTTCTGAGGTGAGGTCCTACGAGGTTGTCTCTCTGGAAATGGCTGTCTCCTCCTAGGTGAGGTCCTCCGGGGCTGCCTTGCTGGAGATGGCTGCCCCCTTCTAGGCGAAGATTTACGAGGCTGCCTCTCTAGAGATGACTTGTCCAGCCGTTGCTGTGGCGATGTGTTTCTAGCAGATTTGGGGATCACCGGTGCGTTTCCCCATTCCAGTTCCTCGTCAACGGTCCCCGAGGAAACCAGTGCCGGAAACCCCCAAATCTGCCAGAAACACATCGCCACGGCAACGGCTGGACAGGTCGCCAAGAACGACCTCTCCCTGGAGAAGGCGGTCATCTCCAGAGAGGCAGCCTCGTAAATCCTCGCCTAGAAGGGGGCAGCCATCTCCAGCAAGGCAGCCCCGGAGGACCTCATCTAGGAGAAAACAGCCATTTCTAGAGAGACAACCTCGTAGAACCACATTCGGAAAAAGCAGCCATCGCCAGAAAGAAAGCGGGCACAGTCAATAAGGAGACCACGTAGCAGGTCACCTAGAAAGACTTTGCCATACAAGACCAAGATCAAGATCTCCATGCGGACAGGAGAGCAACAGACGTATTGGGTCCCCTGTTCGTCGTACAGTCTATCAGGACCCCAGGAATTGCTAGTGAGAAAGGTGGAGCATTCTCCACTCATATCCGAAACCCAGGGCAGGTCTCAAGAATTCATCCCTAGAAGAACAGAGCGGTCAGAGGCAGTCTGCTCAGGAGATCCAAGCAGTGGGACTAGCATAGTCCATCCAATGTTCAGTATCCAAGTGTCAACATCCAACCTCAAGGATGCACTCTGCAACTCATTTTGCCAGTCATCTTTGATGATCAACTGGAATCAACAAAAGAGCTTCTTCGCCAAAGGATCAGTGCCCTAAGGATCACCGAAAGCCGACTGTTGGTTACCTTTTTGATTGATTGTTTTGGGTTTAACGGCCCTTTGAGACAGTATTTCAGTCTATATCGGGCCGTCTCCCAGAGAGGGAGAAATGATAGACGAGAGAAAAAAACACACCCGCACCTACTGCAAGAAAAGTAGGCCCTTGCCCTACAACTTTACAAATCAGTAGGAGGCCCCGGTACTAGCAGTTACAAACAGCCCCATCGCACCACCCCCCTGGTGGGTAACGTTGCCAACTAAGGCGAATTAGTTGATTTAGTCAATGACAGGCCTCAGAGGCCTGTTTAAATGATAAGGACAGACAAGAACTGATTGAAAGATATCCAGTTAGCACAACATGGAAGAGTGAATAAGAGCAGCAGGAGGGCTTTGATAGTCGTTTCCACCTTGATAGGACCAGGATAGCCCTTAGAAGACCCAACACTTAAGTCTCCAGCATGATATCTGATAGAAGCTTTAATTTCAAACTGACCGGTGGTGTTATAGTATTCTGTGATCCACGGACCCACCCGTCTAGACAAGAGGGGAAAAATCTTTAAGACGAGGAATACTATATTGACATTGGGATGCATCCGAAGCAGGCATCAGGGTACACTGAGGAAGACTTTCCTGCATTTCAGCAGTGTCTTACCTTTCCAGATGTTGGGACTTTAGGGGAAGTTGGATAAGGTTACACAGTTAATCCGTCCGTTTGGGAAAATCAACATTTCGTCTTGGACAGAGTGTTGAGGTATCTTCGACCCACTCAAGTTTTGATACTCCACGCCAGAGGAATGCGGGGAACAACAGGCGTAGAGTAAACTCAACTCCTGTATCAGCTAAAAGGAGTGGTCAACCGTGAGCAGAAGATACACCTTCACTGCTTTGAGTGAAATTGGGAGATGGTGGAACAATGGACTAGTGAATTCCCCAATACCCATTTCGGGTTCACTGGCTTAGTTGAGCACTTCAACACAGCCAGTAAAGAAGCTCTGCGGTAACTCGTCGAGGAGAAATTACTGCTGGAGACCGATTCTCCCCTAACAATATCTGCTGACGAAACAAGGAAAAAAGCATACTGTAATTTCTTGATTTTAGTTGGGCAGTCGATTCAAAGACTGATTAGTTTCAAAAGGATCCAAATAATATAAAAGACGATGATCTACATCGACCTCAAATTTTAGATTTCTCAGAATCTATCCTCTGATCTCAAAGGATGTAAATAAATATATAATCTTCACTATGGATGATGTACAGGGAGACTTTTTATGGCCTCCACACGGCACAACACCAACGGCAGTGAGGTAAAATTAAAATCTTAAGGTTCCTCTTAAGTTATATTGCAAAATTTCTAAGTGAATTTTTTTACTTGTCAAAACCTGGCCTTATTATATACCAGATTAATTGTCTAGAAATGCTGATAAATTTGAAGCGGAGAAAGTCTTTTTAAGAAATCACTATTTAGTGAAATTTTACTTTTTTTCAGAGTTTCCGGCAAAAATGTTACTTATCTCCCTTCACTCACGATCTGCAAAATAATGATGTAAAATTGTTTGTTATGCTTGTATTTAAGCACTGCCACACGAGAAAAGAACGAAAATAGCCAAATTACAACGAAAATGGATGATTTCCAAAAAAAATCCATAAAAAAAAGTTCAAACATCATCCATGTTGGAACTACTTTTTCAGCAATGTGAACCAAAGTATGGTGGCCTGAATGCAACAACAGAAATTGTTATTTCAACTGAAAAGTATTTGAACATGAGTTTATTTATTGATTTTGATACAGCAAGTTCTGAAAGGTTTGTAAACTGACGTTTAGATATTTTGGAAGGTTGGTTGGTTGATTTGATACTTATTATCCACGGTAAACGTCTAAGGTCATGTTGGGATGGTCAGTTAACCTTACCACACTATTCCTGGGCAGGCTTAGACCTCCTAAGCGGTTAACCAGTACTAAGTGCACATAGTTTCGCCTGTAACTGACAAAGTTCTGCCCTTCTTGAATCAGCGGAAGGAGAAACAAAAGTACATGTATGTTGCCAGACCGGGTTTCAAACCCAGGGCCTCTGACTTATGAGTCAGGTGCTCTACCGATTGCGCTACGTAGCCCGGCGCATATTTTGGAAGGATGACAAGAAACACATATTCATATTGGAAGCCAAACACATACCAGCAGGCACATTGCCAAACACATACCAGCAGGCACATTGCAAAACACATACCAGCAGGCACATTGCATCGGTTGCGTAAATTTACTGGAATGGACCGCAACGGACTGACTTCCGGAATGGACCCATTTTCCCTATCTTCAGTTGATATTTGTAATATTTTTTATTAAATACACATTTATTTAATATTTAAACGTATTCTGTATGCCCTCTAGCGCAAAACCAATTAGAGATATCAGTCAAAATACTCTTTGAGCATTTTGCGCCATGGGTAGGCCTCTTAATACCCCACGCATATGTGTTTCATATTAAAATCATATAATCTAATACAAAAAATCTGGCTATCTTTCGTCCAAGACTAAGCGAGAATGAAAAACACAAAGATTCTTGAATTTTTGTTCCATAGTATCATGACCAACATTTCATCCATAGGAAATATGTAGCTCTATATCATCAAGCCGGTGGGTGAAATCAGGGATTGCTAGTTAAGATGATACATGTTAGTCACAGGTACGGCCTGGAATTAATCTGCGCGTGCAGATTGTATCGAAATATCTAAAAAATGGCTGGAAATATGCATGATATGAGACCGTTCCGGTCCGATCCAGTAATTAGGCCCGTTCCGGTAAATTTACGCACCGCATTGCATCGTAATGACACTGTACTGACAATCATGCCATGTAATAACGTTGCAGTGACATCATTATGACGTCACGTGCCTACTGGTAAAATCTTTTCAGTGCTTGTTTTTTTTCAAGCCTTTTATTTTACTTCTTGCCACCATGTGTGCGCTTGATAATCACAACATTTTCCGAGTTATTATCTTTGAAATGATATGAAAACTGATAGCTCTTTCGACCAAGACATAGGTATTTTCTCTTTCTACGGTGTCTGCCCCTTGCAATTCCAAACTTATGTGAGTTTTTCTTAAGACTTGCCATGATAGTACACCCAACTTATTCAATATAAACCAAATAAATGAGCAAAATTATTCATGTATTTTCAGTGATGGTCTGATTCTCGTTTGCCCTCATATGTGAACAACCAAAAACACATGCACAAACACATTTTATTATTTGTTATTATGTCTTTAGTGGACCACAAAATGGACAACACTTACCAATGACATTACAAATTTAATGAAAAAAGTGGTTTGAAAAAAATAAAACATACGACCGCTACGTCATCAAACCAACGTTTGACAGGTCAGCTAGTGAACCTACAAGATGAAGTTTTGAATAATCGTACGAACGATCAATCGTTTTTCACACCTACCGATGTGTAAATAGGTCAGAACTCGGCAAATACTTGATGTAAACTTCACACCTGCCAAGGTCAGCTTCTGCAGCCAAGTTTTTCTAGTTTCTGTTTACGACCGAAGAGCATTTCCGCATAGAAGCAGAAATGCTTGAGCTATAAAAAGTAGTTCCAAAATAAATTTGTCATTTCATACAATTACGGATAGAATAATTTTTGTAGACACATTAACTAGTGTTATATGTAATAATAAATCAAAGTAAACCTCTTTCAACAAATAATATGAACATAATATTTATATTTTCAATCAAATTAGTTCGGTTATATTTTACGCGTAGGAATCTTAGTTAATCGAAGACGGAGCAAATGTAAACATTATGGACACGATTCTTTCCAAATATGACACGATATTAAAGCAAGAACGTTTAACCGATTATGTGTTAAAAGAGGGCTTTTGTATCGAAATTTCAGAAAGCGTGTCTTGATAGTTGGCTAAATGTAAGATCTCATCGTAATTTTGTTCGAGAACGGGCATACCATGATTTACCCAGTTTTCAAATATGGCCGCCTCCAGAATGCATGAGGGTGGCCAAAAAAAATTCTGGTTTTCCGTATTCGGTCGTTTTGTCACATTCAAAATTGGTAGGAGTCGGTAGTGAGTGGTATGAAATATTTGTGTGCATAGTTGTAACAAACTTTAAACTGAGAATATGGATAAAATGGAGACAATCAGGGATATAATTTAGGTATTGGTATGATGCAAATAATGGTCCTATTTTTTTTCTCTTGCAACTGTGAAGAGGAACCTTAAAAAGTTCCTTCAAGAGCAGAGAATACAAAGCCGAACTGGAAACAGCGTACTGGTGCGAGGACAAAGGAAAAAGAGTCCCCGGATTAGTGTTTTTTGGCGCTAATGGACAGCGAAGGGCGGCTCTGATCAGACAACGCAGAAACAACGCCGAATCATATAACATAGTAATTTGGGGCATCACGCTACCAGGCTTTAATAGGTAAGATCCCAAATGTACTTTAGTTGTAAATTGGGTAAAGCTGTCCTAAATAGTACAACAAATATCGTTCATGCTGATTAAATGTACAGTGAAATAGTTATCGAGGTGGTTTGTAGTGATTTGGGGCTTGGTGGTTGTTTGTGGTTGTTTGAGGTATTTCATTGGACCGTGTTCGTTATAATCTAGTTTGTAGCGTTGTGTTTAATTTTAGTTTATATAATCTGACTTTTTTGGCGCAAGTGTATAGGCCATTTGCTGTCTATAAAACAGGTCATTTTGCAGATTTTCTCTTTTATTACTGGTGATAAAATTGATTTTTTTCTTCCACTAGTATTGTCAAACTAATACATAACTGGAAACTGACTTTCAGAATTTTATCTTGTCAAGTTTTTGCTTTTGTCTATTTAATCCTTTACAAAAATTTACAAAATTTTCAGCTTAAGAACAGGGGAGTACAATAATTTAATAGCTATATGCAATGCCCCGATATGCATTACAAACAAGACATGTTTCTATAGATAAATCAATCCTATTCATCACCAATCAATTATCTCCCCAACCAATAAATAAGTGAACTTCAAAATATAATTTTGAGGAAAATTATAGATTAGTTATGTATAAGATAGTCATTAAAGATGCGCTTAACTTCACAGTAATAGCTGTGGTAGTTTTAGAGATATTTAGCAAAACGACCTGTTTTATAGACAGCAAACGGCCTATACCTCTTCTCGGACCTTTTTGCATGAATATCGTGTACAACGTTTAAAAAATTTTGAAATTTGTCAGATTTTTTTTATGCCCCCGCCACGAAGTGGGGAGGGGCATATAGTTTTGCCCTTGTCCGTCTGTGCATACGTCCGTCACACTTTGTAGTACTGTTCTTGTCTCCGCAACTCCTCCTACAGTATTCGATGCAGGGAGCTGAAACTTGGAACACAGTTCAGACATGCATTGAACATGTGCATAAAGGAATCATAACTTTGATTAAGATCTTTATTTCAGAATTATGTCCCCTTGAATAATAAACATATTTTGACCATATGTCACATTGTCTCCGCAACTATTCCTACAGTATTTGATATAGGGAGTTGAAACTTGCAACACAGTTCAGACATGCATTTAACATGTGCATAAAGGAAACAGAACTTTGATTAAGGTCTTGGTTGCAGAATTATGTCCCCTTGAATAATATACATATTATAACCATATTTCACATTTGAGTACTGTTCTTGTCTCCGCAACTCCTCCTACAGTATTTAATGTAGGGAGTTGAAACTTGCAACACAGTTCAGACATGCATTGAACATGTGCTTAAAGGAAACAGAACTTTGATTAAGGTGTTTATTGCAGAATTATGTCCCCTTGAATAACAAATATTTTGACCATATTTCACATTTGTAGTACTGTTCTTGTCTCTGCAACTCCTCCAATTGTATTTGATGTAGGGATTTGAAACTTGTAACACAGTTCATACATGCATTGAACATGTGCATAAAGGAAACAAAACTTTGATCCAGGCCATTATGGCAGAATTACATCCCCTTGAATGACATGCATATTTTGACCATATTTTACACTTTGTAGTACTGTTCTTGTCTCTGCAACTCCTCCAATAGTATTTGATGTAGGGATTTGAAACTTGCAACACAGTTCAGACATGCATTGAACATGTGCATAAAGGAAACAGAACTTTCAGTCAGGTCTTTACTGCAGAATTATGTCCCCTTGAATAACATACATATTTTGACCATATTTCCATAGCTTAAATACAATCTCACCTTTTATCGTCGCTCTAGCGGCCTCATTTATTAACAGATTTTGGTATTACATCACAGCTTTATTGGGTATGACAGTACCTCGAACAACTTTGCGTTTCAGGTTTGTAGGATGAAGGTCAAGATCACAGTTGCTATTTTCAGAAAAACTAGGGCCTTGCTCCAGCGCTTTCATTTATAGATCGATTTTGATGTAACTTCACATAAATGTTAAGTATAACAATATCTTGCGAATAAATTGCTGTTTCAGCACCGCAGGTCCAAGGTCAAGGTCACAGTTGCTATTTTTAGAAAAAAACCTTTATCATTCCTCTACACCTCTATTCATTGACAATTTTTATGTAACTTCACTCAAATGTTTAGTGTGACAATATCTTGGACAAGTTCGTGATCCAGAATTTCAGGGTAAAGGTCAAGGTCATATTGGCTATTTTAGAAAATTTGCTGTCATCCCTCTGGAATGATTTTGGCATAACTTGACACAAATATTTAGCTTGACAATATCTGGGACAAATTTACGTTTCATCATTGTAGGTCCAAGGTCAAGGTCACAGATGCTATTATAGGTACATGTAAATCTTTGTCATGGTTCTAGCGCCTTTATTTATTAACTGATTTTGATAGAACTTCACACATATATTAAGTATGACAATATCTTGGACAAGTAAACCTTTCAGGGTTGTAGTTCCAAGGTCAAGGTCACAGTTGCTATTTTTAAGAAACACTCAGTCATCCCTCTAGCACCTTAATTCATTGACAGATTTAATATGTTTTAACACATTACTTTTCTAGTGAGGCATATGGCGGGGGCATTCATCACCTTTAGTGATTGTCTAGTTTTTAGCTCACCTGAGCCGAAGGCTCACAGGTGAGCTTATAGTAGAATGTCGGACGTTTCGGACCCAAGACGTTTCGGACCCTGCGTATTTTTCGGACCCAAGACGTTTCGGACCCTGGCCTGAGACCATTCGGACCCTGTTTAAAGACGTTTCGGACCCAATATTTCGTCCTCGTCCCCAGTCCTATTTCGCCCTTTTCTGTAGAATGCACATCGTCAAAAGATAGGTACCTTTGTTTCTACACATTCAATGTAAGAAACTTTTCATAAAATAAACAAATATAGTATTTGAATGTGACAGCAGGTGCAACGTAAGCCATGCTTAACCTCTTACGATGTACTTATACACACTCATCTAATGAAAATAGTTATAAATGGCACAGATGAACAAACAAAAATATATAAAGATACCAAAGGCATGATAAAAACAACTGGGCCTGTATCACAACTTTAAGGTATAAAGCTTCATATATATCATATAAGCTTCGTATATAAACTTCAACATAAACGCTAACACTTTCAGCCTTGAAAAAACTCATAAATATCCTTTCCACAGCCAAAGCGTACCTTTGCGTCATTGCTGATAATGACTTTTTGAACGACCATCATGACCTCATATTTTCAATCATTCTTTAAATGTTGATTTCCGTGTATATGCCAGTATCAAGGCCTTAAACACTCGTAGTATCAGTTCTAAAACACATACTGGGAGGACACAAGAGGCTTTCAAACTCAATGCCGATAACACCTTGAAAAATCAAGTCATGAAAATCAGCATTGACCTTGTTTTCTTGGAGATCATCGTTATGAGAATTGGACAAAAAGTTAATAATCGAAAATAGATAACAGGACACTGACTCCGCCCCCAACCATCTCGGCCCCTAGACATCTTGGCCCCTAGTCATTTTGGTCTCAAGGCATCTCAGCTCCACCTAGAAATAAGTTTCATATACTTCGGTCCCTAGTCAGGCCGGCCCTTGGTCATCTCGGCCCACTGCCTTAGTCTCTTCGGTCCCAGTTTGTTAAATTTTAATTTTGTTCTAATTTTGCCCATTTTAATTTTTATCACCTTGTTTACAGTTATAAGCCCCGAGAGTCCAACAGAGTCCAATAACATCATAAGCTCAGTACCCTCCTTGTCTTGCGATTTTTGTAGTTCCTTTGTGTACGTATTCCATTTAACGAATAATTGTAGTGTGTGCAGTTACGTTGAAGTTTTTTTATTACATTATTTATTTTATGTTAATGTTTAATACCATGATTTTAAAGACAAACGTTCTTTACACTTAACTTCAAAGATAAAGATTGTTGGTGCACGTAACTGCAATGCTTTCATAATTTGAGACGGATAAAAAGGTAATGATACACTACCACATGTGTATCATCTTCGGGTTTGCTAAATTTTCGCAAATCGAATTAAAAAATCTCGCCAATGTTGGACAAATTAACTTCCAAACTGAAAATGGTACCTTGAAAGCCATATTACAGCAAATAGTGATAATAATAGTAATAAAATGCGAAACTTTAAAAGCGAGTTACATCTCTTTCCTGATGCACTTGACTGTCGCTTTTCTCGGGACACAGGGGCTTAGGTGGCTAGATGGGGACGCCTGCGCTCGCGAGCTAATACGCGAAATTTCAGTTATGACAATATCTATCTATCTATCTATCTATATTTTTTGCCCGATCGTCCCCCAGGTAAGCAGCGCTATTGATTAATCGTGACACGCGACATCGATTAGTGAATATACACGATAACTTTCGGTGTGATATTTATCGATGAGTAATAAACAAACGCCCATGAGCAAGATAAGGCGTCTTTAATTGTGTTGGTTGGTTATTCGTAAAGTTGAATTTATATCAAGATGTATCAAGATCAAGATGTAAATTTGAAATACGAAACCAAAAGAATGGTAAATATTTCATCCGGATTAAATTAATACAACCAATAATGAGAAAAGAGATCAAATGTGACAGACGGAAAAATAAGAAAGAAAGAAAACATTTCCGATATGTAAAAGAAAAAAAAGTATTCAAACGTTCCATACCAAAATACAAATTCACTGTGTTAGAAAAAGATGCTCTAGAGAACGATTCTTTAAAACATGCAGAATTACATTTATCCCCTTGCTGAACTATATATAAGAAATATAAACACATGACAACTCTCTCTCCCTCTCTCTCTCTCATAGTTCAAACTGAATAACAGACATCGGTTTAGGGCATAATATTGCGACAGAGTAAAAAAACAAAGAAAGCATCTTGAAGAAATCGTGTGACTAGATCAAATATAATCGACTGTGGTAAAAATCACGTGCACGAATGAAAAGATTATGTTGGTATCGTCGCATGAATATTAATTTCCTAACTGGCTCATAATTTTATTAATTTGCATTAATCGTTTTAATTTATCTTTGAAGTCAAACTATAATATATTTATGAATTTTTACCCAGAATTTAAATATGATCATATAATGTCTAACGAAATTTAAAAATAAGAAAACTGTTTGGAAATTGTAAAATGACCAGGGAGTTATCGCTTTAGACAAAGAGCGCAAAAAAGGATGGCTAGCTGGATGTCTAGCGAAACACGTCCGTTTCAACAGTATTTCAGGTTAATGGAAGGGTGATAATAAAAGGCTATGTGCAATGGATCCCCGTTAGGATTGAAAAGATTACCGCTTCCGGGAATCGAACTCGGGACAGCTAGATCAGCAGGCTACTGAGCTTCAGCGGTTTCTCTCACTTATTGGCTTCGCTTGAAAAAGTACCATGTCGCATGTACAAATTGCGAAGACTCAGATAGGCCTGTGCAGCCGAGCAATCTTGGTAAACCCTTCCTCTTTTCCGCAAAAACAGTCTTCGATTTATGAAGCAGGGTAACCTCTGGCCAGTCTGAATTGATTCAAACAAGTACCTCTAGCACGTCCAGCTATGGGTGCGAAAGCCAAGTAATTTCAGATTGAAAAAAAAAGTATTCAGTGGAATTCTGCGGTGAAAGCCTTTACTCGAAGTATGTATACTGAAAGGATTTAAAAACTTCCACCCATTAATTTTGAATATCTCAAAAATGTATGCAGCTACGCCCACCAAAATTTTACAGCATATATATTCTATTATACCTGATTCTATCAATATACGGAATTTGAAACCGTTCAACCGAATCGGTCAGGAAAAAGCAAGACTTTGTGCTCCTCGTGTTCTTAGTACCGTTTACATAATGATGAATAGCTTCATGTATACAGTTTTCTGATGAAACATTTCTCTTACGATATCAAATTGAATTTTAAAAATTTGAACTCGGTCAGTGGCTTTATTTAGCCTACCGCGCCTAAATATCACTAACAGACGCAGAGTTTCGGACCAGATAAATGTGGAAATTTCAAAAAGTGACGTCGCGGTACAATTTTATGCGTTAATTACGGCAATTTACAATCTCAGACGACGTGCACTGTTTACAGGAAGCAAAAAAGTCAGTCAGAAAAGCACCTAACCAAGATTGGAAACCAGAGGACATGACGTTAACTAACGTCGACGCCGTCTCCGTAATAGGCTTTGCGCGACAGCATCATCCGCAGTGCTACTTGCAAATCAACGTTGATGACGTCACAATATTAAAGGTAGGTTCCTGTACTTTGGAACGCATATCACAATTTTGATGATTTTTTATCCAAGTTGTTGGAACGCACTTATAAGGAGGAAATGAATAAGTTTCACTAAAAAGTGTAAATCAAAAAATCGTAGAAAAGTCGTTTTGCAAGGGATTTCCTAACTCTGCTTCGCACACCAGTTAGCGCTATTTTTAGTTCGCGCCAAAATAGATAACATAGCTGACGTCATGCTGCATTGCATTTCGGGATAGTTTTAACCCATCCGCCATGCCAGGACCTCTGGAAGAGCTCACGGCAAGAGAAAATTAACCGTTGGCAAATGACATCAGAAACTGCAGACTTGTAGACATATATACATATTTATTTTTAGAACTGGAATTCCAACAAAAGAAAATAAACCAAAGGGAAAACAACTATTTTCTACAACATCTGACGATTTTCTCAGTAGCAACAGTTTCAGAAAAATAAGAGAATTTAATACTACCCAGAAAAACATAAAATTATTTTGTGAACATAATTGTTATCGCTAGGCCAGGAACCTACCTTTAAGACAGTAAGAAGTGGTCGAAAGAGTGTTGCATAAGATAACGCCGGCATCGCCTTATGCATTTCAGTGACGTAACGCTCTTTTACTGACGTCATTTAGATAAATGATACAAATAAACTGCGTAATCTTTAAATTTGATAAGTTTCAAGCATTTTGTCGTTAAATAGTCAACACTGTCATAAGTAAACAGATCAGCAGCCAGCAATAAAAAGTGGAAGTTTTTAAATCCTTTCAGTATAGTTTGTAGATTTTAGATACCTAACCAGTTCTTTTATTTTATTATTATCCTGATTTATTTGTATATTTATTTATTTGTTTATTTTATTTATTTACTGTATCTATTTATTTATTGATAAGTAAGATAACTGGTTGTTGCAGACGGTTTGCAGACGATTTCAGTACATAGTCGTCCGCTTACCAGGGTCCGAAAAGTCTTGGGTCCGAAACGTCCCTGGGGCCGAAACGTCTTGGGTCCGAAAACGTCTGGGTCCGAAACGTCCAAAATATTTAGGTCCGAAACGTCTTAGGTCCGAAACGTCCGGCTACCTTATAGTATAGGCAGGCATCCGTCGTCCGTCGTCTGTCCGTCCGTCGTCCGTCGTCCGTCCGTCAATATTTTCAAACGACATCTCCTCTGAAACTACAAGGCCCATTGTTACCAAATTTCATATATAGCATCTATAGGCAGGGGGAACCAATAATACTGTTTTTTATCCAAATCGCTTCAGAACTTTGGTTGCCATGGCAACTTAAAGTTTCCATTGACTTGTATGGGAAAAATTGAAAATTTGCATTTATTGCTATGTCACTGCAGATATTTTGACAAAACTTTTACAGAAATGTTCCTTGAGTATTCCTCTATCAACCACATGAACTTTATGTAAATTGCACAATTTGACTGGTTGCCATGGCAACCGAATGGTTAAAAAATAGAAAAAATATTCAAAAATCATCTCCTCAGAAACTATGCAACCAATAAAGCTCAAACTTCACAGAAAAGATCTTAGTACTAGCTTCTATAAAAGTACTGTTTTTCTTGGCAATTGCTCTAGCAGTTTGGTTGCTATGGGAACTGAAAGTTGCCATTGACTTCTAATGGCAAAATGGAAAATTTGCATTTATTACTATGCCACTGCGGATATTTTGACAAAACTTTCATAGAAATGTACCTTGAGTAGTCTTTAACCAGCCATGTTAAATTTATGCAAATTGCGCAATTTGGCTGGTTGCTATTGCAACCGAATGGTTAAAAAATAGAAAAATATTAAAAAATCATCTTCGCAGAAACTAAGTGGCCCAATAAAGCTCAAACTTTACAGAAAGAACCTTAGTACTAGCCTTTATAGAATTATTGTTTTTCATGGCAATTGCTTCAGCAGTTTGGTTGCTATGGCAACTAAGAGTTTCCATTGACTTATAATGAGGAAAATGGAAATTTGCAATTTTTGCTGTCTAACTAACTGCAGTTATTTAAAAAATTTTCTACAGAAATGTTTCTTGAGTAGTCCTCTATGATTCATATGAATTTTCTCCAAATCGCTGAATTTGATTGGTTGCCATGGCAAAATATAGTGTAAATTTTGAAAAAAAAAAAAAAAATCTTCTGCTCAGAAGCCATATAGGGGATGAAGCTGATATTGTGCAAACATGTTGATGACAGTAGTTTCTATATAAATTTTATTATTTTTCTTCCAATCCCATAAGAACTTTGGTTGCTATGGCGACTTATAGTTTCCATTGACTCATAATGGGAAAAGTGAAGCCATGAGGGGGATGAAGCTGATACTTAGCATACATATTAATAATTTTAACCTCTACCTAAAGTATGTTTTATATTATCATTGCCCATGTGAATGTGTTGCTACGGCAACTTAAACTTTCTATACACTTATAATGAGGAAAGTAGACATTTGCTATTTATTTCTGTGTCACTGCAGATATTTTGACAAAACTTCACAGAAATGTTCCTGGAGTAGTCCTCTACCAGCCACATGAATTTTTCCCAATTACCCGATTTTGATTGGTTGCCATTGCAGCTGAAAGGCCAAATTTTCACTTTTTTTTTTGCCAAAGATCTTCTGAGAAGCCATTAATGGGGGATAAAGCTTATTTTTTTTGCATAAATGTTTGTGATATTATCCTCTACATAAATGGTGTTTTTTATTGCTGTTGTGCATGGTGTTTTGTTGCTGTAACCTCAATGCCTCAGTGCTCAGGTGAGCGATATAGGGCCATTGGCCCTCTGGTTTTTCTGAAGTTTTCAAAAAGTCTGTTTATTCATTGTTTTGCAAAGAGCATCAGAATATAACATCAAATTTCTGTCCGGTCGTGTGTTATTTGTTTGGTCTTCACGGGTTCACAGTAGATTACATTCGGGTTTTACATTTTGCAATCATGTAGATAACGACATTTTACCTTTCTGTAACTAATTTGTTGGGTGACCGACAGCAGGTATCTGTAACAAAACTTGTTTTGTTTGTAGTTATTATCTTAGGGGTGCCTTAACAAGACTGTAGAGTCGTTTTGTGAAGGTTTTTAAGGAAACTAATACAAACGTCTTAACGAGCCAAGTAGAAATCATATCAGTTTTTTTTCCCGTATTTTTTCCCGTTCTTGTACGTATAAAGAAAAAAGATAGGCAATGATCAGGAATTAATACAATCAAATCCCACTCTAAAACCAATAGGGAAAGAAACACACACACGCACGGAAAATTGACACAAATTCACGAAAGACACGCACGTTAAACCGAATGAGCAGCTCTTACCCAAACAGGTGGTCATTTAGCTACCCTGTTCAAAAATAGCATTAACATCTTTTATCTATTTTATTTTTAACATAAAAAACAAAAGGCAGATTGGTTAGAAAAATGTGACCAAACCTTCTAAGAACATATACATGCGAACACAGCACAATGTAACGCCAAGGACCACAACAGAAGTACCGCCTTGGATTTGGTTGGTTGGTTGTTATGGGTCTAACGGCCCTTCGAGACAGTATTTCAGTCTCTTTCGAGCCGTCTCCTAAAGAGAGGGAGAAAGAAGAGAAAAGACAGACGAGAGAAAAAATGTCCAAACAACCCAAACCCACACCTACTGCAGGCACAGCACTATTCAAATAAGTAGGACGCCCCGGCACTGGAAGTTACACGCAGCACCTTTGCGTCACCCAACTACCACCTTGGAACGGTCAGCAAAATATTACCGGGGGGGGGGGGGGGGGCTTTAACACGTTTTACTGGTACCTGGTACCAAACCTCGGCCTTTGCTTCTGCAGTGGTTCGAAACATTTAGTTAGCTTTCTGGTTCGCATGAAGGTTTCCTAATCCATCAATGAAACATCATCGGAAACAAAGCATTATAAGACCTATGATGAATCAGAGATGAGGACTCGACGGAACTAACGTACTGCAACACCAGGAGACCCCTGGGAAGTCAAACAACAACACTGATATATATGAGGAAGAGAAAACCCATCAGTTGGACCCGGAATAACCAAGCAACTGACAAGTTGCTTTTATAAATGAAATGAAATGAATAGTATATGTTTCTGTTTTTTTTTCTTCTTCATCATTAAAGTCTCTATAGTCCTATCAGTATAAAAAACGCCCAAACACAAATCATTACGAAAGCCCTTTCAACCTTCACGTTTGATGATAAAATGTAGGCTGACGTGCATAAATTGGTCCAAATAGCTGGCACAAAGTATAGAAAACAGGTTTTTGAAAACATACGAATCGCTCAACAAAATATGATTTTCCTTTTCTGGTTTCCGGTTGAGTGATGCAAGGTAAACAAAAGCGCCACAGTGAATGAGGCCTCACCCTTGTACATTGCATTTTTACCATTTTATTCAAGGACATGAAATCGAAAGTAGGTCATTTTAGTTGCCAACTAAAATGATCCAAATAAGTTTTCAAAACCTTTTTTATGTGAAACTCATGTATGTTTATTTGTTTTTTGTTGGCCGATCGCGGTCATTTACAATTAAGAAACTATGATGAGAAGCTTGCAGCGATAACTCTTGATGAAAATTTTCATGTTTATAGAGCAATGTGGCCTTTAAATCCCACACAGAATGAACAACTCAACTAGAAAAATTCCGCAGATATAAAACAAAAGTATCAATGACCCTCTGGGTTTAGGCACAACTGATTTTCTTGTAGGTTTAAGGTTACTTTCTTTCTAAATATGAGATATTTACGGTTAATTGATGAATATTGCCCCCCCCCCCCTTGTAAAGTTCAGTCTAGAATTGTATTCATATCGTACACCGCAACTGTGGATGCCAGCATAGTGCTTAGGGGTTCATGATTGGCCTCCTTTGTTATATTATTTCATAGGGATGTTACACAACAAACTTGGCCCCTTAGTTTCTAAGATAGTCAGTCATACCTATCTATCTCTCGATACCGAGACGAACATTTTCTGATCATTACCTCAGGTGTGGTGGGTGGCTAAATTTAGCTCAAAGAGATAACAAACTTTCGGGTTGGACCATCAAAACTGTTTACAAGGAGCAGATCAGAGGCATGTTAAAACAGTTGCCTCTGGACCGATCATCTAAACAAGGGCCTTAAACTCCTCAGCGGTTTTGGCAGAAGAGGGGAGACTATTCGACATAGGAATAGTTCTAGGGAAAAATGAATTCTTCAGGGCATCACTATATGCAAGGTACCTAGTGTATTGTGAATCATGGGATGCCCTAGTTCTTCTCGACTTTGGTGCTGGGGTCAAGTACTTGTCTATCTCAAGGGACACTGTACCGGAGTGAATCTTGTAAAAGAAGGTTAAGGGGGACTGCTGATGGCGAGCCTTTAGGGATGGCCACTCGAGCTCGTCCAGCATATCGCCGACACTACTTGTGCTCCGACATCGCCTGCAGGTCCTTCTGGCAGCTGTTCTCTGCACCTTCTCGACTCGCTGAATGAGTTTTGTGGCAGGGCTGCCAAATAGGTGCTGCATACTCCAGTTACGGGCGAACCAATGTTTTGTTTACAGCTTACCTTACTGATGTGCCAGTGCCAAATTGCGCCGTAGAAAACCCATTGTCGTAGTTGCCTTATTTGATATTTCTGAACTATTGGCAATTTCGGACATAAGAATAAGTCACTTTGCCAATTGCTCAGGTGAGCGATTCAGGGCCTTATGGCCCTCTTGTTTCAGTATTTTTATGGTAAAATATCTTGTCCCTTAACATCAACTGTCTTCACAAACATAATAGAGGTTACCTATATATCACAAAAAAGTGACATGCTGTTACAAGCATAACATTAACAACACTTATACGTGTACATAATATATTTAGCAACATATTTCTCAGCAGTATTTGTTTTGAATTTTTCATGAGTCACCAACACTTATAGGTGTACATAATATATTCAGCAACATATTTCTCAGCAGTATTTGTTTTGAATTTTTCATGAGTCACGATCAGCTTATGTAAACGAAGTAAATAAAATTAGCATGAAAATGCTGAAACAAATACGGCTAATTTTTCTGATGTTCAAAATATACTGAATTTCCCGTATAAACGTTAGGTAAGTCCTTAGCTCTTTTATCATAACTCCTTTTAACCGTGTCTTTCCTCCTACGACGCGTTTTACTTGGCTTAAGCAACTGCCTCTTTGTTCGCAACATTGTCCTAGACTTTGGTCTAAGATTTTGGCCTAAAATGGTATATATGGTTGTCTTAATGAAGACTTATGAGTACAAGAGGTCATGGTCATTCTTTGACTTTGACCCAAGACTCACTTTTTGGCAATTTCGAACATAAAAAAGTCAGTTTGCCAATTGCTCAGGTGAGCGATTCAGGGCCTTATGGCCCTTTTGTTTCAGTATTTTTATGGTAAACTAGCTTGTCCCCTAACATCAACTGTCTTCACAAACATAATAGAGGTTACCTGTATATCACAAAAAAGTGTCATGCTGTTAAAAGCATAACAAAAACAATTATAGGTGTACATAATTATATTTAGCAACATATTTCTCAGCAGTATAATTTGTTTTGATTTTTCCATGAGTCACCACCAGCTTATGTAAACGAAGTAAATAAAATTAGCATGAAAATGCTGAAACAAATACCTATTAAGAGATATACACAGACCATCGTTTTCGCATAATTCTTTTCTTCTAGCTTTTCGTTTATTTCCACCAATGCATCAACACTGTGCACCGGCTTGTCAACCATTGGCAATTTCAGACATAAGTAAAAGTCACTTTGCCAATTGCTCAAGTGAGCGATTCAGGGCCTCGTGGCCCTCTTGTTTAAGTATTTGTATGGTAAACTATCTTGTCTTTAACGTCAACTGTCTTCACAAACATAATAGAGGTTACCTATATATTACAAGAAACGTGACATGCTGTTACAAGCAAAACATAAACAACACTTACAGGTGTACATAATATATTTAGCAACATATTTCTCAGCAGTATTATTTGTTTTGATTTTTCCATGAGTCACCATCAGCTTATGTAAACGAAGTAAATAATTGATTGATTTGATGCTTATCGTCCACGGTAAACAACTATGGTCATGTCGGGACGGTCAGTTAACCTAACCACACTATTCCTGGGCAGGCTTAGCACTTCTAAGCGGTTAACCAGTACTAAGTGCACATACTTTCGCCAGTAACTGACGACTGCCCTTCTTGAAACAGCGGAAGGAGAAAAGAAAGAATGTTGCCAGACCGGGTTTATAAATTAGCATGAAAATGCTGAAACAAATACGTATTAAGAGATACACCAACCATCGTTTTTGCATGATCCTTTTCTTCCATCAATGCATCAACACTGTTCACCGGCTTGTCAACCATCGGGGTGACCTCATTTCTTACATCAAGCTGCGCTGAAGCATACTTGACTGCTCCTTGAGCTGGGTCTCAATACTGATTGTTCATCTGATCATTTATCTGGAAAGCTACGATAACATATAATATCAAGCCATGGAATGCTATGTCTCGCCTGTCTTCACATTATCACACAACATAGCTTAACCAGAACACTCGAACGCCAATGCCGACAAACGGCTCTTTGGAACAGACTTTCAGTCTATATCGCGTGTCTGATACCAAACTCCAAACGTCTATATCTCTATTATAAACTGCACTTCTTGATTACACAGTTCACTACGCTTATTCTCATCTTAACAAAAACTTTATATCCGTCTATTAATGGTCTCAGAAATAATTAGCACTGGTAAGTATCTTAGCTTGTTAGCACTGGTAAGTATCTTAGCTTGTTGACACTTGTTACAGGTACATGCGGACATTCCAGTATGAATAAGAATGAAAGCATTGTTCATATGAATAAATAGGATATTCCCGGATACTGACAATCTGGAGTAGAACTGTCAGATCTCTTTCATTCAGCAGAAGATATACTTGATCGTTCGTTCTCCGCATAAAGTTGCTTCATCGACCATAGCATCACCATGGTTTGACCATCCAGTGGGACCTAAACTCAAATACCATAAAAACCGACTTAGAACTTGTTGCACACTTCAATAGTTTCGGAAAAACCCACTTAGAACTTGTTGCACACTTCAATAGTTTCGGGCGTACATGTTTACCCACAGTGATATAGAAATATAACACCGCATATGAAAGTATCACAATTTACGCTCAGCGTATGTATGCCTTATTTACATAATGCTTTAGCATTGTTCAAGTATTTCACTACACATTACACGGCAGCATAATGACATTTTCCTGCCACTCTTACGCACTGACGCCATAACATTTCTGAACTTATATCTTGGCTCTTGCTTTCCCATACCTTGACAAATAAAATCACTATAACAAAAGGCAAATGGAACGAACCTCATCTGACAGTATTGACTGCATAAACTTCACTGAGCCATCTGTTATGTTGTATGGTCCAACTCTACCTATCAACTGTCCTCCATCAGCATCAGACTGCCAAATCTGTCTTACAGCTGTCAAATTCAAGAAAAATTCATTTTTCTATCAAAAAGTTATTTTTTTCGGTCTGTCTCAAAAACTGTCTTTAAGAAGGGTGAATCTGACACATATATGAAATCCATATACTAGATCTATGATTAACCTCTTTTCATCACCTACTTAGGAAAGAGTTAGCAGCTTCCTTGGCTTATCCATTATCTATTTTGTTAACTTAAGTAACTAGACTATGAAACGAGCATATGCTCACTAATACCCCAGCTGGACACATCATCAAAATAGTTATTACGAAGGGGAATTACTCGGAAAGACCTGGCCTCACGGCCCACCATATTACAGGTCATCTTACGTTCATACCAATTTCAAAATGTCGTAGGCGCAGTTGTTCCAGAGAAAACTGACGGAAAGTATGTGTCCATCTAATGTCCATCTAAATATCAATCAAAAAGAGAATAACAAAGGGACTTTTGGTAAAAAGTGACGGATTCTTTTTGTAGACATGCCTTTACACACTGAACGATCTAGAAGCATTCTGAAAAAGAAGGTAGTCAAATGCCGTCTGCAGATAGTATGCATCACTTGGTAAGCAAGCTTCAGTTGTTTGTTGATGTTATTTTGTGATGTGACTTCTTTCCCTAGTGATATTATATGCAGGGTTTTGAAGCTGATTATATCAAATTAATATCATCATCCGATTTTTTATTATAAATTCTAACATGACCTTATCGTTTCACCTGCAGAACCCAATAGAGACGCCACCCAGTTATTCACAGGGTGTTTTCGGGTAGATGCAAATATCATTCAGTCCGGCTTCGCCGTTGTGAATTAATATTTCGCTATCGCCCCTCCAGCACAGTAATTTATTCACGATAACACATGGTATGGAGTAAATTATTTCTGAATTAATTCTATAACACAACCTATTTATATTAAACACAATTCTGAATATAACACTGTTTAGGATCGCATAAATAGTCAGTTTTACTGTCGTAAAATTTGTTTTTAGTGATGCGTTAGCTGCGCCATAAAATGTTAGTTCGTGATGGTAAAACCAACGATTTACTCCCCCAGATGGCATATGTCTCTATTCTAATGTACTTCTGCTTTTAAGATGCAAACTTTTATGCAGGGGGTGGTGCTGGGTAAACCTTCCAGTGCCGGGGCGTCCTATGATTTGGATAATAGTAGGGCAAGGGCCTACTGTCGTTGCAGTAGGTGCAGGTGGGGGTTGTTTGGACATTTTTTCTCCTATCTGTCATTTCTCTGTTCTTTCTCCCTCTTATTGTGAGACGGCCCGATATAGACTGAAATATTGTCTCAAAGGGCCGTTGTACCCCAAAACAACCAACCAACCAAATTCATCAAATGCAGGTGCTGTGAGCAGCATAAAACAACATGCTAGCAAATGAAAAGTGGGGTTACATAACGCGTCAGGTTTCCGGCAGTATATCAGAGTTTATATACTGTTGCAAATTCGTGTTTTCCAATCAAATGTGGCATTACATTTTCCAAGTGCAACTGAATAAATACAGTTGTACTTTAAACTGAAATTAGCATCTATGCTCTCAATGGGGGGCTCTCCGCATTGGTTGTATTTCTCTCCATAAGTAGTCGAAATGGATGGTCTACTTCTGGCACTGGCATGTATCTGAATATTTTATGGCCTCGAAGCAGATTTTTCTCTGTGCTCTTGGGCTCTCAGTTGTTTCAGCTTTACTGACAATGTCATCTGTTTCAGGGACTTACATAAAACATGTTTCAGTCACAGGTGAACCTAATTTACTGTATCAGTCTCCAATAGTAATGGTTTTTGCTCTGGCTCTGATGGCCTGGCCTGTCTTGTTGATTCTGCATGTAAATTCTGTCTTGCGTTCTTCAGCGCTGTCATACGTCTAGTTCTTGAATCGAATCCATGCATCCCCTTTGTCTACCAGGACATGGATAGCAGGAATATCGTCGAATATCACCCACCATGAGACTCCTTCAATTCCGTTTGGGGGTGGTGCAAAGGTGATGCGTGTAACTTCCAGTGCCGGAGCGTCCTACTTATTTGAATAGTAGTAGGGCAAGGGCTTACTGTGCTTGCAGTTGGTGCGAAGGGGTTGTTTGGACATTTTTCTCTTTGGGAGACGACCCGATATAGACTGAAATACTGTCTTAAAGGGCCGTTTAACCCAAAAACAACCAACAAGCGAATTTGCTCATCTGAATACAGAATTACACCAGGTGTTTTGTTGTTTATTCGAATAACGAACTGTAAAATAAGGAAGGCGGCGAGTATTGTCAGCAACGTTGGCTTCCCGAAACTACGCGACGTTGGAGTCCCGAAACTGCGCGGGAGTCTTATTTCTCATATTTCTTTGTCTCGGAGATGCTGTAAACGAGAAGGTCGCGTGACTGATCATACTTCTGTTTCAGATAAAAAAAAAACTGTTTTGTATGAGAATCTTCTTCCTACTTAACATTATCAGGTGTTCTCAAATTTTCAGATTCAGAATTTTTTTAGTTTACAAACCGCTGAACTAAACAAACTTATTTGGGGAGGTCGGGTGGTGCGATGGTGCCGGCGCGTCCTGCTGATTTGGATAATAGTTGGGCATGGACAGTGCGGGTCGTTTGGACATTTTTCTCCCGTCTGTAATTTCTCTTCTTTCATCCTCTTGGAGGCGCTCCGATATAGACTGAAATATTGTCTCAAAAAGCCGTTAATTCCAAACCAGTCAATCAGGCAATTAACCAATATATTAAACAATTGCATGCTTACTTTGTAAGTCTCCGTCTTCTAACCATGTTACCCGTTTCTCGCACGTTTTGACTGCTTTTGGGTGTGGTGCGACGGTGCTGAGAATAACGTCCAGTGCCGGGACTTTCTACTGATTTGGTTAATGGTAGAGCAATGGCCTACTAAGCTTGCGGTAGGTGCGGGTGGAGGTTGTTTGGACATTTTCTCTCGTCTTTTATTTCTCTCTTTCTCCCTCTTTTTGGGAGACGGCCCGATATAGACTGAAATACTATCTCAAAGGGTCGTTAATCCCAAAATAACCAACAACCAACCGTCTGCTCATAATTATGCTTTTTAACGGCGTATATTCTGCACTTTATTTCGGTCTGGCTGTGGAATGAGTGCTGTCTATTTTGCTTCTTCTTTACCACGGACCTTTTGGTGGGGCGATGGTGCTGGGTCTTTCTGTATACTCCCTCGTATTTCATTACGAAATAATCACAAAATTATGAAACTGACCATAAATCTGCCTAAGAGCGATGCTAGTGTGCACACTCATATATGGACGAGAAGATTTTCACATTATCATCCATGTATGATTTTCATGCTCCATGGACTCAGACATATTTCTCAGTTCCTATGTAAAGCAATCACCATACTTGACACACACAAACATTTGGAAAAGAGCCTTCAATATCTCATCCCTGTGAGAGTCTTCTGTGAAGTATGAGCCTGACAATGATTTGCCAAGGATCAGGATTCCAACCTCTCGACAGTCATCTAAGTCAAGGTCCGAAGACACTGGCAGACAAAATTCTAATCCTCAGAGACCTAAGAGAAGAAACAAGGTGAACATCATCATCACATATAGGAATTAGCTGGAACTACCAAACGAAGCAAAATGACGTCTTGGGTTACTATTTCCAAAAAGGATAAGAAAAAAGAAAAGTAAAGATGAAAATTTTTCGAAAGCATTAAAACCACTGAGGCCAATTCTTTCTGATGGGAGTCTGTCAGACTTGTCTGATCACACAAATTCTTCAGGGTGTGATGAAGAGAATGGAAGAAGAACAAACACTCTAAAAGTAAGCACTCTGTCCATGAGGAATGGAAGAAGTATGTACAACCACTCTTTTCAGTTGCTGCTGATGTATCTGATTTGTTGCTTAGTCATATGGAGAGAACCAAACAAAACTCTTAAACATATTAAATGATAGTCATACAAGAAGCACAGGGGCAGGTCGGTTGTTGCGATGGTGCTGTGTGTAACTTAAAGTGCCGGGGCGTCCTACTGATTTGGACCATTGTAGGGCAAGGGCCTACTCTGCTTGCAATAGGTGCGGGTGGGGGTTGTTTGGCATTTTCCCTCTCGTCTATCATTTCTCCTCTTTCTCTCTCTTGGTGACGGCCCAGTATAGACTGAAATACTGTCTCGAAGGGCCGTTAAACCCAAAACAATCAATCAACAAGCAGCACCAGGAAACATAAATATTTATATAAATGGCATGAACTTGTTTAAAGGACAAATAAAAGAGAAAAGTAAGGAAATCTCACCTAAAAGAGGACCAAAATATAGTACGTTGATGTTTATGAAGTGAATGATGAAGTCAGTGCCAGTTCAGATTGCTCAATTACAACGACTACAGGAACTCAGACCAAACTCAAACAGTCCTCTGTGAAGGATTAGCCTGACAATGATCAGGATTCCACCTTCTAGACAGTCATCTCTGTCAAGGTCAGAAGATACTGTCGGACAAAGTTCTCATCATCAGTCATAAGAGAAGAAACAAGGTGAACACCAGCATCACATAGAGGAATTAGCAGGAGTCAAAGTTAAGATGAAAATTTTCCGAAAGCACTAAAACCACTAAGGCCAATTCTTTCTGATGGGAGTCTGCCAGACTTGTCTGACCTTCAGGGTGTGATCAGGAGAATGGGAAGAAGAACAGACATTAAAAGTAAGCACTCCATGAGGAATGGAAAAAGTATGTACCACAACCCTTTCAGTTGCTGGTGATGTATCTGATATGAAAGCTGAGTCTTATGGAGAGGAACAAAGAAACCTCTCAACTAAATTGGATGTTAGTCTTTCAAGAAGCACCTTGAAATAATACTGTTTTTAAACACATGAACTTGTTAAAGCACAAATGGAAGGAGAGAAGAGAAAACAAGAGAATAAGTGAGTGAGTGAACTCGGTTTTAACGTCCAACAACCAACGAGGTCATAGGAGATGGGACCTCGCTTTAAAGTCTCATCCGAAAGCCAGGGTCGATCTTGCGACCCCTTGCTTGGTAGTCTGGAGCGTTATCCACGACACTACAGCCGCTCCTAGGAAACATGAAACTCGCCAGCTAAAAGACGACCAAACTATTCTACGCTGATGGTTATGATAGTCATACAAGAAGCACCAGGAAACACAAATGTTTATATAAATCGCATGAACTTGTTTAAAGGACAAATAAGAAAAAAGAAGAGAAAATAATAAAATCTTACCTAAGAGATGACCAAAATATTGTACGTTGATGGTTATGAAGTGGATGATATAGTCAGTGCCAGTTCAGATTGTTTAAAAACAATGACTAAAGGAACTCAGACCAAACTCAAACAGTCTGCTGTGACGGATGAAGCTTACAATGATTTGCCAAGGATCAGGATTCCACCTTCTAGACAGTCATCTCAGTCAAGGTCAGAATATACTGGCAGACAAAACTCTAATAATCAGTCATAAAAAAAAAGATACAAGGTGAACACCCATCATCTCATAGAGGAATAAGCAGGAGATGTTTCCACAAAGGATAAGAGAAAGAAAGATGAAAAGTTTCCGGAAGCACTAAAACCACTAAGGCCAATTCTTTCTGATGGGAATCTGCCAGATTTGTCTGATCACACAAATTCTTCAGGGTGTGATAAAGAGAATGGCATGAAGAAGAACAGACATATTAAAAGTAAGCACTCTGTCCGTGAGGAATGGAAGTCGTATGTACAACCACTCTTTTCAGTTGCTGCTGATGTAACTGATGTGAAAGCTGAGTCATATGAAGAGAAACAAAGGAACCTCTTAAACATATTAACTGATGGTCTTTCAAGAAGCACCTCGAAACACATGTTAATATAAATCAAATGAACTTGTTAAAAGGACAAATAAGAAGAGAGGAGAGATAATAAGAATCTCTCTAGCTAAAGGGAGACAAATATTTTACGTTTATGCTTATGAGGTGGCTGATGAAGCGAGTGCCAGTTCATTTTGTTCAACTACAATGGCTACAGAAACTCAGACCGAACTCAAACAGATTTCCGTGAAGGATGAGCTGGACAATCACGTCTACCAATCGCTCGCATTCAAAAGGCGGTTCAAAATGCATACCCATGACAGAAGTTTCGGTTTTGCAGAAGGGGAGTCGAAAAGATAAACAAATTTGGTTTAAACAATATTTATTTAAAAAGAAATAGCACAACGCATACATGTATATAAACAGTAGACATATAACTGACCGAACAAAAGCATACATGCATACTATATTCAAACACTGATGAATAAACATGGATCTGAACGGAAGCCTTCGGCTTATAAACAAATTTGACATCGGGTCAAGGTTTGGGTTTCTGTGGAAACTATTTATGCAAAATATAAGAACATTTTGTTGAATACAGAGAGCTTTTTCTGGACATAAAAAGATTGGGCACATGGCCACTTATTTTTCTAGATATTGATTTAGTAAGGCGAAGCATTTGTTCCAGGTCAATCTTGGCGATATACACATGTAGGAAAAAGTCAAATTCTCTTGCTTGATTTTGAGTCTCTGACTTTATCAGGGACAAAGAAGGAACCAGAACTACTGTATGCGTGAATCCAAACGTTGAAAAGAAGCTTTCCGTGATGGACAGTTTAGTATACAGAATAAGTTCGCAAAACTTGGCATCGTCAGTCTGGTTCCGCATGTGATACAAGAAAATATAAAAAAAAATCTTATCATACGTCAAAACAGCTTCTGAAAAGTAATTAGCTCGCCTGAACGAAAGTTCAGGAAGAGCTATTGTTGTCACCACGGCGTCCGCGTCGGCGTCCGGATTGGATGTTTTGGTTAAAGTTTTTTAAAGACCTATATCTCCCTAACCCATGGATGGATTCTTTTGATACTTGCACTGTAGTTAGATATTGGTCCAAAGTTTAACGACCTTGATGTCAAGGTCATGGACTTAGAAAATTGGGAGTTCTTTGGGACTGGATGTTTTGGTTAAAGTTTTCTAAAGCCCATTATCTCCTTAACCCATTGACGGATTCCTTTGATACTTGCACTGTAGTTAGATATTGGTCTAACGTTTTCCAAAGTACTACCCCTACCCCCCTCAGTGACCTTGATGTCAAGGTCATGGTCTTAGAAAATTGTCTTTTTATTGATTGGATGTTTTGGTTAAAGTTTATTCATGAGACATATCTCCTGAAACCATAGATGAATTCTTTTTATATTTGCACTGTAGTTAGATATTAGTCCAAAGTTTTACAGAGTACTACCCCAGCCCTGCTCGGTGACCTTGATGTCAAGGTCAGGGACTTAGGAAATTTGGTCTTTATTAAAGTTTTCTAATTGAGTACCGATTCATAATGCTTGGCAGAGATTTAGTTTACACTTGAACTGATGTTAGACACTTTTTTGAGTTTTTACAAAACACTATATACTTACCCGACTGGATGACCTTGATGTCAAGATCATGGACTTTGAGTTTTGTCTTAAAGATTTTGATTAGTTTTATATTAATGAAGACATAATTTCACAGTGCCACAATGGACTCAGTTGATACTAATACTTGGACTGATGCTAGATAACGGTTAAAGGCTTTGATACAACCTATCCCTGCCCTCCTCCCCCCTACCCCTTAGTTCTTTGACCTAAAGCTCATGGACTTTGAAATTTCGTGTGGATTTGTTATTTTAAAACATTTCTGAGATAGCTTTTGTTTATAAATGTGTTGTCATTATGGACATGCTTGCCTGAAGTTTTATACATAGCAGTCCACACCACCATAGCGACTGTGTGATGGACAAGCACTTATTCAGGCGAGCTATGCTGTCAGGCGACAGCTCTTGTTTGATCTGGACTAACATGAACTCTGTTTAATGTCCTTATTATACACATTGTGGATGATTTTCTGGATGTTTTTATTCCCCCTTTTTTTATGGGGCCTTTTGCAAACAGTTTTGTATGTGTGCTATTTTGATAACTCGAAATTGTTTTGTTTTCAAATTATTTTACGTATGGATATAGATTAATTTGAATTTTGGCCTTTGTGCATAGTCTCCGCAAAATTTATTTTAGATCTAATTATTGTTCAGAATTTGTTTTATGCTCGAGAAAAAATTCTTATTTTCTATAATTTCATGCGGAAGCGGGCTGACAATGCTACGTTTTTGTGTATATTTTTGTATGCTAAACTGTCCATCACGGAAAGTTTACGTCAAAGTTTAGATTCACACATACAGTTGTTCTGTTCCTTTCTTTGCTTCTGACACGGTTACAGACTCAAATCCAAGCAACAGAATGTGAGTTTTTTCCAGACGAGATTGACCTTGAATACATGCGATGCCGTAAAATAGATATGTGGAAAAATGCAAGGCCATGTGCAGAATCGTTTATTGCGCTGAATAAGCATCTATATGCGACAAAATAACATTCCTATATTTTGCATAAATAATTTCCAGAGAAAACAAATAATCCAAACCATGACCCGATGACAAATTTGTTTTGCTTTTCGACTCCCCTTCTGCGAAACTGCTCACATCGATATGCATTCCGAACCTCAGTTTCGCATGCGAGCGATCGGTAGTCGAGACAATGATTATTCCACTCTCTAGACAGTCATCTCAGTCAACATCAGAATATACTAGCAGACTTATTGGTTGGTTGGTTGTTTTGGGTTTAACGGCCCTTTGAGACAGTATTTCAGTCTACATCGGACTGTCGCCCAGAGAGGGAGAAAGACGAGAAATGATAGACGAGAGAAAAAATGTCCAAACACCCCACCCGTACCTACTGCAAGCACAGTAGGCCCTTGCCCTACAATATTCCTAATCAGTTGGACGCCTCGGCACTGGAAGTTACACACAGCACCATTGCACCACCCGACCACCCCCACTGGCAGACTTAATTCTGATCAGCAGTCATAAAAGAAAGATACAAGGCGAACACAATCATCGCATAAAGGAATTAGCAGAAGATAATGTTTCCTAAAAGATGAAGAAAAAAACCAAAACCCCTAAGGCCATTTCTGCTGATGTGAGTCTGCCAGACTTTTCTGATCACACAGATTCTTCTTCTGATCACACAAATTCTTCAGGGTGTGATAAAGAGAATGAGAAGAACATACATATTAAAAGTTTGCACTCTCTCCATCAGGAATGGATGTAGTATGTACCACCACTCTTTTCAGTTGCTGCTGATGTATCTGATATGAAAGATGAGTCATATAGAGAGAAACAAAGAAACCTTTTAAACAAATTAAATGAAAGTCTTTGCACCAAGAAACAAGTGTTTATTAAAATCACATGAACTGGTCAAAAGGACAAATAAGAAGAGAGAAGAGAAAATGAACGTTCTAGCTAAAAGACCAAAATATTCAAGGAAGAATTTAAAACCATCATTCAACTCCTCAAAGAAGTCCCAAGTTGCTAGAAGGTCTAATTGAAACCTTTAAGTCTGAAAGCAAAAAAAAAAAAAAAAATAACAAACATCTTTCTGAAACAAATACTTGTGAGGTTAATAGTTTTAGAGTTCAAAACAGAAACAGCGCTAATAGAATGAGAACATATTCAGAGCAGTCTGACTCATCGATCTGTTCTGCAGATTGTAACTCATCTTGCCCATCAATTGTTGGTCAAAGTAAAAGTGATATCGGTTTACTTGAAATAATAGATATTAGCATTGACAGTCATTTGCTGGCTTTGACCAGTCTGGAGATGAACTTGGATAAAATTAATGAATCAGAGAAGAGAAAAGAGTAAAATAAGAAAACGCAATAAATCTCATGATCAATTAAGACAGTCCAAATCCATGAAGCCAATTCAGAGGAGTTACCTCAAGTCCAGCCACAGGATATGAGCATGTTCGAAATTCTTGAGAAACAGATTTCTGAATCTGATTATTCAGTCAAAAGTGAAAACTTTTTTTTAAGGAAGACAGAGATGGTGAATTTTCAGAGTCTAGTTACAGCTGAAACTTCATATCCAGATTTTCAGAAAGTCTTGAAAAGTTAGAAAAACATTCAGCTATTATAACTCCAAAACAGCAGTTTTTTTTCTATACGGACATCAAGTTGGACTGAAAGAAGAGGACAAAGTATTGTTAAAAAAAGTAAAAAGTATGCAAAGACCAGGTCCTGAAACAATCAAAATCCAAATCCAGCCCTCAAACCATAGTTGGAAACAACTAAGATTACAAATAATCAAAATACAGAGAACATATGGCCAACCGAGTGAGCAGCTTGTTCCCAAGTTTGTATTTCTCCATCAGTAAACACAAAGATCAAACAATAGATTTCGATATTTGGACATAAGTGCAAAAGTTCATTTCAGAAAGAACCTATCGAGTCTGTAGCAAGTCGGGAAAAATGCTTTTTCCAAAGATACATCACCATAAGGAATATGAGATGGGTGAAATTAAAAGTGAAAAGAGAAGGTTATAAAGAGTTTTCTCTCACAGAGATTGAATTCAAGAACAAAATGAACAAAACTGGGAAATGGACTGACAGTGTAGACTAAGAAAAACCAAGAATTCACTACATCTGATTACAAAAGTGAAATAGTTGAAGAGTCCCCACTTCCAGTAATAGATTTGGTTGGTTGGTTGTTTTGGGTTTAACGGCCCTTTGAGACAGTATTTCAGGTTATATGGGTCGTCTTCCAAAGAGAGGGAGAATGAAGGAAGAGAGTATTGATAGACGAGAGAAAAAATGTCCAAACAACCCCCACCCGCACCTACTGCAAGCACAGTAAGCCCTTGCCCTACTACTATTCAAATAAGTAGGGCGCCCCGGCACTGGAAGTTACACGCAGCACCTTTGCACCACCCCCTCCAGTAATAGAACTAAATGCTACAAAGACATCAACAGATGTAGTTCAGACTAGTGTCAGGACAGAAAAAATTTGAGTTAATGACGGATGATTATATCAGCAGAACAGTTGAAGTGTCCATGAATAAAAAGCATGTGATAGTTGAGAACAGTTCAAATGCACTTCTGCCTAAGACACAAAAAATATGTAAATGACTTAGGTCTTGCATTGAATCCAATTCAAGCAAAAACTGTGAACGAGTGACCTATACATTGATTAGGTCTTGCATTGAATCCAATTCAAGCAAAAACTGTGCATGAGTGACCTATACATTGATTAGACTTAAGTAAAACAAATTTTAAGAAAGTGCTGTGCCACTTCATAAAGTTGACTGGACAAAGACAAAGGGTTATATATGAGTGAGTTGCCAGTTTTGAAAATAGATCTCAAAGCAGAAAACTCAAGCTTAGATAAATATGCAGTTAAAAGTGACTCAGATTGCAGACCAATAACTCCTCAGGACATAAAGAATCAGCCGAAACTAACAGACTTTTTTGTAATAAAGAACTCAGTGAAACAACAGTTAACGAAAATCCAGAAGCGTTTGGCAGAATTCCTGATGGAAAAAACAACAGATGTGCAGTATGAAACTAAACCTGCTGCCTTTAAGGTCAAGGATTGTAGTGTTTTCCTTGAGCGACTAATCATAGATCTGTCGCCTAACAGTGCAGATGTAGATCAAAAAAAAAATATTAATGTAAGCACAGTTTAAGTAAGCAACAGTGTTTTTCAAAGAAAAAAAGGCAGCAAACGTAAAGTTAAGTGCAAAAGATTGCTTTCCCAAAAATCTCACCCATTCTCTTGTCCTGCTTTATCATCTCTTCACTATCGTAGACAGTGGATTATTTTCATGTGACAGATAGATGAAGCGCCGGGCCGCGTAGCGCAATCGGTAGGGCACCTGACTCATAAGTCAGAGGTCCTGGGTCGAAACCCGGTCTGGCCACATACTTACGTTTCTCCTTCCGCTGATTCAAGAAGGGCAGTTGTCAGTTACTGGCGAAAGTATGTGCACTTAGTACTGGTAAGCCTGCCCAGGAATAGTGTGGTTAGGTTAACTGACCGTCCCGACATGACCATAGCTGTTTACCGAGGACGTTAAGCATCAAATCAATCAATGAATGCTTTATGCAGGATGCAGGAATTGAACATAAATTAGGATTGGCTGAAGTTTTATGCAGGAAGCAATAATTGAACATAAATTAGGATTGGCTGAAGTCATTTTACCAGTCTCACTCAAATCAGATTTAGTTATGCAGAGGAAGTTTGCGCGAATCTTAAGCATAATCTAGAATTCTTACATTGGTTCTGTGTCCACTATAAGCCTCATACTCATACTTTGACACAGATTATAGAAACAACCTTCTTAAAGGTATACTCCCTCGTATTTCACTACGGAATAATCACAAAATTATGAAACTGACCATAAATCTGCCTAAGAGCCATGATAGTGTGCACACACGTATATATGGACGAGAATATTTTAACATCATCATCCATTATGGATTGTTATGCTCCATGGACTCAGACATATTTCTCAGTCCCTATGGAAAACAATCACCATACTTGACACTCACAAACATTTGGAAAAGAGCCTTTAATATCTCCATCGCATTGAGAGTCTTCTGTGAAGGATGAGCGAGAGTCTTCTGTGAAGGATGAGCCTGACTATGATTTGCCAAGGGTCTGGATTCAATCTCTAGACAGTCATCGCTTTCAATGCCAGAATCAGGATCCCACAGACAAGGTCAGAAGACACTGGAAGACAAAACTCTAATCATCAGGGTCCTAAGATAAGAAACACGATGAACACCATCAATACATACAGGAATAAGCTGGAGTTACTATTTCCAAAAAGGATAAGAAAAAAGATACGATGAAAATTTTCCGAAAGCATTTAAACCACTGAGGCCAATTCTTTCTGATGGGAGTCTGTCAGACTTGTCTGATCACACAAATTCTTCAGGGTGTGATGAAGAGAATGGGAAGAAGAACAGACATACCAAAAGTAAGCACTCTGTCCTTGAGGAATGGAAAAAGTATGAACTACCAATCTTTTCATTTGCTGCTGATGTATCTGATTTGTTGCTTAGTCATACGGAGAGAACCAAAAACAACCTCTTAAACATATTAAATGATAGTCTTACAAGAGGCACAAGGAAACACAAATATTTATATAAATTGCATGAACTTGTTTAAAGGACAAATAAGAAAAGAGAAGAGAAAATAAGAAAATCGCCACCTAAAAGAAGGCCAAAATATTGTACGTTGATGTTTATGAAGTGGATGATAAAGTCAGTGCCAGTTCAGATTGTTCAATAACAATGACTACAGGAACTCAGGGTGTGATGATTGATTGCTTTGGGTTTAACAGCCCTTTTGAGACAGTATTTCAGTCTATATCGGGCCGTCTCCCAGAGAAAGGGAGAAAAAAGAGAGAAATGGTAGACGAGCGAAAAAATGTCCAAACAACCCCCGGGGGCGGTTGGGTGGTGCGATGGTGCTGGGTATAACTTTCAGTGCCGGGGCGTCCTACTGAACTTAATAATAGTAGAAGGGCCTACCGTGCTTGCAGTAGGTGCGGGTGAAATCTGTCTCAAAGGGCCGTTAAACCCAAAACAACCAACCAAACTTCCCCCACCCGCACCTACTGCCAGCACAGTAAGCCCTTGTCCTACTACTATCCAAATTAGTAGAACGCTCCGGCACTGGAGGCTACACGCAGCACCATCGCACCACCCGACCACCCCCAGGGTGTGATGAAGAGAATGGGAAGAAAAACAGACATACTAAAAGTAAGCACTGTGTCCATGAGGAATGGAAGAAGTATGTACTAGCACTCTTTCAGTTGCTGCTGATGTATCTGATTTGTTGCTTAGTCATATGGAGAGAACCAAAAAAACTCTTAAACATATTAATTGATGGTTTTACAAGACGCACCAGGAAACTCAAATGTTTATACAAATCGCATGAACTTGTTAAAAGGAGAAATAAGAAAAGAGAAGAGAAAAGAAGACCAAAGTTTTGTACGTTGATGTTTATAAAGCGGATGATGAAGTCAGTGCCAGTTCAGATTGTTCAATTACAATAGCCAGACCAATCTCAAACAGTCTTCTGTGAAAGAAGAGCCTGACAATGATTTGGTAAGGATCAGGATTCCACCTTCTAGACAGTCATCTCTTTCAAGGTCAGAAGATACTGGCAGACAAAATTCTAACCATCAGTCATAAGAGAAGAAAGAAGGTGATGAAGTCAGTGCCAGTTCAGATTGTTCAATTACAATAGCCAGACCAATCTCAAACACCGGTCTGGCCACATACTTTCGTTTCTCCTTCCGCTGATTCAAGAAGGGCAGTTGTCAGTTACTGGCGAAAGTATGTGCACTTAGTACTGGTTAACCGCTTAGGAGGTCTAAGCCTGCCCAGGAAGAGTGCGGTTAGGTAACCTGACCATCCCGACATGACCATAGCTGTTTACCGTGGACGTTAAGCATCAAATCAATCAAATCAATCTCAAACAGTCTTCTGTGAAAGATGAGCCTGACAATGATTTGGTAAGGATCGGGATCAAAAATCTAATCATCAGTCATAAGAGAAGAAAGAAGATGAACACCATCATCACATAGAGGAATCAGCAGGAGTTAACGTTTCCAAACAGGATAAGAAAAAGAAAACTTAAGATGAAAATTTTCCGAAAGAAGGTGAACACCATCATCACATAGAGGAATCAGCAGGAGTTAACGTTTCCGAACAGGATAAGGAAAAGAAAACTTAAGATGAAAATTTTCCGAAAGCACTAAAACCACTTAGGCCAATTCTTTCTGATGGGAGTCTGGCAGAATTGTCTGATCACACAAATTCTTCAGGGTATGATAAAGAGAAGGGGAAGAAGAACAAACATATTCAAAGTAAGCAATCAGACCTTGAGGAATGGAAGTAGTATATACCACCACCCTTTCAGTTGCTGCTGATGTATGTGATATGAAAGCTGAGTCATATTGAGAGAAACAAAGAAACCTCTCAACCAAATTAGATATTAGTCTTTTAAGAAGCACCTCGAAATATGTGTTATTTAAACACATGAACTTGTTAAAAGGACAAATTGGAAGGGAAAACAAGAATTGAGTGAGTGAGTGAACTCTGGTTTTACGTCCCACCACCAACGAGGTCATAGGAGATGGGACCTCGGTTTAAAGTCTCATCCGAAAGACCTTAGTAGCGGGGGATCGATCTGGCGACCCCTGAATTGGTAGTCTGGAGTGTTTTCCATTACACTACAGCCGCTCCTAGAAAACAAAAAACTCTCCAGCTAAAAGACGACCAAACTATTCTACGCTGATGGTTATGAAGTAAAAGTCAGTGCCAGTTCAGATTGTTCAATTACAATGACTACAGGAACTCAGACCAAAATCAAACAATCTGCTGTGAAGGATGAACCTTACAATGATTTGCCACGGATCAGGATTCCACTCTCTAGACAGGCATCTCCGTCAAGGTCAGAATATACTGGCAGACAAAATTCTAATCATCAGAGTTATAAAAGAAAGATACAAGGTGAACACCATCATCTCATAGAGGAATAAGCAGGAGACAGTTTCCATAAAGAATAAGAAAAAGAAAGATGAAAATTTTCCGAAAGCACTAAAACCACTAAGGCCAATTCCTTCTGACATGTCTGATCACAAAATTTCTTCAGGGTTGTGATTAAGAGAATGGGAAGAAGAACAGACTTCTTAAAAGTAAACACTCTGTCCATGAGGTATGACAGAAGTATGTTTCACCACTCTTTTCAGTTGCTGCTGATGTATGTGATATGAAAGCTGAGTCGTATGGAAAGAAACAAAGAAACCTCTTAAACATTTACAAATAACCATGTTTCAAATCAAGGCCTGCCATTTTCTGTCAGCAGATACTACCTGGATATCCACAACAACGGGAACAACAAGTACTGCCTCAAGTCTCAGCTCATGCCAGACAGTTCCAAGCAGTGGCGCAAGTAAAATATTTTCTTATCTAGTAAAAGTGAAAATGGACGCATTTCAGCATTCTGTAGCAGAAGCTCTACGGGATAAGTACGTATAATTTTGACTACCTGGATATCCACAACAACGGGAACAACAAGTACTGCCTCAAGTCTCAGCTCATGCCAGACAGTTCCAAGCAGTGGGGCAAGTAAAATATTTTCTTATCTAGTAAAAGTGAAAATGGACGCATTTCAGCATTCTGTAGCAGAAGCTCTACGGGATAAGTACGTCTAATTTTGATTTGTCAAGCCCTGGTCCGTCGTCTGTCCGTCAACATTTTCAAACGACTTCTCCTCTGAAACCACTGGGCCAATTGTAACCAAATTTCATATGTAGCCTCCTGGGACCTTAGGAACGAAAAGTTGTTCAAACGGTCCTGGTCACATGACCAACATGGCCGCCATGCCCATATATGGTAAAAACCTAAAAAAAATCTTCTCCAGAACCAGTAGGCCAACGGCCTTGAAACTTGGTATGTAGCATCAGGTACGTGAGTACTACCAAGATTGTTAAAATTATGACTTTAGGTTGACCTTGACCTTTTTTACGGTAAGGTCAGATTTTCTTCCTTGTGCTTTTCTATGGCAAAATGCTAGAACATAAGATATCTGGGAAACTGTTGAAAATTTTGGGCTAAAAATTGGTATCTGCAGTCATCTTAATTAGTAGATGAAGATTTATGAGTACAATGTTGGGCTAAAAATTGGTATCTACAGTCATCTTAATTAGTAGATGAAGATTTATGAGTACAAGAGGTCAAGGTTATTCTTCGACCTTTGACCCAGAACTGTCATATTTTGACAAACTCCGCACAATCTCCTCAAAAGCCCCCTGGGCCAATTGAAACCAAATTTCATATAGAACTTCCAGGAGTTGAAGGAACCAAAACTTATTCATACGGTCCAGGTCACATGACCAATATGGCTGCCACGCTCATATATGGTAAAAACCTTTGAAAATCTTCTTCTCCAGAACCAATTGACCGATGGCCTTGAAACTTGGTATGTAGCTTTGGGTACTCGAGTACTATCAAGGTTTTTCAAATTATGACCTTTGGTTGACCTTGATCTTTTTTACGGCAAGGTCAAATATGGCAAAATGCTAGAACATAAGATTTCATGGAAAGTTCTGAAGATTTATGCCTAAAAATTGGTATATACAGTTATCTTAATGAGTACATGAAGATTTCGCCCCCTTAGAATGAAAAGGTGCTAACTGACATTTTTACCAAAAGTTAGTTTATTGCATTTTGTGTTGATATATAGCATACCTATGACTTCAAAAGATATATTGGAGATGTTGTTGTTATTAGTAAAAATATCTAAAACAATAATATTGTGCTATGTTCCATTCAAGGTTTTGTTTGGTGGAAAAAGGTGCTAAGTTAGCACTGCTTAGAAGAAAAAGGTGCTATTTGGCACAAAGCACCTTTTACCATAAAGTACTTTATTAAGTTGTGTAACATAATCAAAATAAAAAGGTGCTAGATGACAAATAGCCCCTTTTTCTCCTAAGCATATTTATCATTTGGCTCTTGTATTGGAGTATCTGCAGCTAATTGGCACTGACAGGTTTGATATAATGTTACAAAATAATTGTCTAAACACATGTGTAAACTAAAATATTTCTCTCTATCAACTGTTTTGGTGGGAAGTTAGTTCTGTTTTAGCCAACATATAAAGGTTGAAGTGGGGAGAAGAATAATGGAAAATACAAAGGTAATTCTTCTATTTATTTTTATTATTTTCTGAGTCAATTTTTATTTTAATTCAATCTTATATTAAAGCTTATGAGCTATTTTTATAGATGCATTGGTTTAGATCCACATATAATATTTAATATGGACATGGGGAGGGATCCTATATCGTATGCCAAACTTATACTATGACAAGCCTGTGATGCTGTACAGTCTGGTCAGTGCTTTTGCTATTCACTCATCATATGGACATATATTTAAAAAGAGTGAAGATCCTGACCAGATTGCATATACGTCCGGACTGCTCTTCGTCTTCCTGTTTGCATACAGCAAAAGACTGATTATCACATAAACGTTTGATGATGGTAAATAGAATATTGTATCTTTTATACAGACAGATGAAGAAGATCAGTGGTCAGAATGGTCAGATGAAGAAACAGTTAATCTGAGCAGCTTAACAGAAGATGACAAAACAGGTATTATACTGTAGTATACTTTGCGCGTCAGTCGCACTTAATTTGGTATGGATAATAATCTGAGCAGCTTAACAGAAGATGACAAAACAGGTATTATATTGTAGTATACTTTGATGATGGTAAATAGAATATTGTATCTTTTATACAGACAGATGAAGAAGATCAGTGGTCAGAATGGTCAGATGAAGAAACAGTTAATCTGAGCAGCTTAACAGAAGATGACAAAACAGGTATTATACTGTAGTATACTTTGCGCGTCAGTCGCACTTAATTTGGTATGGATAATAATCTGAGCAGCTTAACAGAAGATGACAAAACAGGTATTATACTGTAGTATACTTTGCGCGTCAGTCGCACTTAATTTGGTATGGATAATAATCTGAGCAGCTTAACAGAAGATGACAAAACAGGTATTATATTGTAGTATACTTTGCGCGTCAGTCGCACTTAATTTGGTATGGATACGTTTATACATGTATTAGAAATTTCTATTTAGCACAAAATATTTGCCCTTTTACTGAACAAAATCATGTCAGCGTGTTTAGTGAACAAACTGCAGCAGAAATGAAGTGTAGCTGGGACAGTTTCCAAACATTTAGAAGACTTTTCCGTTTATAGAAATTCATTTAAAAATTTAGAATTTAGTGTATACAACAACTTATATCGGCAAAGAAACAGGGGAGATTTAACGCCGCTTTCATAAAATGCAACCATGTAGTTACATGAGTAAAATAATGCAGTCAGTTCAATTATATCTCTTTACAGGTTCAATGTTCAACAAGAACCCAGAGAGCCAAGACACAGAGCAGGATGTCCTTTTAACTGCTGTTCCTTTGATTTCAGTCGAGAGCAAAGCTGAAGAAACTATTACCAAACATTCACAGGACTCAAGCCCAAATTCATCAGACTCGGAAAATATCCCTCTTTCTAAATTAAAGCAAGACAAGATTAAGAAAGACAGAAAGACCCTGAGAAAATTACCAGTCAAAAGGAAATTAATAACAGTAGAAAATGACGAAGAAACGGATGCATTCTCTGATGACAGTCTTAAAGATGCTACATACAAACCCAGCAAAGATTCTGCTTCTTCCGAAAGTGATACTCTTACTGACTCTGAAGACAGTGGTATGGTTGGGGTCAAAAGAAAGAAAAGAAGAGTATGCAAACAAATTACCAAGAAGAACAGAGCGTGGAAGAAAACAAGGAGCAAATTCTCAGCACATACAAAACACACATGTGTAAGGAAAAATAGAAATAAAGACCTCTTGGAAAAAAAACGGAAGAACATCAAAATACTGAACAAGAAACGACGAAGTAAGAAATCAGAATCTATACAGAGTGTTGATAGAGGTAAGGCATTAAGCAAAAAATTGCATTCTATAAAATTACATATTTTAAAGTTGCATAAACGCAGGATAGACCAATTGCTTGCCAGTAACGAACTTAAACGTGTTCCTGTCAGCGCTGATGGTAACTAATTATGAAGCTACATCACACATAGACATGACTGAAATAAACAAGACAAAAACAAAACCGCTCCAGACAGTCGAAACGAACATGTCAGCATCACCTATGGATGCAGAAATAGAAAATGCAGGATATCTAAATGTGCATGATACAACACCCCACAAGCGAGCTGACTACCAGAGTCCTAAGAAGAGAATTTCGAGTCGGAAAAAGAAAAGAAATGTCAATAAGTGGAAATCGAATATTCGTAAGACAGCTAGATCTGCAGGCAAACATTACATCTCGAAAACTGGTAAACACATCAAAGAGAAAGGTGTCAAGCAACAGAACTGTGAAAAATGTAGATTTAAATGTAATAAAAACTTTACTGAAGAAGAACGACAACAAGTATTTGAAGTGTACTATTCTCTTGTAAACTATGAAAGACAAAGAAGCTTTATCTGTGACATGATTTTAAAAGAAACTCCAGTACGTAAAAAATCGGGAAGGAAAAACCACTCTCTTAAATACTTTTTAGCTGTTGGTGATAAAAGAGAACGTGTATGTCAAACATTTTTCCTGAAAACTCTTGACATTGGCAGGAAAACAGTATCTTACACTTTGAAAAGGAAGACTCATGGAACATTTTCAGGAAAAGATATGAGGGGGCGCACAACACCTGCATCTGCCATCAGTGAAGAAAGACTGAATATTGTCCGGAATCACATTAAGGCCTTTCCTAGGATGGAATCTCATTATGCCAGGAAAAATTCAACAAAACAGTACCTGGCATATGATTTGAATATAAAACAAATGTGGCTATTATATTGTGAGGAATGTCAGAAAAACAAAGTGCAAGCGGTAAAGGAAAGTAAATACAGACAAATCTTTTGTGACGAATTTAATTTATCTTTCTTCAAACCAAAGAAGGACCAATGTTCAACTTGCGCACAATATAACAGACATCAACAAGCTGGAAGTTTGACAGAAGAAATGAAACAGAAATACGAAGAACATCAAAGGCGTAAAGTACAAGCAAGAGAAGAGAAAGAAAACGATAAAGCCAAAGCTAAAAGGGATGACAAATATTATGTGGCAACTTTTGACCTGCAGGCAGTATTGATCACACCATGTTCACTTGTTAGTGAGTTATATTACTCAAGAAAGTTATGTTGCTACAATCTTACTGTTTACTCACTAAGAGATAAGCAAGTCGTTTGCCATCTTTGGGATGAAACAAAATAGCCATCAGAGGAGATGGCAAATCCCCCGACCGAAGGCCCCTTGCACTTTGGTAAACACAGTGCCCTTCAAAACACATATAAATAGTATACTGTCATTCTTTTATGCTCCTTATTGACAATATCTGTTTAACAGATGCATGACTATCTAACACTCAGACCAAAACAGTATGCCAGATTGCTAGAAAGAGGTAAAATCTCAAATAGAAACCATGTAGACAATGTATTGCATATGATACATTCAACATTTCAGAATATGTGAATAACTTCTAAAGTACAAGCCCTACAAATCTAACTTTGAGTTCTCTAGTAAGTGAATTTGGACAAAGAATCCAAATCTGAAAAAAAAAAAAAAAAAATTTTTTTTTTTGTTGGGGGGGGGGGGGGGGGGGACTCGGAAAAGTATGAAAGCAAGAGTTGTCATTCTTGTATGAGACAAACTGTCATGATCTAATCTCCATATCTGTGAAGTATCATAAAAATATTTCAAAGGGTATTCATGTTATGGAGCGGACACGAAATCACACCTAAAACCATCAAGGGGAAATAACTCAAAAAGTGAGAAAGCAAGAGTTGTCATTCTTGTTCGCGACACATCATCATGACCTGTTCTACATATCTGTGAAGTATCATGAAAATATTTCAAAAGGTATTCAAGTTATAGAGCAGACACGAATTTACACCTAAAACCATCAAGGGGAAATAACTCAAAAAGTAAGAAAGCAAGAGTTGTCTTTCTTGTTCGCGACACATCGTCATGACCTGTTCTACATATCTGTGAAGTATCATGAAAATATTTCAAAAGGTATTCAAGTTATAGAGCGGACACGAATTTACACCTAAAACCATCAAGGGGAAATAACTCAAAAAGTAAGAAAGCAAGAGTTGTCTTTCTTGTTCGCGACACATCGCCATGACCTGTTCTACATATCTGTGAAGTATCGTGAAAATATTTCAAAAGGTATTCAAGTAATAGAGCGGACACGAATTTACACCTAAAATCATCAAGGGGAAATAACTCAAATAGTAAGAAAGCAAGAGTTGTCATTCTTGTTTGCGACACATTGTCATGACCTGTTCTACATTTCTGTGAAGTATCATGAAAATATTCCAAAGGGTATTCAAGTTACAGAGCGGACACGAATCTGCCAAAAATTCACCAAAGGGGAGATAACTCAAAAATTACAAAAGCAAGAGTTACCATTCTTGCACGCGACACGTCGTCATGACCTGTTCTACATAACTGTGAAGTATTATGAAAATATTCCAAACGGTATCCAAGATATGGAGCGGACAAGAAAATGTTTACGGACGGACGGACGGACGGACGGACAGACGGACGGACGGACACGAATTAACACCTAAAACCATCAAGGGGAAATAACTCAAAAAGTAAGAAAGCAAGAGTTGTCTTTCTTGTTCGCGACACATCGTCATGACCTGTTCTACATATCTGTGAAGTATCGTGAAAATATTTCAAAAGGTATTCAAGTTATAGAGCGGACACGAATTTACACCTAAAATCATCAAGGGGAAATAACTCAAATAGTAAGAAAGCAAGAGTTGTCATTCTTGTTCGCGACACATTGTCATGACCTGTTCTACATATCTGTGAAGTATCATGAAAATATTCCAAAGGGTATTCAAGTTACAGAGCGGACACGAATCTGCCAAAAATTCACCAAAGGGGAGATAACTCAAAAATTACAAAAGCAAGAGTTACCATTCTTGCACGCGACACGTCGTCATGACCTGTTCTACATAACTGTGAAGTATTATGAAAATATTCCAAACGGTATTCAAGATATGGAGCGGACAAGAAAATGTTTACGGACGGACAGACGGACGGACGGACGGACAGACGGACAGACGGACGGACGGACGGACGCCAGGCTCATCGCTATATCCCCCGAACCTTTCGGTCGGGGGATAACAAGGGAAACGTGGCTCCTGCGAAATTGATACATGCTTAATGAAAAATACACAATCAATCTGCTCTTCAGCTCCTTTAGAACATGTGACATACTACTCAGATACGTGCGGTGGTCAAAACAGGAACAAATTTGTTGCAGTATCATTTTTATACACCATCGCGAAACTTCCACATCTTAAAACTTTAAATCACAAATTTCTTCAGTCAGGTCATAGCCAAATGGAATGTGATAGTGTCCATTCAACAATTGAAACCGCAAAGAAGAAAACATCTATATATGTACCATCCCACTGGAGCACTTTAATATGTATGGCAAGAAAGTCGAATCCATATGTGACTATTAAAGTATGACCATGTGGTAGACTTCAGATCTTTTGTTAAGAAACAAGGTTTGAATTTTCAAACAACGAGCGGTTTAAAGATCAACTGGCTTCTTGTTCGTTGGATACAAGTGAGACAAACTGCCCCAAAGAAATTGTTTGTCAACTACTCTTTTGACGAGTCACAGTTTCTTGAAATATCGGTACAGCATGCAGGGCTGCGGAAAAAGGGTCGCCCTGTACAGTGGCCAGAAACAGACTCAGACCTGGATATGTGCAATAACACAAATTGCCAATTTCAACACAAAAGAAGAAGGATCTTATGAATTTATGTACACAATCCATAATTCCAGATGACTTTCATGGATATTTTCAGTCACTAAAAACCAGCAATTCAACAAAAGACAAAATTCCAATCAGTACTTCTGATTCTGATTAAACAAATGTTTTATAACTTCTGTGTTGACTTTCAAGTGAAAGTGAATTCCAGAAATTGGATTATAATGTACGTGTACATTAAATTTATTCTTTTACTGAGCAACAGACAAGGGTGTGCATCTGACAAAATAAAACACACCCATGTATAACAATATTCTCCTCTTGTTATGGTCAATATAATATGTGTTTTGTACAACATAAAGAAAATCTACATTCATATGCAAAATATATATATATATATATAGCACATGCTTTCTTCGAATCTACCTGCAACAAGCTTGATGCCAATTTTTACAAGTTTTGTTAGTCATATAGCTCTTTTTACCAAAGAAAATTACATGGTAAGGCCAATTTCACTCAGAGGAAAAAGGAAATATCTGCCATATAGCACCTTTTGTCATACATGTTAACTTCGATATTGCTGGATGGTAAAAGGTGCTATGTGCAAAAAGGGGAAAATACTCTTATCTAATGGCTTTTTTCGAATTACCTACTTGCTAAAAAAGAGCTATATAATAGTTCTATATTTGACAACAGTGATACTTTGGAAAAAATAAAGACGTGATTTTTCATAGAGTTTGAAACCTTTAAACGCGATTTTCTCAAAAGTATGGAAACTGCACATAGCACCTTTTCATTCTAAGGGGGCGATTTGTAAGTACAAGAGGTCAAGGTCATTCTTTGACCCAGAACTCTCATTTTTTGATAATATTAAACAATCTCCTCAAAAACAACTGGGCCAATTGTAACCAAATTTCATATAGAGTCTCCAGGGGTTTGAGGGAATGAAAATTAGTTCAAACGGTCCAGGTCACATGACCAACATGACCGCCAGGCCCATATATGGTAAAAACCTTTAAAAATCTTCTCCAGAAACAATTGACCGATGGCCTTGAAGCTTGGTATGTAGCATTGGGATCTCCAGTACTATCAAGATTGTTCAAAATGATGACCTTTGGTTGACCTTGGCTATTTTATGGCAAGGTCAAATGTGGGGAAATGCTAGAACATAAGATTTCATGGAAAGTTTTGAAGATTTATGCCTAAAAATTTATATCTACAGTCATCTTAATGAGTACATGAAGATTTATGATGACCTTGGGTTGACCTTGACTATTTTGCAGCAAGGTCAAATGTGGGAAAATGCTAGAACATTAGATTTCATGGAAAGTTTTGAGGATTTATGCCTAAAAATTGATATCTACAGTCATCTTAATGAGTACATGAAGATTTATGAGTACAAGAGAAAAAAGTCATTCTTTGACGTTTGACCCAGAACTCTGTCATTTTGACAATATCAAACCATCTCCTGAAAAGCCCCTGGGCCAGTTTTTAAAACCAAACTTCATTTATAGAGCCTCCAGGGGGTTGAGGGAAAGAAACTTTTTTCAAATATCCAGATCACATGACCAACATGTCCTCTATGCCCATATATGGTTAAAACCTTTAAAAATCTTTTTCACCAGAACCAGTTGACCGATGGACTTAGAGTAACTTACCCTAGAGTACTGAGGCTGAATGGACTCGGATGAGCTACAGGACCAATGGTCCTCTTGTTATCAGAATACCAGATTCAGTCCTGTAAATACTCAAGGTTTTTCGTGGACTCTGTCATACTTGTAAAAATCTAATGGATGACTGTCATAGCTCAACACGATCAACTTGTTAGCTCACCTGAGCCATAGGCTCAGGGTGAGCTATTGTGATCACCCGGTGTCCGTCGTCAACAATTTGCTTTAATTGAGATCTTCTCTGAAACCGCTAGGCCTAGGGCTTTGATATTTGGTATGAAGCATTGTCTAGTGGTCCTCTACCAAGTTTGTTCAAATGGTGGCCCCAGGGTCCAAAATGGCCTTGGGGCAGGGGTCTTCGGTTCGAAACTAAAAAATACTTAATCTTCTTCTCCAGAACTGCTTGGCTCAGATGCTTGAAATTTGGTATGTAGCGTTGCCTTGTGGTCCTCTACCAAGTTTGTTCAAATGGTGGCCGCAGGATCCAAAATGGCCCTGGGGCAGGGGGTCTTTGGTTCGAAACCAAAAAATACTTAAAAATCTTCTTCGCCAGAACTTCTTGGCTCAGATGCTTGGAATTTGGCATGTAACATTGCCTAGTGGTCCTCTAACAAGTTTGTTCAAATGGTGGCTCCAGGGTCCAACATGGCCCTGGGGCAGGGTGTGTTGGGTTTGAAACTAAGAAATACTTAAAAAACTTCTACTCCAGAACTGCTTGGCTCAGATGCTTGAAATTCGGTATGTAACATTGCCTAGTGATCCTCTACCAAGTTTATTCAAATGGTGGCCGCAGGATCCAAAATGGCCCTGGGGCAGGGGGTCTTGGGTTCGAAACAAAAAAATACTTAAAAATCTTCTTCGCCAGAACTTCTTGGCTCAGCTGCTTGGAATTTGGCATGTAACAATGCCTAGTGGTCCTTTAACAAGTTTGTTCAAATGGTGGCCTCAGGGTCCAACATGGCCCTGGGGCAGGGTGTGTTGGGTTTGAAACTAAGAAATACTTCAAAATCTTCTACTGCAGAACTGCTTGGCTCAGATGCTTGAAATTCGGTATGTAACATTGCCTAGTGATCCTCTACCAAGTTTGTTCAAATGGTAGCCCCAGGATCCAAAATGGCCCTGGGGCAGGGGGTCTTGGGTTGAAAACTGAAAAATACATAAAAATTTTCTTCTCTAGAACTGCTTGGCTCAGATGCTTGAAATTTGGTTTGTAACATTGCCTAGTGGTCCTCTACCAAGTTTGTACAAATGGTGGCCTCAGGGTCCAAAGTGGCCCAGGGGCAGGGGGTCTTGGGTTCGAAACTTAAAACATACTTAAAAATCTTCTACTTAAGAACTGCTTGCCTCGAATGCTTGAAATTTTGGTATGTAACATTGCCTAGTGGTCCGCTACCAAATTTGTTCAAATGGTGGCCCCAGGGTCCAAAATGGCCCTGGGGCAGGGGGTGATGGATTCGAAACTAAAAAATACTTAAAAATCTTCTTCACCAGAACTGCTTGCCTAAGATGCTTGATATTTGGTATGCAGCATTGCCTAGTGGTCCTCTACCAAGTGTGTTCAAATGGTGGCCCTAGGGTCTTAAATGGCCCTGGGGCAGGAAGTCCCAAGTTTGAACCATAGAAATACATAGAAAAATATTTAAAAAATCTTCTACTTCAGAACCGCATATCTCAGATGCTTGAAATTTGGTATGTAGCATGATTGCCTAGTAGTCCGTTACCAAGTTAGTCCAAATGGTGGCCCCAGGGTCCAAAATGGCCCCGCAACAGGGAGTCCTAGGTTTGAACCATAGAAATATATAGAAAAATATTTAAAAAATCTTCTTCAGAACCACTTGGCTCGGATGCTTGAAATTTGGTATGTAGCTTTGCTTAGTAGTCTTATACCAAGTTTGTTCAAATGATGATCAGGGTCTAAAATGGCTCTGCCCCAGGGGTCCTGGGTTTGAACAATAGAACTACATAGAAAAATATTAAAAAATCTTCTTCTTCTGAACCACTTGGCTCAGATGCTTGAAAATTGGTATGATGCATTGCCATGTTGTTCTTTATCAAGTTTGTTCAAATGATGGCCCCAGGGTCCAAAATGGCCCTGCGGCAGAGAGTCCTGAGCTTGAGCCATAGAAATACATTGGAAACTATTAAAAAATCTTCTTCTTCAGAACCACTTGGCTCAGATGCTTGAAATTTGGTATGATGCATTGCCTGGTGGACTCCTACAAAGTTTGTGTAAATGGTGGCCGTGGGATCCAAAATGACCCTTGGGCACGAAGTCCTGGGTTCGAAATTAAAATGTACTTAAAAACCTTCTTCTCCAGAACCCCTTAAGTTAGTGCAGATGCTTGAAAGTTTGTATGATGCATTGCCTACTGGTCCTTTACCAAGTTTGTTCAAATGATCGTGCCAGGGTCAAAAATGGCCCCGCCCCAGAGGGTCCTGTGTTTGAACCATAGAAATACATAGAAAAATATTCAGACATCTTCTTCGTCAGAACTACTTGGCTCAGAGGCATGAAGTTTAGCTTTTAGCATTGCCTAGTGGTCCTTTACCAAGATTATTCAAATGATGGCCCCAGGGTCCAAAATGACCCTGCCCCAGGGGGTCCAGGGTTTGAACCATAGCAATACATAGAAAAACATTAAAAAAATCTTCTTCTTCAGAAGCATTTGGAAATGGTTGCAAACTGTGAGGTTTGTTCAAATTATGACCCTAGTTTGACCTTTTACCGTTTTTGCTCAGTTGAGCGATTCAGGGCCTATCGGCCCTCTTGTCTTGGTTTCTACTGATCCGATCCTTTTCAAACTTTCAGGTAATGAGGAAATACATAATATCTTAAACAAGTTCAAATTTTGGCCAGATCAGGCCAACCACTACGAAGTTAGCTGCCCTTGACAGCTCTGTCTTGTGCTCTTGATCGGATACTTTTTAAACTTGCATATATTAAATGAGGACATACATAATGTTTTGGATGAGTTTAATTTTCAGCCTGATTGGACCACTGACTGTGGAGTTAGCTGCCCTTAAATATCCCTATAGGTTTACAATGTCTCTCAGGTGAGCAATTGTTGCCCTTTGGGCTACTTGTTTTATTTTTCTACCGGTCATGTATTTCCAGAGTTATGCCCCTTTTTTAGCTCACCTGAGCACGAAGTGCTCAAGGTGAGCTATTGTGATCGATATTTGTCCGTCCGTCCGTACGTCAACAATTTCTTCAAAAGACATCTCCTCCTAGACCAGTGGGCCAATTTCAAAATATTTCACACAAATGTTCCTGTTAAAGCCCTGAACCAAAATTGCTAAAATGGTTCCGTTCCGCTGAACAAAATGGCCGCAAGAGCTAAAAATAGAAAAAACTTTAAACGACATCTCCTCTGAAGCCAATGGCTTCATTTCAAAAAAATTTCACATAAATGTTTGACTCATTGCCCTGAACAAAAATTGCTAAAACGGTTCCACTCCGATGAACAAAATGGCCGCCAGAGCTAAAAATAGAAAGCTTAAAATAGAAAAACCTTTCAAAGACATCTCCTCTGAAACCAATGGCTCGATTTCAACATAATTTCACAGACATGTTTGACTCATGGACCTGAACCAAAATTGCTAAAACGGTTCTAATCCGCTGAACAAAATGGCCGCCAGAGCTAAAAATAGAAATAAATCTTAGAATGACACAGAGGGCACAGTTTTGATCCAATCATCATGAAACTTTATCAGAATGTTTATCTGAATGAAATCTAGACCAAATTTGAAATTTGGTCATGTGGGGATCAAAAACTAGGTCACTAGGTCAAATCTTAGAAAAACCTTGTATACACTCTTGAGGGCACAGTTATGATCCAATCTTCATGAAACTTTGTCAGAATGTTTATCCTTATACTATCTAGGCCAGGATTGAATCTGAGTCATGTGGGGTCAAAAACTAAAACTAGGTCACTAGGTCAAATCTTAGAAAAACCTTGTATACACTCTTGAGGGCACAGTTATGATCCAATCTTCATGAAACTTTGTCAGAATGTTTATCCTTATACTATCTAGGCCAGGATTGAATCTGAGTCATGTGGGGTCAAAAACTAGGTCACTAGGTCAAATCTTATAAAAACCTAGTGTACACTCTAGAGGGCACAGCTATTTTCCAATCTTCATCAAACTTTGTCAGAATGTTTATCCTCATACAATCTAGGCCAAGATTAAACTTGAGTCATGTGGGGTCAAAAACTAGGTCACTAGGTCAAATCTTAGAAAAACCTTGTATACACTCTTGAGGGCACAGTTATGATCCAATCTTCATGAAACTTTGTCAGGATGTTTAATCCTTTTACTATCTAGGCCAGGATTGAAACTGAGTCATGTGGGGTCAAAAACTAGGTCTCGGTCAAATGTTATAAAAAACTAGTGTACACTCTAGAGGGCACAGCTATTTTCCAATCTTCATCAAACTTTGTCAGAATGTTTATCCTCTTACAATCTAGGCCAAGATTAAACTTGAGTCATGTGGGGTCAAAAACTAGGTCACTAGGTCAAATCTTAGAAAAACCTTGTGTACACTCTAGAGGGCACAGTTATGATCCAATCTTCATGATACTTAGTCAGAATGCTTATCTTGATGAAATATAGACCAAATTTGAAACTGTGCCATGTCAGGTCAAAATCTAGGTCACTAGGTCAGATCTTAGAGAAACCATGTGAATGCTCTAGAGGGCACAGTTTTGTTCCAATCTTCATGAAACTTTGTCAAAATGTTTATCTCCAACAAATCTAGAACGAGGGTGCAACTGGGTCATGTTGGATCAAATACTAGGTTAGTAGGTCAGACCTTAGAAAAAACATTGTGGATACTCCAGAGGGCACAGTGTTGGTTCAATCTTCATGAAACTTTGTAAGAATGATAATCTTAATGAAATCCAGGCCAAGTTTGAAACTGGGTCTTGTCAGGTCAAAAACTAGGTCACTAGGTCAAGTCATAGAAAAGCCTTGTTTACACAATTGTGGCTTTATTTTGCATTGAATCTTCATGAAACTTGTCTGAATGTTTATCTTCATGAAATGTAGGCCAAGTTTGAAACTTAATGTCTAATTTAAAATCAGATCGCCAGGTCAGATCTTAGAAAAAACATTGTGTACACTCTCGAGGGCACAGTTTTGATCCAATCTTCATGAAACTTTGTCAGAATGTAGGTAAGAAAGTGCAAAACTGCTCCAATTGAACCATTATCAAACAGATGATTTTCCATATTATTTCATCATAACTCAGGTGAGCGATTTAGGTCCATCATGGACCTCTTGTTCCACTGTCTGTGGAACCTTGTGAACAAAATATCTTAAGAACCCCTGATGCTAGGAGCATGATTTTTTGCAGGAAATTTTGCCTAAGGTGTAGATGACCTGATATACTTTTGAAAAAAAAATCATGAAGTTTTGATCGAGTCAGGCCCCTTTTTCGACTTAGTGCATTGAAGCCTATGATACAAAGGTCCCCTTACATACAGTCAAGAACAATAAGAGCTAGGAACTTGAAACTTTATACACATGATCGGTATGGAAAATAAACCCATATTTTTTTATTTTTCTGCCGGTCATGTATTTCCAGAGTTATGCCCCTTTTTCGACTTAGCCTGTGGAACCTTGTGAACAAAATATCTCAAGAACCCCTGATGCTAGGATCATGAGGTTTTGCAGGATGAGAATGCCCAAGGTGTAGGTGTTGCTAGGAGCATGATATTTTGCAGGAAGATACTGCCTAACATATGGATGACCTGATTAATTTTTGAAAAAAAATCGTGAATTTTTATCGAGTTATGTCCCTTTTTTGATTTAGTGCATTGAAGCCTATGGTACAAGGTCCCCTTACATACAGTCAAGAACAATAAGAGCTAGGAACTAGAAACTTTATACACATGATTAGTATGGAAAATAAACAGACCCGTATTTTTTTATTTTTCCGCCGGTCATGTATTTCCAGAGTTATGCCCCTTTGTAGACTTAGCCTGTGGAACCTTGTGAACAAAATATCCCAAGAACCCCTGATGCTAGGATCATGAGGTTTTGCAGGATGACAATGCCCTAGGTGTAGATGACCTGATTATCTTTGAAACAAATTCGTGAATTTTTGACCGAGTTATGCCCCTTTTTCGACCTAGTGCATTGTTAGCCTATGGAACCTTGTGAACAAAATATCTCAAGAACCCCTGATGCTAGGAGCATGATTTTTTGCAGGAAGATACTGCCTAACATATAGATGACCTGATTAACTTTTGAAAAAAAAATCATGAATTTTTGATCGAGTAATGCCCCTTTTTCGACTTAGTGCATTATTAACGTATGGAACCTTGTGAACAAAATATCTGGAGAACCCCTGATGCTAGGATCATGATTTTTTGAAGGAAGATACTGCCTAACATATAGATGACCTGATTAACTTTCGAAAAAAATCGTAAATTTTGACTGAGTTAAGCCCCTTTTTGGACTTAGTGTACTGAAGCCTAATGGTACAAAGGTACAAGCATTATTGGATGAACCTTCTTTAGAGGTAAGAATAGGGTTGGGGGCATAGTGTTTCATAAACACATTTTCTAGTTAAGATTTTAATTTTACCTTACTGCAGCTGGTGTGCCATGTGGCGGCCGTAAAACGTCTCGCCGTACATCATCCATAGTGCAGATTATATTTTATTTACATCCTTTGAGATCAGGGGATACATTCTGAGAAGTCTAAAATTTGAGATCTTTGTAGACTCTTATTCTGTGTCATCGTCTTTTATATTATTTGGATCCTTTTGAAACTAATCAGTCTTTGAATCGACTGCCCAATTAAAATTTAGAAATTACAGTATGCTTTTTTCTGGTTTCGTCACCAGATATTGTCAGGGTCACTGACAAGGCTTTGTTAGCCGAAACTATGTAGTCTGGCCCATGTTCCTACTTCTGTATGTATTCTCCGCTCTAGGAGCGGCTGTAGTGTAGTGGATGACACTCCGGACTGTCAATCCAGGGGTCGCAAGATCTATCCCCCGCTTCTCCGGTCTTTCGGATGAGACTTTAACCGAGGTCCCGTCTCCATATGACCGTTGTTGGTGGGACGTTAATTTTACCTCACTGCAGCTGGTGTGCCGTGTGGCGGCCGCAAAACGTCTCCCCGTACATCATCCATAGTGCAGATTATATTTTATTTACATCCTTTGAAATCAGGGGATACATTCTGAGAAAAATTTGAGATCGATGTAGACTCTTATTCTATGTCATCGTATTTTATATTATTTGGATCCTTTTGAAACTAATCAGTCTTTGAATCGACTGCCCGATTAAAATTAAGAAATTACAGTATGCTTTTTTCTGGTTTCGTCACCAGATATTGTCCGGGTCATTGACGAGGCTTTATTAGCCGAAACTATGTAGTCTGGCCCATGTTCCTACTTCTGTATGTATTCTCTGCTCTTGAAGGAACTTTTTAAGATTTTAATTTCAGTTATATCAGGACAACGGGGCCATGATAATGAAAGGCTGTGCAATGGGAAGTAAAAATATAGGCAACCCCATTTTAGATTTGAAATATTTTCGCCTTCAGCGGGAACCGAACCCAGAAAAGCTAGATCAGCAGGCCAGCACTTAACCCACTGAGCTATTGGGACTCCAATGTAATTGATTGGATTCATAAAGTGTTGTACAGGTTGAGCAGGTACCAATATATAGTTGAGCGCATAAGCGGCAGAGAACGCTGCGGATAAAATGCAAGCCACCAGCCTTTGTTCAAATTAATATTACGTTATGCAAGGAGGATATTCATTAACACTTTGCTGACAGAGGTAGTGCAGCTATGTTGGGATAGGAACAACCAAGATGATATTGAATGAAAATGGGCATTTAATTAAATGCCAGAAATAATACTAAAACATCAAAGCATATATACATGCACATGAGAACTTGAAGAGGAGCTGTTACAGTTGTAAGACGAGCACTTGTATAGCTGCAACTGCAATTTCAGCAAAATTGCAGGCACCCCTTTTTGCAAATCGAAGTTCTTCCAACGCACAACTGTACATCTTCCAACCACTTTTATGTGAACTTGCAACTAAGAAAGTTAAGCAAAATTACAGTGAACTATCCCAATCTAGGCAAATAAACCGCCACCTTGGGAGAATGTAAACATGCTTGATGTTTAGATTACCCAAGCGCGCCCAGACAAAACTACCTCTTGTTTATAATAACACAGTCACTCCGAAAGGTCCCCTATGAGCCGCAGGCCAAACGGGGTAAAGTGTACCACCATTACGTCTAGCATCAGATACCAATGCCGGATTTCTATTTAATGCTTAACTTGTCGAACCAAGATTGTACAAACATTGTCAAGTACTGGCACAAACATTGTCAAGTACTGGCACAAGTGTATAAAAACAAAATCAAGTGATAAACTAGTCTGTCCCTGTTGTAAAGTTAACTGAGTTTATATTGTTTCTGCCTAAAGCAGTTCACCTTTTACAAGATTCTGTCCTTGACCCCTTAATGTCTGCATAAGACAGCACATCGAGACGGATATTTGGCAGGTGGGCGAACACAATTAGCTGTTGTATCATATTAGTTAAAATATTTGCATGAGGGAATGTAACCATCTCGCACAACTGCATGGTGCCCGCATAAGACAGTACACCGAATAGCAGTCTGCCTGTTTACGGATCATTCTTAAGTTTAAGTTATTCTATTCCTGAAAGTTAATATTTATGGAAAAAAACAATAACATTCGAGCTAGTATTGCAAACTGTAAAACCATCCTATAATATGGGAATCACGGGTACTCGTATATAGCGCAAGTATGATGAGCTACTCCATCTTCCCAATGGTACCATCTGTGTTTCTGTAACGTTGGCCTGATGAGCTAGAGTTGCTCCCCCTATTCTGAAGCTGTGGGGCTTATAAAGTTTAGGACTGAGACCAATATCCAAGACTGCTAAACGTAAGAAAGAGGCAAACTGGGAAGAAGATACTGGGGAAGCATCCTGGTTGATGAAAAGTGGACCCGGTGAGGGGTCCCGCATATGCACATATTGTGCCATGTTTGCAACTGGGCACCAGAATGAAGTTGGTGCTGCTCTAATACTTAATGTAACCGACCTCCTCGAATGCTTAAAATGACGTATCTTAACAATTTAAGTCTGCAGTGCTCCATCTGTCGATTCAAATTTAACATCAGTATTTCTGATAACATGCCCAAAAGAATTCCCCGACCCTAAGCAGGGCATGAAAGGCGAGTAGAAACATTGCTGTGTACATGACTTTGTTATAATTATTACGCTGTAACCGAGGTATGGCCGCTGATGATTTTTGAGCCCTTTAAAATTTTCTTTAAAATGTGAAGTTGGGTTTGACAAACCTGCTAAATGATGAACATAGGAAAGACCCGCAACCTTGGTTTGAACAGATGCAGAAGTGTAACCCTGTTGCGTCAAATATGCAATAAATTATGCAAGCCTTGCGACAGAAATTGGAAAAAGCTGGTTTGAGGTAGGATGATATAGCTTTATGAAGTTTTATAAGATTCAATGGCGTGTCTGTATACTCTTTTTGTTGACTGGGATATGGATGCATCCAGCAGCTCTTGAATTGTATCTCTTAGTGTATGCTGAGAAGTTCGAATGGTATGTCGGTTGCTTCCGAATCCATGTGTGGGGCTCTGATTCTGAATTCCTCTACCTTAAAGCGGGAAAGCAAGTCTGGTAAGGCCGGGCCGGGTAGCGCAATCGGTAGGGCACCTGACTCGTAAGTCAGAGGTCCTGGGTTCGAATCCCGGTCTGGCCACATACTTTCGTTTCTCCTTCCGCTGATTCAAGAAGGGCAGTTGTCAGTTACTGGCGAAAGTATGTGCACTTAGTACTGGTTAACCGCTTAGGAGGTCTAAGCCTGCCCAGGAATAGTGTGGTTAGGTTAACTGACCGTCCCGACATGACCTTAGTTGTTTACTGTGGACGTTAAGCATCAAATCAACCAACCAACCAACCAAGTCTGGTAAAAGATTGAATTTCCCAGGAATATGTTCAGCTTTTATGAGTATATTATGCTTCATACAACATATAACAAAACGCCTAAAAAGCACCATGATGTGTGGGTCCCTACTAGACTGTTCAGTATATACACAACAGCAAAATTGTCTGAATGCAGGGTTATGCATGAGTTTTTGAGTGAGTTTTCCCATATTTTAAAAGCCAGTACTATGGGAAAAAGTTCTTCGAAAGTAATTGGAAAATGGACTAAATTCTCAGGCCAGGGACCATAGAACCAACTAGAACGTAGTATTGCTGCAAAGCCTTTAGATCCGGCAGCATCAGTGTACAGCTGAAGTGATGGAGAAGACTGCCATCTATTATCCAGCAACAAGCTGCGACCATTAAAATGGTCTACAAAAACGGACCAGGCTTGAAAGTCTCGCCGACCTTCTTTGTTCAGAGTGACTTTGTGTTTGGGACAAACAATGGGCTTTGTAAGATCTATGAGGCGCCGCAGAAAGGGTCTGCTGGTCGTACAACAGAAATTCAAAAGCCCAATAAGTGACTGTAGATTTCTAAGTTCTATCTGTCGACATTTCTTATATTGTTCAAGAAGGCCCCTGACTTTTACCAACTTATCTTGAGGCAACCGCGCTCCCATAAGGTTTGAATCGAGCTCCAGGCCCATGAAGGTGATAACTGTTGATGGCAGTTCAGTCTTTTCAGCATTAATTGGAACCCCCAGGTCGTCACACAGCTTGAGAAATTTATTCAAATCTGCCAAACATGCATCTGAATTAGCTGGCCCAAGAATCAAGAAATCATCCAAAATGTGAACCATCCACGAAATTCCCAACTTGCCTTGCGCTATCCATTTCAAGCCTGAAGAAAATCTATCAAATATATTGCAAGAACTCGAACAACCCATCGTGAGGCATGTATCATGAAAGAATTGACCCCGCCACTTAAAACCACTCATAAACATCAGGATGAACTGGAATGATGCGAAAAGCTGAATCAATATCAGTTTTACCCATTAGAGTGCCTCTTCCTAACAGCTGAACTAAAGCTACAGCATCGTCGAAGGTGGAATATTTGACAGTGGAAAGTTCTTCACATATGAAATCGGTTACTGAGTGTCCTTTAGGTTAGCTCAGGTGCTAAGGGGGGCTCATCAAACGGACCTTTAATTCGACCTAGTTTCAACTCTACTGCCAATTTCTTATCAATAACCTCTGGCAATTCCTTGCATGATTTGAAATTTGGGCTTTCCCTGTAATGCGTAGGACCTTGAAAACCTTTGGGAAAGCCCTCAGTGAAACCCTGAATAAGGTATTTGTCAAACTTGTAGCCTTTAATAAGAGGTGCCATTTTTTTCTGACGATAGGCGAAGTGAGGTTATGGCTTTGGCAACTAGCTGTTTGAATTGCCAGTGCGACTGAAGGATTGTGTTGTACCTGATTGGTTATTTTGGGGTTGTTTTGCCTGGCTGTTAGCGGTTGATTTAGTGCTGAAAGTTGGGGATGACTGACCGTTTTGTTTGCATGTATTATGTCTCCCCCCTTAAGGGTCGGGAGACATATTGTTTTTCCCCGGGCGTCCGTCCGTCTGTCCGTCCGTCCATCTGTCCGTCTGTCACAAATCGTGTCCGTTCTGTAACTTGAAAACCGCTCAAGCTATTTTCGCGAAACTTCATATAAATATCAATCAACATGAGACGACGTGCAGAGTGCAATAATGGTAACTCTGGCATTTATCATTTATACTTTTTGAGTTATTTCCCTTGGAACTTAGTCCATCACAAAATCGTGTCCGTTCTATAACTTGAAAACCGCTCAAGCTATATTCGCGAAACTGTAAATAAATATCAATCAACATGAGGCGATGTGCAGAGTGCAAGAATGGTAACTCTGGCATTTATACTTTTTGAGTTATTTCCCTTGGAACTTAGTCCATCACAAAATTGTGTTTCAATTGTGTCCGCTCTATAACTTGAAAACTGCTCAAGCTTTATTCACGAAACTTCATACAAATATCAATCAACATGAGGCGATGTGCAGAGTGCACAAATGGTAACTCTGGCATTTATACTTTTTGAGTTATTTCCCTTGGAACTTTGTCCATCACAAAATTGCGTCTCAGTCGAGTCCGTCTATAACTTTAAAACCATTCAAGCTATATTCATGAAAGTTCATACAAATATCAATCAACATCAGACGACGTGCAGAATGCACTCTGGCGTTTATCCTTTTTGAGTTATTTCACTTGGAACTTTGTCCATCACAAAATTGCGCCTCAGTCGAGTCCGTCTATATCTTTAAAACCATTCAAGCTATATTCATGAAAGTTCATACAAATATCAATCAACATCAGACGACGTGCAGAATGCAAGAACTATAACTTTAGCATTTATACTATTTGAGTTATTTCCCTTAGAACTTTGTCAGTCACAAAATTGTGTCTCGGTCGTGTCTGCTCTATAACTTGAAAACCATTCAAGCTATATTCATGAAACTTCATACGAATATCAATCAACATTAGAAGAATTGCATAGTGCAAGAACCATAACTCTTGCATTTATACTTCTTGAGTTATTTCCCTTGGATCTTTGTCAGTCACAAAATCGTGTCTCCATCGCTTTATTACTTGAAAACCGGACAAGCTATATTCACGAAACTTCATACAAATGTCAGTCAACACTAGACAACCTGCAGAGCACAGCATTTATACTATTTGAGTTATTTCCCTTGGAACTTTGTCATTCAAAAAAACGTGTCTCAATCGTCTAAGCTCTATAACTTGAAAACCGTTTAAGCTATATTCATGAAACTTCATACAAATATCAGTCAACATATAAATAGACGACGTGCAGAACACTGTAACTCTTGCATTTATATTATTTGACAAAAACTAAATATGAATATCTGTCAACATTACATGACATGCAGAGCATAACAACTATAACTCTTCCATTTATACTTTTTACTTATTATGAATCCCTGCTTCAGAGTAGGGAAACATTGTTTTTCCCTTGGCGTCTGTCTATTAGTCTATCACAAAATATCTTTACTAGATACGAGCTCATTGTTTGCATGAAAAATGACCAGTATTTGCATTAGAAATTGTATTTAAAGTTTCCGTTTGAAATTGTATTTAATGACTGATCCTTTTGACATCAGAAAGGGGGGAGACATCTGTTTTTTCATAGAAAAACAATTCTAGTTGGTACATGAAAATGATGGATGGGGACCTTTGCATCTACTGCATCTGTGGTAGAACCTGCATGCCGGTCTACCGCAGTTACCCGTGCGATTGTATGACCAGCAGCTGTTTCTGTTGAAAGGAAATTCCTTGTTTTGTGAGAAGAAATGCCCGAGAGACTGGTGGTAGTCACGAAAGGAGGAGTGACGAAATAAGGAGTCTCGAAATGAGGAGTCACCAAAGGAGGATCTTTGTTTATGAAACGTTGGCCCCATTGCACAACTTAACCACAACTCCATGTGCATTATGTCCCATCGATAACTGATTGTTTGACGCTTTTGTCGGAACTGTATATCATAATGATACCAGGCCATACCTGGTCTACGGTATGCTAAATCTCGTATCACTTCCGCATTCTTCATCAACTGTGGGGCGCAAAGATGGCCACGAAACGATGAAATGCAGAGGTCCACTGGTTTATATTTGTTATTTTTTCTGCTTTTGAGTGGGTATAAGATTGAACCTGGAGTTTTTGGTCAATTTAGCAAAATTTTTATGAGACGGTGGAGCACCATATGTAGGCAGGAGTGAAGCAAAATCAACGAATTTGTGGCGCCAGATTTTTCTTTGGATCTTTTCTTCAATTTGTAAAGAAATAGGCGTTGAAATGGGTTCAGCATATAGATCTTGGGACACTAAGTCAACATTGGAATGCCCACCTGCCAAATTATTAATATGGACGTTTGACACTTCATCCAGGTTGTCATCATCTGAATCTAAATCAGAGCTATCGCTTCCACTGGACTCTGATTCTGGAGTAGTCTTTCCACGACTTGTCTTGGGCTGAAGAGATTGATTGCATCGCTGCTTTTACCTAAAACTGTTTGACGATAAATTGTTAACCTCGGAAACGCGTCCACCACTGATAAGTCTCTTTCCCTCGAATGTGGGGGTACAGGTGTGTTTTCAGTCTGTTAGATTTTTTTCTGTTTCGCTGCCATTTTATGTTCAGTGTATGTTATGGTAGCACTACATGTAGGTTTATTTATTCTTCTCTTTTTGTGTCCCTGATTTAGACCATACATCTCACCACCTGTATCAGGCAGTGTTCGTTTTTGTGTGTTTTTTCTTAGCGGTACAGTGCCCTGATGCTTCTTGGCCTGATTAATGAGATTGTGGTTATGGGTCACACTATCTGATTCTGAGTCAGAAAAGTCACTGTTGCATGTTACAATTGGCAACTGTCTCTGGTATGTAGATTGCTATACCGTAGTTTGGCGTACCGGTATACGCGATTTTTTATGCCTTTGTTGACCTTTGTAGTTTGCCGTACAGGTATACGCGAGCGCTTTCTTGCTACGCTGTGAATGCTTTGTGCCATGGGCAGATTTGTTGTGTCATGGCGATCGACCTCACAACATGTGTCTCTTCTCCGTCGCTGTTGGTGCCTAGATGTCCGTGTGGTTGCCATTTCCACAGCCAAAGGAATAACACCTGCAACAAAAATACCAAACAAGTATTCTATTCCAAAAAGTTTATCCCTTTAGGAGAAATTATGTTTCTCACATTTATTTATATTCCATGTATTTATTTATAATTCCCATTTAATATATTATGTAAATATGTTTAATTTATATTTGTTGTTATTCATTTTAATTCATTTACTTATTTTTTATTTATTTTCAAATATTTATATAAATACATATATTTTTATATATTTTTTTTTTTATTTTATTTTTTTTATGTAACAATAGGCAATGATTGCATGTGACATTTCGTTTTCCCCGCTAACTCTTTTATTCATTATCTCATTATCTTATTTATTTTGATCTTCTTATTATATATTTTGATCTTTTATCTTATTTGGTAATTATTATTCTTATGATTATCTTGATTATCTTTTGTTGTTTGCGCCTAATGTGCAAACTGGCTTTTTTCCTTTACTTTATCTGTTACTTCAAGTATATTATATGATTAAAATAATTATCATTGTCATTAGTAATATACTTATTTATTGGTTTAATATTTATTACTATTATCATTATTATTATTATATTTTTTTCATTATTATTATTATCATTACTCTATCTTTATTTTATTCCATTAATTTGTTTATTTATTATTAATTTTATTATACACTTTCCAAACGGACAGAAATGTTATAAAAAACAAAAATGCACATTTTATTGATACTGCTGAACCAAAACAGCCTGAATCAATAAAGTTTCTGTGCCCTGACTATGTATGCTAAGCTGTACCAAACAGCCTGGCAAATAATATGCTGCGCACAAACTGCTGAACCAAAACAGCCTGAATCAAAAGATACTTTCTGACAATGTATGCTATGCTGCACCAAACAGCCTGGCAAATAATATGCTGCACACAACAGCCAAATACTTTAATGCTGCACCCAACAGTCGTGGTCTCCTATGCTGCACCAAACAGCCGGCTGAACCAAAACAGCCTTAATCTATTGTGTTATATTTTCCTAAGCTATGCTGCACCAAGCAGACTGGCAAATAATATGCTGCACATAACAACCAAATATTTTGATGCTGCATTAAACAGCCATGGTCTCATATGCTGCATTCAATCAATACTGCTGAACCAAAACAGCCTTAATCAATAGTGTTATTGAAGAAATATGCTGCACACGAGTCGAAATTTTCTGTATAGACAACCAAAGTCTTCTCTGCTGCACCTAAACAGCCTGAAACCGGCCCTGGTACCACGTAATACACCTTGCAGCATAGAAAATGCCCCCCTTATTTACTCACTTATTTATTTACTTATCTATCTAGATATATATTTTTTTTTCTTTTTTTAAGTGGACAGAATGGATCTTGCAAACTTGCACCCTAAGTGCCACCAATAGCTCTCGTCCTTTACTTTTAGTGCAAAAGGGGCCACCACGGTGCCACACCCCATTTATCCATATACAAAATGTATCATACGCACAATTGTGTATAATGCAACCAATCCATAGTTTTTGTCTCGCCTGCGAAGCAGAGGCGAGACATAGGTATTGCTTTTCCGGTGTCGTCGTCGTCGTCGGCGGCGTAAACTTTCATCGGGTTTTTGCGTTTAGGTCAGTTTCTCAGAAACTATAAGGGCTAGAGCCATGAAACTTGATTCATGCATACATCTGGAAGAGTAGATCTCAAAGCCATCATCAATACTGAGTCTTGACCTACATTTTACGGTTGACTGACTTTGCAATTTTTCATCGGGTTTTTGCGTTTAGGTCATTTTCTCAGGAAGTATAATGGCTAGAGCCATGAAACTTGGTTCATGCATACATCTGGAAGAGTAGAGCTCAAAGTCATCATCAATACTGAGTCTTGACCTACATTTTACGGTTGACTGACTTTGCAATTTTTCATCAGGTTTTTGCGTTTAGGTCATTTTCTCTGGAACTATAAGGGCTAGAGCCATGAAACTTGGTTCATGCATACATTTGGAAGAGTAGATCTCAAAGCCATCATCAATATTGAGTCTTGACCTACATGTTACGGTTGACTGACTTTGCAATTTTTCATCGGGTTTTGCGTTTAGGTCATTTTCTCAGGAACTATAATGGCTAGAGCCATGAAACTTGGTTCATGCATACATCTGGAAGAGTAGAGCTCAAAGTCATCATCAATACTGAGTCTTGACCTACATTTTACGGTTGACTGACTTTGCAATTTTTCATCAGGTTTTTGCGTTTAGGTCATTTTCTCTGGAACTATAAGGGCTAGAGCCATGAAACTTGGTTCATGCATACATCTGGAAGAGTAGATCTCAAAGCCATCATCAATATTGAGTCTTGACCTACATTTTACGGTTGACTGATTTTGCTATTTTTTGTCAAGTTTCCATGTTTAGGTCATTTTCTCAGAATTTATAAGGGCTAGAGCCATGAAACTTGGTTCATGCTTACGTCTGGAAGAGTAAATCTCAAATCCATCATCAATATTGAGTCTTGACCTACATTTTACGGTTGACTGACTTTTCAATTTTTCGTCTAGTTTTCGCATTTAGGTCTGTTTCTCAGAAACTATAAGGGCTTAGAGCCATGGAACTTGGTTCATGCATACATCTGGAAGAGAAGAGCTTAAAGTCATCATCAGTATTGAGTCTTTACCAACATTTTACGGTTGACTGACTTTGCAATTTTTGTCAAGTTTTCACGTTTAGGTCTTTCTTAGAAACTAGGGCTAGAGCCAAGAAACTTGGTTCATGCATACATCTTTGCTGATTTAGCTCTGTTTTGTGACAAAGCGCTAGCAGGCGAGACACCGCATTCCGCGGAATTCTTGTTTTGTTCATTGAGATTGTAACCCCTTCTTTGCTGAAACCACCGCAGCCCTTATATTCTTAAAATAGTTTCTATTACCTGTCACAGACAGATGCACACCATCCGGTAAAATTGCTTGCCGCAAAGCATCATGTTCCCACAACCCTTTTTGTTTCCAGTAAACTAAACCCGGGCAACCTTTCAGCAGCACAGACAGTAGACGGTTAGCTTCATCTATTCGTTCATTAAACCAATCTACGTCAACTCTATAACGAACTGCCCGGGTGGGCCTGCACCTATGCAAAATTTGCATGACGACAACTCTTTGAACTCCAAATGAAAACAATATGTGCTTGCACAGACTGTACAGACTATGAGCCACACTTTCTGGGTATTAACAGGATTTGATAAGTCATTTGTACCAAGATCCAATACCACTATTTGCGGTTCAAAAGCTGCCATAGGTTCCAACTTTACCTCTCTTATGTTTAGAACTGTGCCCCCAGGCCTACCCGCATACTGCACCATGAACTGCTGCGGACTAAGGTTAAGATTAAAGCTAAATTCATTCTGGTGTTCTCTGATAAAAGCTTTGAATCTGGACACAAAAGAATGCCCTAATATCATCGATTTAATGACCATGATGTCTGCCAATTTTAATTGCATCAACAATACAACATGTAAACAGCCGCCATGTTTTCCGGTTTTCCAATAACATTTACAAGGTTACAGTCCAAACGGCCGGAACCGCCTTCGCTAATATGCTATACGCTACGATACCTCGATGCGAAGAAATGGTTTACACCTTAAGGTATTAATTAATAGGTCTATATGGCTACGCAAAAAACGATAATTTTACAAAATTGTTGAGAAAGAAACCACAACTCATACCTTGTCCGCTTCTCCAAAATGGCTGACCCAGCTAGAAAAAGCGTGGTCACATGAACAAAGCCAGCCATCTGATTGGCTTGTTCCACCTAATCTGCCACAAATGTAAACAAGGTCGTGACCTAAAAACGTCTCGCTACTGGAGGCCCTCCACAGGGTAATTATCTTGGGGGTCTACACAGGAAAATTGTGCGGGGTGGGGGGGAATACTCTCTTCATAAAACATTTTATGATACATAAAATATTATTAGCTAAACGATTTCAAACTATCTGGTTGGTTGGTTGGTTGGTTGATTTGATGCTTAACGTCCACGGTAAACAACTCAGGTCATGTCGGGACGGTCAGTTAACCTAACCACACTATTCCTGGGCAGGCTTAGACCTCCTAAGCGGTTAACCAGTACTAAGTGCACATACTTTCGCCAGTAACTGACAACTGCCCTTCTTGAATCAGCGGAAGGAGAAACGAAAGTATGTGGCCAGACCGGGATTCGAACCCAGGACCTCTGACTTACGAGTCAGGTGCCCTACCGATTGCGCTACCCGGCCCGGCTAAAACTATCTGGAACTGTGACAATATATAGCATATCAATTTAATAGGCCAAAGATAGTCTTGTTTCCTTTTATGACGGGGGTGGTCGGGTGGTGCGATGGAGCTGTATGTAACTTCCAGTTCCGGGGCGTCCTACTGATTTGGAACATTGTAGAGCAAGGGCCTACTGTGCTTGCAGTAGGTGAGGGTGTTTGGACATTTTTTCTCTCGTCTATCGTTTCTCCTCTTTCTCCCTCTCTAGGAGACGGCCCGATATAGACTGAAATACTGTCTCAAAGGGCCGTTAAACCCAAAACAATAAAAAAAACTTTAAAGTTTATGAATCCTAAATGTTTAGGGTTGGTAGGGCTCTGCCTAGAGGGCGATTTGGGAGAAATAGGTCCACTAAGGTGGCTGACTTCCCCCTTTTTTGAGCTGAGGGAGAAGTGAAAATGTTTAGCACATATAGGGAAATGTATAGTAGATATAGGGAAATCCAAAATGTGCACCAAAACTTCTCCCTAAAGTCCAGAAAATGTCGCAAAACTTCTGTGTTTTAAAGTTATAGACTGACCCCTGGGAAGGTAAGCAGACCTTTTTAAATACTTTTTTGTATGAAAAATCTGTAAAAATAATTGAAATACCCATTGGACTTAAAAAGTTTAAGTTCTTTTATGGACCAATAAATAGGGCAACTCAATGTAGAGACAATGATTATTTAATTCGGCGATGATTCTAAGCTTCTCAATAGACATCTGTGAAACATATAGAAAATATGTTTAAAGCATATATATATTGACAAATATGTATAGTATACAACGTTATAAAGTATACAACTTTATACAAAGACTGTAGTCTGGCGAATGCACTGAGGCGAAGCTATGATCGCTTAACGTGGCTTATACAAATAAGGAAAGAATATATCTATTAAAATATGAAACATTACAATAACTAATGAACTATCTTACAGTTTCATCTATCAGCTACACTTAACATTATTACAAAACAATTAGGGTGGGGTTGTTTGGACATTTTTAGCTCACCTGATCCGAGACTGTAGTCTGGCGAATGCACTGAGGCGAAGCTATGATCGCTTAACGTGGCTTATACAAATAAGGAAAGAATATATCTATTAAAATATGAAACATTACAATAACTAATGAACTATCTTACAGTTTCATCTATCAGCTACACTTAACATTATTACAAAACAATTAGGGTGGGGTTGTTTGGACATTTTTAGCTCACCTGATCCGAAGGCTCACAGGTGAGCTTATAGTATAGGCAGGCATCCGTCGTCCGTCCGTCAACATTTTCAAACGACATCTCCTCTGAAACTACAAGGCTCATTGTTACCAAATTCCATATATTTGGTTGCTATGGCAACTTAGAGTTTCCATTGACTTGTATTGGAAAAATTGAAAATTTGCATTTATTGCTATTTCTCTGCAGATAATTTGATAAATCTTTTACCGAAATGTTCCTTGAATAACTCTCTATCAGCCACATGAAATGTATGTTAATTGCACAATTTGGCTGGTTGCCATGGCAACCGAATGGTTAAAAGTAGTAAAATATTCAAAAATCATTTCCTCAGAAACCATGCCACCAATAAAGCTCAAACTTCACAGAAAGGATCTTGGTACTACCCTCTATAAAACTACTGTTTTTCTTGGCAATTGTTCCAGCAGTTTGGTTGCTATGGCAACTTGAAGTTGCCATTGACTTATAATGGGAAAATTTGCATTTATTGCTATGTCACTGCAGATATTTTGACAATTTTTTATAGAAATGTTCCTTGAGTAGTCCCCAACCAGCAGTATCAAATGTTTGCAAATTGAGCTATTTGTCTGATTGCCATTGCAACCGAATGGTTAAAAATAGAAAAATATTAAAATATCATTTTTGCATTGCTATGGCATTTTAAAGTTTCCATAGACTAAAAACTCAGTCAAAGTTGAAATTAGGCCACATTGTATAATTTACTTAAAAGCTACCTACCCTTGAGTGCTGAGGATGAATGGACTCAGGTGAGCTACAGGACCAATGGTCCTCTGGTTTCTCTTTTCTTTTTCCCTCTCTTTGGGAGACGGCCCGATATAGACTGAAATAGACTCAAAGGGCCGTTAAACCCAAAACAACCAACCAAACAAAATTTACCTATTTTAGGCATTAATCTTCAAACTTTCTATGAAATCTTATGCACAGCATTTTCTTATATTTAACCTTGCTGTAAAATAGTCAAGGTCAACCCACGGTCATTATTTTGAAGAATCGTGATAGAACTGGAGTAACCAATGCTACATACCAAGTTTCAAGGCCATCAGTCAATTGGGATTGGAGAAGAAGATTTTTAAAGGTTTACACCACATATTGGTGTGGTGGCCATGTGACTTGGACCATTCGAACAAATTTTCATTCCCTAAATCCCTGGAGGCTCTATATAAGATTTGGTTACAATTGGTCCAGTGTTTTGTGAGAAGATTGTTTGAAATTGTCAAAATATGAGAAATCTGGGTCAAAGAATGACCTTGACCTGTTGTAATCACAAATCTTAATGTACGGGTACTTATCAAGATGTCTGCATATACCAGTTTGTAGACCTAATCTTCAAAACTTTCCATGAAATCTTATGTTCTAGCATTTACCCGCATTTTCCCATATTTGACCTTGCCGTAAAAACGGTCAAGGTCAACCCAAGATCATCATGTGATCTTGATAATACTTGAGTACCCAATGCTTCATACCAAGTTTCAAGGCCATCCTACAGTTGGTTCTGGAGAAAATTTTAATGTTTTTAGCTCACCTGAGCCAGAGGCTCCGGGGGAGCTTATAGGATGGTAAGGCTCCGTCGTCCGTCGTCCGTCCGTCGTCCGTCGTCCGTCCACAATTTCAAACGACTTCTCCTCTGAAACCGCTAGGCCGATTGTAACCAAATTTCATATGGAGCCTCCTGGGACCTTAGGAACGAAAAGTTGTTCAAACGGTCCTGGTCACATGACCAACATGGCCGCCATGCCCATATATGGTAAAAACCTGAAAAAATCTTCTTCTCCAGAACCAATAGGTCGATGGTCTTGAAACTTGGTATGTAGCATCGGGTACACGAGTACTACCAAGATTGTTTAAATTATGACCTTGGGTTGACCTTGACCTTTTTTACGGTAAGGTCAAATTTGCTTACTCATGCTTTTATATGGCAAAATGCTGCAACATAAGATATCTTGGAAAGTGTTGAAGATTTTGGCCTAGAAATTGGTACATACAGTCATCTTAATGACTACATGAAGATTTATGAGTACAAGAGGTCAAGGTCATTCTTTGACCTTTGACCCGGAACTCTCATATTTTGACAATATCAAACAATCTCCTCAAAAACCACAAGGCCAATTGTAACAAAATTTCATATAGATCCTCCATGGGTTGAGGGAATGAAAATTTGTTCATATGGTCCAGGTCACATGACCAACATGGCCACCATGTCCATATATGGTAAAAACCTTTAAAAATCTTCTTCTCCAGAACCAGTAGACCGATGGCCTTGAAACTCGGTATGTAGCATTGGGTACTCAAGTACTATCAAGATTGTTCAAATTATGACCCTGGGTTGACCTTGACCTTTTTTACGGCAAGGTCAAATATGGGAAAATGCTAGAACATGAGATTTCATGGAAAATTTTGAAGATTTTGGCCTAAAAATTAGTACATAGAATCATCTTAATGAGTACATGAAGATTTTTGAGTACAAGAGGTCAAGGTCATTCTTTGACCTTTGACCCAGAAATCTCAAATTTTGACAATTTCAAACAATCTGCTCAAAAACAACTGTGCCAATTGAAACCAAATTTCATATAGAGCCTCGAGGGGTTGATGGAATGAAAATATTTTCTAACGGTCCTGGACACATGACCAACATGGCCGCCATGCCCATATATGGTAAATACCTTATAAAATCTTCTTCTCCAGAACCAATTGACCGATGGCCTTGAGACTTTGTAAGTAGCTTTGGGTACTTGAGGACTATCAAGATTGTTCAAATTATGACCTTGTGCTGACCTTGACCTTTTGCAGCAAGGTCAAATATGGGAAAATGGTAGAACACAAGATTTCATGGAAAGTTTTGAAGATTTTGACCTAAAAAATTGGTATATACAGTTGTCTTAATGAGTTCATGAAGAATTATGAGTACAAGACTTAGAGGTCAAGGCCATTTTTTTACCTTTGATCCAGATTGCTCATATTTTGACATTTTCAACCATTTCCTCAAAAGCCAAAGGGCCAATTGTGAACACATTTCATATAGAGCCTCCAGGGGTTGATTGAATGAAAATTTGTTCAAACGGTCCAGGTCACATGACCAACTTGGCCGCCATTACCCCTTACGGAATAAATCTTTAATATTTTTCTTCCCCAGAACCAATACACCTATGGCTCTGAAACTTGGTAAATAGCATGGAGTACTAGAGTACCACCAAGACTGTTCAAATAGTGACCTTTGGTTTACCTTGACCTTTTTGCGGCATGGTCAAATATGGGAAAATGCTAGAACATAAGATTTCATGGAAAGTTTTGGAGATTTTGGCCTAAAAATGGTATATATGGTTGTCTAATGAGTACATGAAGATTTATGAGTACAAGTGGTCATGGTCATTCTTTGACTTTTGACCCAAAACTCATATTTTGACAATTTCAGACATGATAAGTATAAGCCACCTTGCCAATTGTTCAGGTGAGCGATTCAGGGCCTCATGGCCCTCTTGTTTACCATATATGGCATGGCGGCCATGTTGGTCATGTGACCTTGACTGTATGAATGACTTTTTGTTCCCCCAACCCCTGGATACTCTATGAAATTTGGTTTCAATAGGCCCAGTGGCTTTTGAGATGTTAAATTGTCAAATGCGAGAGTTCTAATTCAAAGAATGACCTTGACCTCTTGTTCTTCATTGAGATATCGTACATACCTCAACAGTTTCCAAGATATCCTATGTTCTAGCATTTCGCCATATAAAAGCTCAAGGAAGCAAATTAGTTCTTACCGTAAAATCTCGGTAGTACTCGCGTACCCAATGCTTCATACCAAGTTCCAAGGCCATCGACCTATTGGTTCTGGAGAAGATTTTTTAGCTTTTCAACATATATGGGCATGGCGGCAATGTTGGTCATGTGACCAGAACTGTTTGTAAACATTTTCGTTCCAATGATCCCTGAAGGCTACATACGAAATTTGGATACAATCGGCCCAGTGGTTTCGAAGAAAAAGCTTTTTGAAATCATAAGTCTTCATTGAGATATCGTACATACCTCAACAGTTTCCAAGATATCCTATGTTCTAGCATTTCGCCATATAAAAGCTCAAGGAAGCAAATTAGTTCTTACCGTAAAATCTCGGTAGTACTCGCGTACCCAATGCTTCATACCAAGTTCCAAGGCCATCGACCTATTGGTTCTGGAGAAGATTTTTTAGCTTTTCAACATATATGGGCATGGCGGCAATGTTGGTCATGTGACCAGAACTGTTTGTAAACATTTTCGTTCCAATGATCCCTGAAGGCTACATACGAAATTTGGATACAATCGGCCCAGTGGTTTCGGAGAAAAAGCTTTTTGAAATTGTGGACAGACGGACGACAGAACGGACGACAGCCTGCCGGACGACAGAACGGACGACAGCCTGCCCATACTTTAAGCTCCCCCGGAGCCCCTGTCTCAGGTGAGCTAAAAACCACCTTGCCTCTCAGTCATAGGTGAGAATTTTTTACAATTTGATTGTACTGTGCAAACATCCAGCGATTGTCTGGCAGCTGCCGCGCAACATGTGTGCCAACTGCAGTCGAACACGAGCCCACTTATTCAAATATGTCGTAAACACCATTTCAGTGTGACCCAAATGTGACAAATGTCCCAAAAAAGCATATTACGAGGGTTGATCCAGAAGTAATGTCATTGTAGCTATAAAATCATGTAGAATAAAGAGAGAGCAAAAAAAATTGTTTCCATGTATTTTATCCTATTTGCAGTATAGTCTGAAAATGTCATATAATTATAGTGCACAGTAATAGAGATATCAAGATAGACAGAAGGCATGGTAACGACACGCGCCGCGCGTCAATGACGTCGTTGACGTTCCAGACGAAGTTTGGATATTGTGCATGTCTTAAGTAGCATATTCATTGTTCTAGCATAGCACTAATATCTGTTCACCCATATTTATCTCGTCTTTCAATATTATTTGAATAGCCCCGCAGCTCATGTTCAAGAATTTACAAAATCTTCGAATTGCAGAACGTCGATCTTCATATATGGGGTCCAAGCTTGATAGCATGTCTAATTAAACAGCCAAAAGCCTCTAATGGTGATATTCATGATTTGTGGCAAAACCGCATATGTATCTGCAGACGCGTTTGTCGAAAATCAGCATTTTTTCCACTTGGCAGTTACAAGTATTAGCACTACCTGGCGAACTTCAAACTGCAATGACGATACTAAAGTTTCAACAGCGGATGGCAGGAATATATTTCGTCATCGTATCAAATTTTTAACTGATTTGATGCGTTAGTTTGATTTTGATTTGTGTTTGCCTTTTAAAATTATGTTCCTGTAATTACCGTTATTCTAACGTGCGGCGCGATGGCGACGGTGACATACTTTGAACGTCCCTATAACTGGAACGGGAAAAGATTCCAACTTTATATTTATTCAGTTAATTAGAACTGAATTACAGTGTAGCATGATATAATTTTTATAATAATGCTACAATGAATAAGCGCGCAATGGACACAGTGACATTACTTCTGGATCAACCCTTGTATATCGCAAATCTTTGTCTCTAAACCATCCCAAAGAGATTAGCTTATCCAAGCAATTTCAGTATATGCTTTACAAACCGAAGATTGGACTTGACCTTTGGAAAATATATAATGCTGCCCAGTGGTTTATCCAAATCCATAAGACCTTCGGTCCATCATGTTTAATGATGGCAATTAGTTTTAAGAAATTCAGTAGAAACTATAAAAGAAGTCTGTAGAAATACAAAATTTTGATTATTTGGAAAACGAAACGATAAAAATATTGATTGATTGATTGTTTGGGTTTAACGGCCCTTTGAGACAGTATTTCAGTCTCTAACGGGCCGTCTCCCAGAGAGAGGGAGAAAGAAAAGAGAAGTGATAGACGAGAGAAAAAACGTCCAAATAACCCCACCCGCACCTAATGCAAGCACAGTAGGCCCTTGCCCTACAATGTTCCAAATGAGTATGACGACCCGGCACTGGAAGTTATACACAGCACCATCGCACCACCCAACCATCCCCAGGTAAAAATATTTTTTGTTGTCCAAATGTTTTATAGCCTCGTGGGTTATTAGGTTGGTAAAGTAGTTTGAATGACCCATCAACGTTCTTATTTAGTATCCAACTATCTTAATTGCTTAAGCTCTGCTCAGTAAATTATCTAAAGCTGAATGGTTAAATCTTACCTTAAAGGGGGTGGTGCAATGGTGCTGTGTGTAACTTCCAGTGCCGGGGCGTCCAACTGATTTGGAACATTGTAGGGCAAGGGCCTACTGTGCTTGCACTAGGTGCGGGTGGGGGTTGTTTGGACATTTTTTCTCTCGTCTATCATTTCTTTTCTTTCGGCCCGATATAGACTGAAATGTCTGAAAGGGCGGGTGGGGGTTGTTTGGACATTTTTTCTCTCGTCTATCATTTCTTTTCTTTCGGCCCGATATAGACTGAAATGTCTCAAAGGGCCGTTAAACGCAAAACAATCAACTTATCTTAAAACACACCAACTATGTATTTATGAGACCCACAGTTTCTTTCAGCTGCACTACAACTAGGGCTGTACTTACCTTTTGATCGCAAATCTTTGATAGCTTCCTCTTTTCAGCCAGGATGTTGTCGGGGTCAGAGCCCTGTAGCCTGCTTCTGATGAGTCTAGCTTTGTCCATAAAAGTAAGTTGTTTCGACTTCCGGGCCTGGTCTTTGTGTGCATCACCAATCTCAAGGGCTTCTTCATCAGTAAGGTCCTGATATACCCTCATTTTCACTGTCTCTTGAGTCAGGTGGCCAGACTCCATCAGGTATTACAAAGCTATACGGAAGTGGTTCCCTCCTATCGTTTCAACCTCGACATCGCTGTCAATATGTGCCAGGATTCCATTCCCTGGGAACAGCACCTGCCAACACCACAAAATGCGTTGTGTTCCTCCGGAACTCTTCTGTTAGGAATGACACGTGAGCAGGCTCCACTTGTCTAGTCAGCCTCTCTATTGCAGGCTCCCTCAACTTTGACAGATGGACAGCCACACAGTCCCCTGAAATACAATACATCCATGCATGTTGTTTAATACTTTGCTTTTAAAATATCTAAAAGCCTTAAACCATGTTTTTTGGCAAAGCGAATAGCGCTCCCGACTCTTGATTTTAGGGTTCAAAACCATCAGAGACTCACTTTTTTTAAAGCACTTCTTCCAAAGGGCATTATGTGAGCAAATTTGGTAGACTTTGTGTCCTTTATACTGCATGCCAAGTTTCAAGCGCCTAAACTCCTTGTTTCTGGAGAAACAAGAGGATCATTGGTCCTATAGCTCACCGGAGTCCATTCAGCCTTAGTACTCCAGGTAAGGTTACTGTAACGCCATCGATCAATTGATTCTGTAGAAGATTACATGAGCATGGAGGCCATGTTGGTCATGTGACCTCGACATTTGAACAAATTCCTTCAACCCCTGGAGGCTCTATCTGAAATTTGGTTTCAAAATTGGCCCAGTGGCTTTTTAGGTGATTGTTTGATATTGTGAAAGTGAGAGTTCTGGGTCAAAAGCCAAAGAATGACCTTGACCTATTGTACTCATAAATCTTCATCTACTCATTAAGATGACTGTATATACCATTTTTAGGCCTAAATTTTCAAGACTTTTCATGAAATCTTTGTTCTAGCATTTTCTCATAGATGGATGGATGACTTGCGATTTTACGTCCTTTTCAACAGTATTTCAGTCTTATCTGGACGATGGGTGGGTGATAATGAAAGGCTGTGTGCAATGGAACCCCGTTTACGGTAGGAACGATTCTCGCCTCAAGCGAGGCTCGAATTCGGGTCCGCTAGATCAGTAGGCCAGCGCTTAACCCAGCGAGCCACCCCCCCTAGCATTTTCTCATATTTGACCTTGGCGTAAAATGGTCAAGGTCAACACAAGAACATAACTTGAACAATTTTGATAGTGCCCGAGTACACCATGTTACATACCAAGTCTCAAGGCCATCGGTCTATTGGTTCAGGAGAAAAGGATTTCTTAATGTTTCTACCATATATGTGGGTGGCGGCCATATTGGTCATGTGACCTGGACCCTTTGAACAAATTTTCATTCCCTCAACCTCTGGAGTCTCTATATTGTTACACGCCGAGGGTTTAGCAGCTTCCGCAGGACTTCTCCACAGCAGTATTTAACAGCAGACAGAAGCTCAAGCTGGCTACACAGCAAAAAGCCCCAGCTGCTTAGCCGATGCGCTAAAACTCTGAGAGTCTAGGCCTCGTTCGACGGGTATAAGTGAATCTCAGATTAAATAAATGGTGTAAAAATAGGCAGATATTCTGTTCTATTCTGTATTTCAGATGAACTGAATGGTGTAAATGGGTAGATGTTCTGTTCTATTCTGTAGTTCAGAAGAACTGAATAGTGTAAAACTAGGCAGAGGTTCTGTTCCCTTCAGTACTTCAGATGAACTGAATGGTGTAAAAAAGGTGTAAAAACAGGCAGAAGTTCTGTTCTATTCAGTATTTCAGGTGACTCAGCACCTTAATGAAGGGATTGAAGACAAGAAACAAGACATTGTATCTATAAAAATAAGTTTATCCTTATAATGATGCTAATAAAATTTAATTTCAGACAAATGAGATCTTTGTTATTTTATGACTAGGTGTTTAAACTAACATTTCATGAAATAAATTAATACATGTGTATGTACAGTGAGCTAGGACGGCTTAAAAATGAGAATTAAATGATGCTACCGATTTATTCGCAACGATAGTGATCACGAACTAGTCAGAGCTAAATAATGCAAATTAATGGTTTAAACATGCTAGAAAATGATGACAAATGGAGGATGAATAGATCTTGAAGACAGAATAATGCTAAGAAGTTTCAGAAAAATTTATAAAGGGACATGAACATGGAGTGTGCTGTAAATCCTATCTCTTTAAATGCCAAAAAAACTAATCAAGAGCTAAGTTTCCTCTTTTACATTATTAACATAGGCCCCTCTTCAAAGAAAATAAATAATTTCGCCTAAAAGGTTGCTGCTTTAAAAATGAATTTAGGAAAACAGAACAGAAATAAAGCCAAAAAAGCGCAGCAAAAATAAACGTGACTTTCTCTAACCAAAGCAAATTCTGAGATTTTTTGGATTCCTGGGAAAGCTCCTTATATATTCCCAGGTTCCCGTCCCCCACAACCCGTAAGGTTTTGTTCAGGGATCCCACGCCCCAGGCCAGTTTGTGCTGGAATTCCCAAGTCCCCCAACAGAAGAACCGCGGGATCACGTGATCCCGCAACAAACGTCTCAGGGAAGATGCCGTCAAAGGGAAAAATCCAATACCCGCCATGTTGCATTTGCCGATAAATACCCCGAGTACCAGACTTTAACCTGCAATTATGCAACTATCTTATATGAAATCCCATTAATCATTATTATCAAAATGACCCCAAAGGAATGAATGTTATGACTGTCATATATAGGAAACTTTTGTAGGTACCGATTGCTTAGAATTCATTGTGAAATCTAGACTGACTGTTCGAAATAACCTTCGTTGTTTTGACAGATACGCTCGAACGCTTACACACTCAATCCCACAATTCAATATTATACACAGCTGACAAGATGGAAGACAGTGGACATAAACACACTTCGATCGGCTTAATTTTGAGATAAAACAACTTATTGATAACACATAAAGGATTAAATTAACTTGCACAACATGGGTAAGCACTTTGTTAACACAGACAACGAGCGACAGGTTTGCATCTTTCAAAACAATTGAGTATTGATTGCGTATAGCATAAAATCTATAAACAGCTGACTTGCGGACAAAAATAGAATTGTGTCACAGGAAACTGGGTCATTACAATATGAAATCTTATTACAATTGGCTCAGGAGCCCCGGTAGCTCAGTGGGTTAAGCGCTGGTCTACTGATCTAGCGGTCGCGGGTTCGAGCCCCGCTGGAGGCGGAGTTCTTTCCATCGTAAACGGGGTTCCATTGCACACAGCCTTTCATTATCACAAGCCCATCGTCCTGATATGACTGAAATACTGTTGAAAAGGACGTAAAATCGCAAGTCATCCATCCATCTATACAATTGGCTCAGTGGTTTTTGAGGAGATTGTTTGAAGTTATCAAAATATGAGAGTTCTGGGTCAAAAGTCAAAAAAAGAAATTTTATGTTCTAGCATTTTGCCATATAAAAGCATGAGGAAGCAAATTTGGTCTTACCGTTAAACAGGTCAATGTCAACCCAATCTTAGTACTCGCTTACCCGATGCTACATACCAAGTTTCAAGGCCATCGGTCGATTGGTTCTGGGTAAGAAGATTTTTTTACCATATAAGGGCATAAGGAGGACGCACTGGCACTGGAAGTTACACACAGCACCTTTGCACCACCCAACCACCCCCAAATTTGGTTACAATTTGCCCAGCGGTTTCAGAGCAGAAGTCGTTTGTTGACGGACGGAAGAACGGACGGACGACGGAGCCTGCCTATTCTATAAGCTCCCCCGGAGCCGCTGGTTCAGGCAAACTAAAAAGTGCAATGATACAGAACAGTCCACTGATGGTAGACAAAAGCACTCAGACCAAGTGTATATCTAAAATATATATGCCACAGAGAGGCACATCTGGAAATTAGTGTAGATGAAAGTTTAGTCTCTGTTCATTCAGAAGATCCTAGGACTCAGAATGGACACCAGATAATCAAGATGATAGTCGTATTGCGACCATGTTCAGAGTGTGGCTTCTCCAATATCTTTGAAAAAAGAACAATAGGAACTTGTGTGGTCTACAACATGCGGAAATGTTGATTCTTGGGCCAGTCAGACAATGTCAGTGCGGCACTATGCCATACGGAAACCTCATTATTAGTGCTGCAATTATGTTTGCAAGGGCCAGCCCTGTTAAGTACTTAAGAGTATTAGAATTTGCCGCTATAGACTCTTAGCCTAAGCACGTACATGGCAATTCAGTCGTCATACCTGACACCAACTGTAATGGATGTGTGAAAGTTCCAACAAGAGATGATGATTCAGAACCTCAAAGATGAAGAGATATCTCTGAGACTAGCTGGGGATGCAAGATGATGTTCACCTGGCCACACTGCCAAATTCGGCACTTACAGGATGATGAACCCCCACACAGGCAAGATACTGGACAATTTCGTTCCGGTGAGTGCATGTGCACTAAATCCTGCCACACAATGGGGCACACAAAAACTGGCTGTTTAAGACAGATGACCCCTTCAAACACGTTGATTTGCACTGTATTTTTATTTCAGACTGTTTAACACAGATGACCCCTTCAATTATATTGATTTGCACTGTATTTTGATTCGAAGAATCACAAAAAGATGACTGTAAAATACAGATGACCCCTTAATACATGCTTAACTGTGTATTATAAAATGTTTCATCACAAATTTGCAATGGTGCATGTATGATTGATTGATTGGTATTTTCAGGCTCAGTCTTAATCTCACCCACATGCCCAAGAATTTCCAATATGGCTTGGCCTGCCCGATGATCCAAAACAAAATTAACTGCATCCTCTTTGACTAAGTTCCTGGTTTTGAGGTGTACTTCAGCGTCCCTAATCCACTCGTCTGTGATGGGGTCAGTTGGGCTAACAGGCTTTCCTCTGAACCTTTCCATGCGCCTTAGATTATTCACAACAACTTGTTGTTTTACAACTTCTTTAGCCTCTTCTTCAGATTTTACCTTAGCCGCTTCTGCCTTTGCAAGGTCATCAGCTGCTTTTTTTCAGTTTTAATTCTCCTTTGCTCACTGTACCCTCTGCCTTCTCCAGCTTTCCCCTCAAGCGCTCTATTTCATCATTCAGTTCTTTCTCGGTGGCCATGGCAAATAAAATTGTCAGTCAAATTGATAATTGTTTTGGTTTTAACGGCCCTTTGAGACCGTATTTCAAGCCTTTATCTGGCCGTCTCCCAGAGGCGAGCCTACCGTAAACGGGATGAGTGAGTGATATGGGTTTTACGGCACATCAGCAGCAAACGGGCAATTTCGCGCCGAAAACGCTATATAAAGAACAAGTGTTTTATAGAAATGAATGCACAGTATAAAAATGAATCAAGTCGGGTATGTGGTAAAACGCGCCGATCAACGGCTATCTTAAGACTGATAGCATAAAACGAACTCTCGACCAGCGAGATGAGTAAACACAAATTTAAAACAACTGTTGTAAAAATACCTCGACTTGACTAAACCATATGCCAATCTCTTTCAGAAAAGAGAAGATTTTCGCTGGTTCAATCGTGTCAAACAGTTGTTTCATACTGTTGACACGGAAGAACCTTGCACGCGTAACACGAAAATCCGTGCAATCTAAAAGGCAACGAAAAGGCCGACATTGCCGCAAAATCCGCATTAGCTCTTCATATTTCCGACTTCAAAATTCCTTACACTGATATTAAACCTTGCATAAATACCTATCTTCATGATAAGTGTCAGATATCGTGGAATGCTGCCGTCTTTAACAAACTCCATTCTATTAAGCCTTCACTAGGTGAATGGCAACCATGTTATAGAACTGATCGTAAGGAAGAAGTAACTTTAGCTCGACTTAGAATCGGCCATACATTTATAACTCATTCGTTTTTGTTGAAGGGTGATGATTCGCCTTTGTGCATTCCTTGCCAGGAACCTTTTAGGGTTAAACACTTTCTTTTAGATTGCACGGATTTTCGTATTACGCGTGCAAGGTTCTTCCGTGTCAACAGTATGAAACAACTGTTTGACACGGTTGAACCAGTGAAAATGTTCTCTTTTCTGAAAGAGATTGGCATATATAGTAAAATATAGTTTAAGTAAGTCGAGGTATTTTTACAACAGTTGATTTAAATTCGTGTTTACTCATCTCGCTGGGCGAGAGTTCGTTTTATGTCATCAGTCTTAAGTTAGCCGTTGATCGGCGGGTTTTACCACATACCCGACTTGATTCATTTTTATACTGTGCATTCATTTCTGACCTTATGCATAAAACACTTGTTCTTTTTATAGCGTTTTCGGCGCGAAATAGCCCGTTTGGTGCTGATGTGCCGTAAAACCCATATCACTCACTCACTCACTCAAACCCTAAACAAACAATCAATTTTGTAAAGTCTCTTTCCACGCCTTCGACCCATTCTAAAAGGCCTATCTACTAAAAGGCCTATCTACATGCTCATTCCAGTCCATAACTAATTAAATTTCGACGAAGCGTATTCATCCTATTTTGATAATGAATTCTTTCGTCCAAGTATATGAGACAAGAGTTATTATGAATTCTTTTGTCCAACAAGAGTTATTATAGCTCCCTACATAATACGTACCACGGGCAAAAACATAGTCCTCTGCAAACTTATATACAGTCTCTTTGTGAATGAAGTTCTCAAGGATCCTGACCGCCTCCTGTGATCCTAACATGTCAAAGTCAGGTATATATCCAGGAGCTCTACATGGTGAATTGTTGCTGTACTGAGCCTGGTCATTTTGAAAGTGGGGAACACAACTCTCAGGAAGCTGATGTTTTTTTTCCTGAAACTGACAGTTTGGGGTTTAACGGCCCTTAAAGACAGTATAACAGTCTATATCGGACCGTCTACCAGAGAAGGAGACAGAGGTGAAATGAGAGACGAGAGAAAAAAGGTCCAAACAACCCCCACCCGCACCTACTGCAAGCACAGTTGGCCCTTGCCCTACAATGTTCCAAATCAGTAGGACGCCCCGGCACTGGAAGTTACACACAGCACCAGCGTACCACCCGACCACCCCAAGGTCAAGAAGTTGTCTTAGGGTACGCATGGTTTCGACATTTTGAACACTCGTCACTAAGGTTCTGGGTGCCAAGGTCTGCCTCGATAAGCCCTTGAACCACTAGCAATTTTTGAATCCACATTTGATTGGTTTGGTTCTGTGCGATGGATCATTTGAATTGTGTGACACAGGGGTCAAAATATCATAATAACACAAATGTTATATTATTGATGTTTATATATACAGAATGATGTTCGACTCTATATCCAGATGAAGGATGCCTGGCTAATACATATACATATCTGTGAAAGATGTAATGTATAAGATAGAATGAAGAGTTGAAATTCGCTCTTGCTGACTGCGAAGTCTGCAAGGAACGTATTCTTTTCAAAGATGGCTGCTGGAATGATTCGAATTCGTGCGCATGAACATGCAAATGCTAGAATGCAGATTAATTGACCAATCATTCGTCTCCTTACTTACAAGTTTGGATTATTTTACACGGGGTTGAATAAAAGGGAATCGCTGATTGGATAAAATGAGTTTAGGCTATTCTGAAAGGTTGAAAGGTCAATCAGGTCACGGGTAAAAATAGAGTTTATGGTATTGCGAAATACCGTACAGAGGAGAGGTAGTAACACTAAATGAAGCAGGAGTCAAGGGTTAAAAACACCAAAATTCACCTCTATGACATGTGTATCCCTAATCTGTCTTTCCCTTGTTTATTTACAGAGGTATTCCTGTTATGTGCAAGGTCTTTTACATATATTCCCTCCCTGGCAATGTCTTCGTACATTCTGGTGCAGCCTGAACTTCCGTCTTTCTGTGATGATGTTTCGTCATGTTTTGTTATATGCTGCACATTCAGAATTTTATGTGTTTTTGTCCGATTTCTACGTGATCAGAATGAAGAGATTTTTTCCTGCAAGCATGTCGAGTGTCTGTCATAATTGAAATGCCATCCTCGTTTTGTTTTTTTACTTGCTTCCATTTCTTCTCTCCGTCCCGATGCGACTTAAGTTTTTCGGAGTAATTCAAGTATCGTGGGTAGGTATAATATTGCTCTTGCACGAAATTGTTTTGTGGGAATGTTCAGAATTGAAAATGCACAGAATTTTTCATACTGAACAGCAGTCATTCCACTGCAAATATATGAAGCCAGCACTTTATAGTTCACTCAATAGATCATCTCCACAAAATGAATAAGATTCCGATGTAACTTACATGGTAGTTAGCACACGGAAACTTCAAAATAAGAACATGTCCAATCTTTGTCACCGACACTTCTTTGGAATTGTTTGTTTCTTTCTGTTGGTAAATTAATAAATACTGGTCCATCAGTCTATGCAGAATGTCTTCATAGGCACTTTTCCACCAAATGTCTGTTAAACACAAGCTGGCTTTGATTCAAATGTCATTTTGTCAGACTAAGATTTGAATAATATTTCCAACTGTTTCTGTATGTTTGGTATTCATTCAGTCACTTAGTCGTTTTCTGTGTTTCTTCCCAATAGAAGTAGTATTTGTTATGTCCAAAAGAGCCATTTTCACCCCAAATCTTGATTACAGCTGACTAGAGTTGACAAAACATTCAAATTTGAATTTGCCAGAACTGACCACGTGATGCATTCAGGTCAGCTTGGGAAATATCTGCAGAGGGCAAGAGGTTGATTGATTGATTGTTTTGGGTTTAACGGCCCTTTGAGACTGTATTTCAGGCCGTCTCCCAGAGAGTGGGAGGATGAAGAGAAATGATAGACAAGAGGAAACATGTCCAAACAACCCCACCCGCACCTACTGCAAGCACAGTAGGCCCTTGTCCTACAATGAACGCCCGGGCACTGAAAGTTACACGTAGCACCATTGCACCACCCGACCACCCCCCCCAGGGCAAGAGGTCAGAGTATCATTGCATGTTGCAGTAGGTGTGGGTGGGGTTGTTTGGACATTACTTTCTCAGAGGGCCGTTAAACACAAAACAAAAATGAGAGGGAGGTCGGGTGGTGTGATGAAACTGCGTGAAACTTACAGTGCCGGGGCGTCTTACTGATTTGGATAAAAGTAGGGTAAGGGCCTACTGTGCTTGCAGTTGTAACACACGGCATATGTCCTCTCATAACAAGCCGGGCCGGGTAGCGCAATCGGTAGGGCACCTGACTCGTAAGTCAGAGGTCCTGGGTTCGAATCCCGGTCTGGCCACGTACTTTCGTTTCTCCTTCCGCTGATTCAAGAAGGGCAGTTGACAGTTACTGGCGAAAGTATGTGCACTTAGTACTGGTTAACCGCTAAGGAGGTCTAAGCCTGCCCAGGAATAGTGTGGTTAGGTTAACTGACCGTCCCGACATGACCTTAGTTGTTTACCGTGGACGTTAAGCATCAAATCAATCAATCCTCTCATAACACGCACCTTGGTTGACTACCAGTTGGACGAAACTCGTTGGAGCGAAATGACTGAAAAGCGAAGAGCCTCGTTCCCTCATTAAACCGTCTCGCAAAGATGGTTCTAAGAGGGGTCACAACCTATGTTTTCGTTGAGAATTAAAAAATACATCTCCCAATTATCCTCAAAAAGCCCACTTTATTTAGAGTTCTGGTTCATATCTGGAATATGAGACAGAATCCGTGGTTCATAAAAACTAGGTCATGATTTAGATATAAAACTAAAAAAAAACCTTAGCCATAAGTCACAAATAAAGTTTTGCAAAGGTTTCTGTGTAAGAAGAGCATTTCACTGTGAGGACGGAAGAGCATTTCACTGTGAGGACGCAACAATTTCTTGCAGGGAAAAATGGTAAATTGCCAAAATAGTCTTAATATTTGGACATTTGAATAATTCAGAGCTCATAGCTCCAGATAAGAAAGGGTAACAGGAATAATTTAGGGATAAATTTTCTCTCATTTTTCTATAAAAACGTATGCTGTGACCCTCATTAGAACCGTCCTGTTGAGGCGGTTCTAATGAGGGGTTACAGAATATGTTCTCATAGAAAATAAGAAAAATTATCTTTGAATAATTCCTGTTACCCCTTCTCATCTGGAGCTCTAAATATTCTGTAATTGTCCAAAAAATGAGACTGTTTAGATTTACAAGGAAGTAACATGTCCAAAAGTTGCAGATGGAATGGCAAAGATTGTAGAACCTGATTAGACTTCTTCATCATGGCTTCATGAGCAGTCTAATCTGCACTGTGGGCTCAGTCCTATCTATCCCAATATTCAGAATTTTTAGCTCACCTGGCCCGAAGGGTCATAGTGAGCTATTGTCATACCAATGCGTCCGGCGTGCGTCGTGCGTCGTCCCGAAATGTGTCCGTCAACACCTAAAAACAAATATTCAAACATCTTCTTATGTAAAACTACTGGTCCCATGGTTCTCAAATTTCACATGGAGCATAACCTGACTCCAGGATATCAGAATTGTAAAATTGGGTCAGGTTGAAAATCCAAGATGGCCGCTGTTACTAAAACTAGCAAAAACAACAAAATAAACTTCTCCAGAACTGCTGGGTATATTTGTCTGAATTTGGCATGGAACATCAATGATACCTTGGTATTCAAAATTGTAAAAATGAAAAAAAATCTGTAACGGAGTTTTGTCACAGTGACCTACTTTCTGTTTACGAGTGTAATTTTGCTCAGATGCCAATGTCAAAAAATGACTTATTCAAACGACTTCAAACAACTTCTTCTTTAAAACCACTGCACCCACGGGTCTCAAATTTCACATGGAGCATGACCAGACTGCAGGGTTTCAAAATTGTAAAATTGGGTCAGGTCAAGAATCCAAGATGGCCGCCGTTACTAAAAATAGCGAAAACAACAAAATCAACATCTCCTCCAGAACCATTTGGTATATTTGGCCGAAAGTTTGCGTGGAACATTAATGGGAACTTGGGATTAAAAATTGTAAAAATGAAAAAAAAATCTATAGTGGAATTAGGTTACAGTGACCTACATAGCGTTTACAAGACCGATTTTGCTCAAATACCAGTTTCTCGAGAAAACACAATCGATTGTGGTCAGATTTGGTCAGAAATGGTCCTTGAATTATTTCATTTTTGTGCCAGTTGACTATCCAAGATGGCCACCATGGGGGCCGTTACTAAAAATAGCACAAACATAAAAATGACAATTACTCAAGAACCTTTGAACGGAACTCAACCAATTTTGTGTCAGAATGTTCCTTGCACGAAGCCGTTTCGATTAATTGAAATTTGACATCCCAAGATGGCCGACATCTGCCGTTACTAAAAATAGCACAAACATAAAATGACAATTACTCAAGAAACCTTGAATGGAATTGGACCAATTTTGTGTCAGGATGTTCCTTACATGAAGCCATTTCCATTAATTGCAATTTGGCATTCCAAGATGGCAACCATCTGCCGTTACTAAAAATAGCACAAAACATGAAAATGACAATATCTCAGTAACCGCTGAATAGATTTTGACGGAATTTGTGTCAAAATGATTTTTGCATTGAGATGTTTCCAAAGAAACTAAATATAGACAAGTCATAATGGCCTTTGTTACTAAAAATAGACAAGAGGCCCAAAAGGGCCTGATATCGCTCACCTGGCTATTTTTCCACGGACCATTCTGACACAAAATTGGTCCAATTACTTTGAGATTTGCAAGAATCATTTTGCCATAAATTTCATCAAAATCTATTCAGTGGTCACTGAGATATTGCCATTTCATGTTTTGCGCTATTTTTAGAAATGGCAGATGGAGGCCATCTTGGAATGCCAAAATGCAAAAAATCAAAAGCCTTCATGCAAGGACCATTCTGACATAAACTGGCCCAGTTCCATTGTAATTTTTCAATTTTTACATTTTTCTATTTTAAGTAAAAGTGACCAATTTGGCGGGTCTATATTTATTAATTTTTGAAACATCTCAATGCCAGAATCATTTTGCCAAAAATTTTGTCAAAATCCATTCAGGGGTTACTGAAATATTGTCATTTTCATGTTTTGTGCTATTTTTAGTAACGGCAGATGGCAGCCATCTAAGATTGCCAAAATGCAAGAAATCGCAAAGGCTTCATGAACGGACCATTCTGACACAAAATTAGTCCAATTCCATTGAGATTTTCTGATTTTTACATTTTGCTATTCTTAGTAACAGAGGCCAACAAGACTGGTCTATATTAAGTTATGCTTAAAACATCTCAATGCAAGAATGTTTTTTGCCACAAATTTCGTCAAAATCCATTCAGGGGTTACGGAGATATTGTCAGTTTCATGTTTTGTGCTATTTTTAGTATCGGCAGATGGCAGCCATCTTGATATGCCAAAATGCAAGAAATCGCAAAGGCTTCATGAAAGGACCATTCTGACATTTTCGAATTTTCACATTTTGCTATTTTTAGAAACATAGGCCAACATGACTGGTCTATATTTAGTTACGTTTGAAACACCTCAATGCAAGAATCATTTTGCCACAAATTTCGTCAAAATCCATTCAGTGGTTACTGAGATATTGTCATTTTCATGTTTTGTGCTATTTTTAGTAACGGCAGATGGCGGCCATCTTGGATTGCCAAATTGCAATTAATCAAAACGTCTTCATGCAAGGAACATTCTGAAACAAAATAAGTCAAATTCCATTCAATGGTTCTTGAGAAATTGTCATTTTTTAAGTTTGTGCTATTTTTAGTAACGGCCCCGCTGGTGGCCATCTTGGATAGTCAGTTGGCACAAATATGAAATAATTCAATTCAAGGACCATTTCTGACCAAACCTTATCAGAATCCATTTGTGTTTTCATGAGATATTGACATTTGAGCGAATTCGGTCTTGTAAACGCTAAGTAGGTCACTGTGACCTAATTCCGCTACAGATTTCTTTGATTTTTATAAAATTTAATTGCAAGGTCCCACTTATATTCCATGCAAACTTTCAACTAAATATACCCAATGGTTCTAGTGGAGATGTTGATTTAGTTGTTTTTGCTATTTTTAGAAATGGCGGCCATCTCGGATTCTCAACCTGACCCACTTTTACAAATTTGAAACCCTGCAGTCTGGTCATGCTCCATGTGAAATTTGAGACCCATGGGTTCAGTGGTTTTAGAGAAGAAGTTGTTTGAAGTTGTTTAAATAAGTTGTTTTTTGACATTGGCATTTGAACAAAATTACCCTCGTAAACAGAAAGTAGGTCACTGCGACAGAACTACGCTACAGATTTTTTCATTTTTACAATTCTGAATACCAATGTTCCACTGATGTTTCATGCAAAAATTCAGACAAATATACCCAGTGGTTCTGGAGAACAAGATGATTTTGTTATTTTTGCTATTTTTAGTAATGGCGGCCATCTTGGATATTCAACCTGACCCAATTTTACAATTCTGAGACCCTGGAGTCCGGTCATGCTCCATGTGAAATTTGAGAACCATGGGTACAGTAGTTTTACAGAAGAAGATGTTTGAATATTTGTTTTCAAGTGTTGACGGACGACGCACGGACGCACGCCGGACGCTTTGGTATGACAATAGCTCACAATGGCCCTTCGGGCCAGGTGAGCTTAAATGTGAAAATAAGAAAATCTCAGTGGAATCGGACATATTTTCTGTCAGAATGGTCCTTTCATTAAGCTTTTTCTATTTTCTGCATTTTGGCATTCCAAGATGGCCGCCATCTGACGTTACTAAAAATAGCACAAAACATGAAAATGACAACATCTCATTAATCGCTGAAGCGATTGAGACGAAATTTGTGGCAAAATGATTCTTGCTTTGACGTGTTTCACAAATTAACAAATATTGACCCGTCAAGTTGGCTTCTTTTCTTAAAATAGCAAAATTTGAAAATTACAATGGAACTGGACCAATTTTGTGTCAAAATGATCATTGCCTGAAAGCATTTCAATTTTTTGCATTTTGGCATAAGATGCCTGCCATCTGCCGTTACTAAAAATAGCACAAAACATGAAACTGACAATATCTCAGTAACCCCTGAATGGATTTTGATGAAATTTGTGGCAAAATGATTCTTGCCTTGAGGTGTTTCAAAAGTAAATATATAAAGACCAGACAAGTTGGCCTCTGTTACTAAAAGTAGCAAAATGTGAAATTGAGAAAATCTCTGGAATTGGACCAATTTTGTATCAGAATGGTCCCGTTGCACAAAAGCCAGGTGAGCGATATCAGGCCCATTTGGGCCTCTTGTTACGGATACACCATCAGGGTTTCTGCCATTCTTCTTGTTCCTGCCCTTTATGATGTTAGTCTAAAGTCAAATCAATCAGTAGATGGACAAAGAATTGTTGGTCAGTTACAATCTGCCCAGTGGTTTCAGAGACGTCATTTGGAAATGTGGACGGATAACTGAGCCTGTCCATCCTATAAGCTCCCTCAGAGCCTTCGGCTCCCTCAGAGCCTTCGGCTCAGGTGAGCTAAAGAAAAATTCACCTTTTGAGCTGTTTCATGAAAAAACTGATTATACCATAATTATTCGGCTATTAGACAAGTTTTGTTTCCTACTCCAGAATGATCCCAAATTTCTTACTCTGTAAGATGGGTTCCCACCTCCTCAGCAATCCCAAAAATCTTGATCCATCATATAAGATGGATCTAGATGTTTGGAATATATGATGGATCTAGATTTTTGGAGTTGTTATAGAGCCTAAAACACCTCATAACCGAATAAACATGGCGAAGTAGTGAATAGGAAAAGCTGAGATCAGACTGCAGTCTAATTGACGTCCTATGTCATCACTCTAGGGTTATTTCTATTCACCTAAGCCTTGTGGGGATGTAACCTTTATACTGGGAAAATGGATCCGGGAATTTGTCTCTGATTTTCCACACACAACATGATGGAATGACCCTTCGCTGTCCAGCCCCTTAATCTTCCATGCTGCCATTAAACAAACTGCCTGTACGCAGCATGCCTGTTCGATTTATTTAAATCATCACCATCCTCTATTACTTAAACATCTTGTCGATGCATTCTTGCAATCGCTAAAACAGCCTCATCCAGAATAAGCACTGGAAATACTGTAAATATAAAGGGCAATATTTGTTTTCCATTACATGTCATAAATTTTATTGGAATTTAAGTTCATTTTCAGAGTACTTCAATTTATAAACCTCCAACATACGAAGAAAGTCAGGTTTTTTGTTGTTTTTTTCATTCCGTCTGTTTATTTGTCCTTCTGTCCGATCATCAACTTCACGTCAAAGTTTTATCTTTAAACTTTTTTGATTGCTTACATATTCGGATTTTTTTAGCTCACCTGAGCCGAAGGCTCAGAGGTGAGCTTATAGGATGGGAGTCGAGCCGTCGTCCATCCGTGCGTGCGTGGGAGGGTGCGTGGGTTGGTGCGTCAACACTTTCAAACATAATTATCTCAGAGACCAGTGGGCCGATCGCAATCAAATTTTATCTGAAGCATCATTTGGGTGGGGGAAAGGCTGCATTAGGTTTTGGTGCCGATCAGCTCAGAACTCTGGTTTCCATGGCAACAGTTAGCCCCTATAGGGTTATAATGGGGAAAATGGCGTCATCACGTTTTCTCGACTGTTTTTGATTAGATCCTTATCATACTTGCAGGTAATGATGACATACACAAGAGCTTGGATGAGTTCGAAATTTGGCCGGATTCGAGCACAGACTACGGAGTTAGCTGCCCTTGAGCGTTTGAAAAAAAAACATAGGGTTATAATGGGGAAAACGGCGTCATCACGTTTTCTCAACTGTTTTTGCTTAGATCCTTATCATACTTGCAGGTAATGATGACATACATAAGAGCTTGGATGATTTTGAAATTTGGCGGGATTCGAGCACAGACTACAGAGTTAGCTGCCCTTGAGCATTTGAAAAAAATCCCATAGTGTTATAATGGAGAAAACAACATCATCACATATTTTTAGAAAAACTTTGTCATCGCTCTATTGCCTACATTTCTCAACGGATTTTAAAATAACTTCACACAAATTTAGGGCATGACAATATCTCGCGCAAGTTCGAATTTCAGGATGCTGTGCCCAAGGTCAAGGTCACTGTGGCTATTTTTAGAAAAACTTTGTCAGCGCTCTAGCACCTACATTTCTCAATGGATTATAAAATAACTTCACACAAATGTAGGGCATGACAATATCTCGTGCAAGATCGACTTTCAGGGTGCTGTGCCCAAGGTCAAGGTCACTGTGGCTGTTTTTAGAAAAACTTTGTCATCGCCCTAGCACCTTCATTTCTCCATGGATTTTGAAATAATTTGACACAAATGTAGGGTATGACAATATCTCAAGCAAGTTCATCTTCCAGGGTGCTGCGCCCAAGGTCAAGGTCATTGTGGCTATTTTTAGAAAAACTTTGTCATCGCCCTAGCACCTACATTTCTCAATGGATTTTAAAATAAATTCACACAAATGTAGGGCATGACAATATCTCGTGCAAGATCGACTTTCAGGGTGCTGTGCCCAAGGTCAAGGTCACTGTGGCTATTTTTAGAAAAACTTTGTCATCGCCCTAGCACCTTCATTTCTCCATGGATTTTGAAATAACTTGACACAAATGTAGGGTATGACAATATCTCAAGCAAGTTTGACTTTCAGGATGCTGTGTCCAAGGTCAAGGTCACTGTGGCTATTTTTAGAAAAATTTTCATCGCTCTAGCAGTTACATTTCTCAACGGATTCTAAAATAATTTCACACAAATGTAGGGCATGACAATATCTCGAGCAACTTGACTTTCAGGGTGCTGCTATCAAGGTTTTTGATTAGATCCTTATCATACTTGCAGGTAATGATGACATTAATAAGAGCTTGGATGAGTTCGAAATTTGGCCGGAATCGAGCACAGACTACAGAGTTAGCTGCCCTTGAGCGTTTGAAAAAAATCCCATAGTGTTATAATGGAGTAAACAACGTCATCACATTTTCATTTTTCATGGGATCCTCTTCATACTTGCAGGTAATGAGGATATGCATAAAAGCTTGGATTAGTTAGCATTTCCGCTAGATCTCACTACTGACTATGGAGTACCTGCCCTGAGCATCCAAAAAATCAATGTCGCCACTTTTTCTTGGTTTCTACTGATCCGATCCTTTTCAAACTTGCAGGTAATGAGGAAATGCATAATATCTTAAACAAGTTCAAATTTTGGCCAGATCAGGCCAACCACTACGAAGTTAGCTGCCCTTGACAGCTCTGTCTATTGTGCTCTTGATCGGATACCTTTTAAACTTGCATATATTAAATGAGGGCACACATAATATTTTGGATGAGTTTAATTTTCAGCCTGATTGGACCACTGACTGTGCAGTTAGCTGCCCTTGAGCATCTTTAATATCCCTATAGGTTTACAGTGTCTCTCAGGTGAGCAATTGTTGCCCTTTGGGCTACTTGTTTTATCCCCCGACCGAAAGGTTTGGGGGATATAGCGATGAGCCTGGCGTCCGTCCGTCTGTCCGTCCGTCCGTCCGTAAACATTTTTCATGTCCGCTCTATATCTTGAATACCCTTTGGAATATTTTCATGATACTTCACAGTTATGTAGAACAGGTCATGACGATGTGTCGCGTACAAGAATTGTAACTCTAGCTATTGTATTTTTTGAATTATCTCCCCTTTGGTGATTTTTTGGCAGATTCGTGTCCGCTCTGTAACTTGAATACCCTTTGGAATATTTTCATGATACTTCACAGAAATGTAGAACAGGTCATGACGATGTGTCGCGAACAAGAATGACAACTCTTGCTTTCTTACTTTTTGAGTTATTTCCCCTTGATAGTTTTAGGTGTGATTTTTTGGCAGATTCGTGTCCACTCTATAACTAGAATACCCTTTGGAATATTCTCATGATACTTCAAGGATATGTAGAACAGGTCATGATGGTGTGTCGCGAACAAGAATGACAACTCTTGCTTTCTTATTTTTTGAGTTATTTCCCCTTGATCATTTTAGGTATGATTTCGTGTCCGCTCTATAACTTGAATACCTTTTGAAATATTTTCATGATACTTCACAGATATGTAGAACAGGTCATGACGATATGTCGCGAACAAGAATGACAACTCCTGCTTTCTTACTTTTTGAGTTATTTCCCCTTGTTGGTTTTAGGTGTGATTTCGTGTCCGCTCTATAACTTGAATACCTTTTGGAATATTTTCATGATACTTCACAGATATGTAGAACAGGTCATGATGATGTGTCGCGAACAAGAATGACAACCTTGCTTTCTTACTTTTGGAGTTATTTCCCTTTAATAATTTTAGGTGTCCGCTCCATAGCTTGAATACCTTTTGAAATATTTTCATGATACTTCACAGATATGCAGAACAGGTCATGACAATTTGTCTAATACATGAATGATAACTATTGCTTTTATACTCTGTGAGTTATTTTCCTTTGGTAGTTTGAGCTACTGTTTGAGTCTTTGCTCCATATCTGTATAACCCTGGCCAGCGTCAGAATTTGAATAACCGTCTACCTTTTAGAATATTGATGATCATGCTGTAATATCTTATCAGTGTTCCTAGCTCTCTCTGACCTCTCCACATTCCCGCACCCCCTTCCCCCCCCCCCCCCCCCCCCCCCCAAAAAAAAAAAATTTTTTTTCCAGATTTGGATTCCTTGTCCAAATTCACTTACTAGAGAGCTCAAAATTAGGTTTGTAGGGCTTGTACTTTAGATGTTATTCACACATTTTGAAAGTTGAATGTATCGTATGCTATACATTTGTGTATATGGTGGCTGTTTGAGATATTACCTCTTTTTAGCAGTCAAGCATACTGTTTTAGTCTGAGTGTTAGATATTCATGCATCTGGAAACAGTTAATGTCAATCAGAAGCATAAAAGAATGACAATATATTACTAATATGTGTTTTGAAGTGCACCCTTTTTACCAAGGCCCATGGGGGTCTTTGGTCGGGGGATTTGCTATCTCCTCTGATGGCTATATTTTTATATTGGGTTTATGATATCTCTAGCATTACCTTTGATGTGTATTATCTGAGCCCCTGGGTGAAACAAGAGGTCAAGAACTGGAACTTAGGCATTTTCATTTTTGTCAGTTCTGTGTTAAAACCTTTTTAGCTCGCCTGAACGAAAGTTCAGGAAGAGCCATTGTTGTCACCCCGGCGTCGGCGTCAGCGTCCGCGTCCGGATTGGATGTTTTGGTTAAAGTTTTTTAAAGACCTATATCTCCTTAACCCATGGATGGATTCTTTTGATACTTGCATTGTAGGTAGATATTGGTCCAAAGTTTAACAGGGTACCACCCCCACCCCACTCCATGACCTTGATGTCAAGGACATGGACTTAGAAAATTGGGAGTATTTTTGGACTGGATGTTTTGGTTAAAGTTTAATAAAGCCCAATATCTCCTTAACCCATGGATGGATTCCTTTGATACTTGCACTGTAGTTAGATATTGGTCCAAAGTTTTGCAAGGTACTACCCCCACCCCCTCAGTGACCTTGATGTCAAGGTCATGGACTTAGAAAATTGTCTTTTTATTGATTGGATGTTTTGGTTAAAGTCTTTTAAAGACACATATCTCCTGAACCCAGTGATGAATTCTTTTTACATTTGCACCTTAGTTAGATATTAGTCCAAAGTTTTGCCGAGTACTACCCCAACCCCACACATTGACCTTGATGTCAAGGTCACGGACTTTGGAAATTTGTTCTTTATTAAAGTTTTCTAATTGCATACTGATTCATAATGCTTGGCAGAGATTTAGTTTACACTTGAACTGATGCTACACACTTTATTGATTTTTTACAAAACACTATATACTTACCCCACTGGATGACCTGGAAGTCAAGGTCATGGACTTATAATTTTGTCTTAAAGATTTTGGTTAAAGTTTTATATTTATGAAGACATAATTTCACAGTGCCACGATGGACTCAGTTGATACTAATACTTGGACTGATGTTAGATAATGGCTCAAGGTTTTGTAACATCCTAGCCCCCCCCCCCCGACACCCACCCTACCCCTACCCCCACCCCCCACCCCTACCACTTAGTTCTTTGACCTCAAGCTCATGGACTTTGAAATTTCATGTGGATTTTTTTATTTTAAGAATTATTTCTTAGCTTTTGTTTATAAATGTGTTGTCATTATGGACATGCTTGCCTGAAGTTTTATGCATAGAAGTCCACCTCCAAAGCGACTGTGTGATGGGCAAGCACCTATTCAGGCGAGCTATACTGTCAGGCGACAGCTCTTGTTTGATTTTGTAACTGCCCTGCAGACATTTTTCAGTATTTGGTTCAGGATATCTATATCTATACAGCACAACCTAGGCCCCTATAGTGGCTGATGGCTGTGTCTAGAGATCAACAACTATGACTCAGCCATTTGTTGTATTTTTAGCTCACCAGAGGCAAAGGCTCCGGGGGAGCTTATAGGATAGGCAGTGTCCGTCGTCCGTCCGTCGTCGTATGTCGTCGTCCGTCAACACTTTTAAACAACATCTCCTCTGAAGCCACTGGGCCGATTGGGCCCAAATTTCATCTGTAGCATCCTTGGGCTGGGGGATTGAAAGTTTGTATTTTTTATGAAAATCGTACCTTCAGTTTGGTTGCTATGGCAACTTAGAGTTCCCATAGACTTATAATGGGGAAAATTGAAAAATTACATTTTCTGCCAGGCCATTGCAGATATGTTGACAAAACTTTTATAGAAATGTTCCTTGAGAAGTCTTCTATCAGCTGTATGTTTTTTGGCCCAGTGCCCCTTTTATTGGTTGCCATGGAAACCAAAATGAAAGAAAAAATGGAAAAGAAATACTTAAAAATTATCTCCTCTGTAACCCGAGGCCAATAAGGCCCAGATTTCAGGCTGGGGATGAAAGTTTGTGTTTTTTATGAAATTCTGCCCTTTAGTTTGGTTGCTATGGCAACTTTAAGTTCCCGTAGACTTTTTATGGGGAAAATTGAATAATGGCATTTACTGCCTAGCCATTGCAGATATGTTGACAAAACTTTTATAGAAATGTTCCTTAAGAAGTCTTCTATTAGCTTTATTGTTTTTGGACCCACTGCTCCTTTTACTGGTTGTCATGGAAACCAAATTGCAAAAATAATGGAAAAAAAATACTTACAAAATTATCTCCTCAGAAGCCACTGGGCCAATAAGGCCCAGATTTCATCTTTAATATCCTATGCTGGGGGGATAAAAGTTTGTGTTTTTGACGAAAATCGGCTCTTCCGTTTGGTTGCTATGGCAACTTAGAGTTGCATTGACTTATAAAAGGGAAAATTGAAAAATGGCATTTACTGCAATCAAAATATGGAAAATAGTTATATATTTTGTTATCAACTCAACAGACTGTCAGACTGAGACTTTGTAGTTGTATATTTTGTAGTAGCCTGTACAAATGTGACAGTAATTTTGAAAGCAATTTTGAGCGAGAGATCTGGTGAGCTTTGTGGCCCGTGGGCCTCTTGTTTAGCTCACCTGAGCCATAGGCTCAGGGTGAGCTATTGTGATCACCCAGTGTCCGTCGTCAACAATTTGCTTTAAATGACATCTTCTCTGAAACCGCTAGGCCTAGGGCTTTGATATTTGGTATGAAGCATTGTCTAGTGGACCTCTACCAAGTTTGTTCAAATGGTGGCCCCAGGGTCCAAAATGGCCCTGGGGCAGGGGGTCTTGGGTTCGTAACCAAAATATACTTAAAAATCTTCTTCTCCAGAACTGCTTGGCTCAGATGCTGTAAATTTGGTATGTAGAATTGCCCAGTGGTCCTCTACCAAGTTTGTTCAAATGGTGGCCCCAGGTTCCAAAATTGCCCTGGGGCAGGGGGTCTTGGTATGTAGCTTTGCCTAGTGGTCCTCTACCAAGTTTGTTCAAATGGTGGCCCCAGGGTCCAAAATGGCTCCGGTGCAGGGAGTCCCAGGTTTGAACCATAGAAATACATAGAAAATATTCAAAATTTTTCTTCTTCAGAACTGCTTGGCTCGGATGCTTGAAATTTGGTATGTAGCATTGCCTAGTGATCCTTTACCAAGTTTGTTCAAATGGTGGCCCCAGGATCCAAAATGGCCACGCCCCAGGGGGTCCTGGGTTTGAACCGTAGAAATACATAGAACAATATTCAAAAATCTTCTCCTTCAGAACCGCAATTCTCAGATGCTTGAAATTTGGTATATAGCATTGCCTAGTAGTCCTCTACCAAGTTTGTTCAAATGGTGGCCCCAGGGTCCAAAATGGCCCCTTGACATTGAGTCAAAGGTTTGAACCATAGAAATGCAAAGAAAAATATTCAAAAATCTTCTCCTTCAGAATTGCAAGGCTTAGATGTTTGAAATTTGGTATGATGCATTGCCTAGTGGTCCTTTACCAAGTTAATTCAAATAGTGGCCCCAGGGTTAAAAAGTGGCCCCGCCCCAGGTGGTCCTGGGTTTGAACTATAGAAATACATAGAAAAATATTAAAACAATTCTTCAGAACAACTTTGCTCAAATACTTGAAATTTGGTTTATAGCATTGCCTTGTAGTCCTTTATCAAGTTTGTTCAAATGTTGGCCTCAGGGTTAAAAATGGCCCGGTGACAGGGAGTCCTGAGTTTGAACCATAGAAATACATAGAAAAATATTCAAAAATCTTCTTCAGGACCACTGGGCTCAGATGCTTGAACTTTGGTATGTAGCATTGCTTGGTGGACTCCTACAAAGTTTGTGTAAATATGGCCCTGGGATCCAAATTGGCCCTGGGGCGGGGAGTCTTCGGTTCAAAATTAAAATATTCTTAAAAATCTTCTTCTCCAGAGCCCCTTAGTGCAGATGCATGAAATCGGGTATGATGCATTGCCTAGTGGTCCTTTACCAAGGTTGTTCAAATGTTGGCGCCAGGGTCAAAAGTGGCCCTGCCCCAGGGGGTCCTGGGTTTGAACCATAGAAAAATATTCAAAAATCTTCTTCTTCAGAACCACTTGGCTCAGATGCTTGAAATTTAGTATGTAGCATGTCTAGTGGTCTTAACCAAGATTATTCAAATGATGGCCCCAGGGTCCAAAATTCCCTGATCCCAGGGGGTGCAAGGTTTGAACCATAGCAATACACAGAAAAATATTCAAAAATCTTCTTCTTCAGAACCATTTGGAAATGGTTGCAAACTAGCAGGTTTGTTCAAATGGTGACCCCAGTTTGACCTTTAACCTTTTTGCTCAGGTGAGCGATTCAGGACCTCTTGTTTTATAGTTCTAATTTACTTGAATGGAACCTTTTGATGCATGACTCCTTAGGTTAGGGTCTCAGGGGCCTATAATGCCCCCCCCCCCCTCCCGTTATAGTTTTTCCTGTAAGTTGAGCAGCTCATGCAATTTCATATTTAGTCCATGGGCTCCAAATACAAAGGAGCATCTGGATAATTCAGGAGTAAATGTTTTCTTCTTTTCCCATAAAAGCATGTGTTTTGAACCCTCACCAATGGTTTCTGCAAGACTTCTAATGAGGGTTCACAACATTTTTTTTAAATAGAGAAATAAGAAAATTCTCACTGAATTATCACCATCACCCCTTCTTATCTGGGGCTCTGGCTAAATAAGAATAACCATCCATAATTATCATGGAATAATCCCTCATACTAATGCTCTGAATTATTTTTCAAGGACCGTAAAAACTAGGTACCATTTGACTTCCTAAAAGAGCAAGCTATTTTTACTTGCCGTTTATGTTATTCAACCACAACTATTATGCTTTCTATGGCAACCATACCCAGCAGGCACATGTCGTCGTAATTGCACTGACGTCGATGTGACGTGATGACGTCACACTGACGTCAGTACTACGTCGTTTCGACGTCATGTGCCTGCTGGGTATTGACTTTGCCCCACTAGAAGTTATGGTGCTGCTCTGTTATAACTAGACAGCTCTTATATCCCTTTGCAACTACAGTAATTTGGCTCAAACTAGCATTCTAATATTCATACTGGCCAAACAAGTGTCTAAAATCTAATTTTGAATATCAATTACCGGTATTTCGGACAAACAAGTCTCACTGCCACAGCAGACTTTCTCCAGATCTGTCGGCATCTCACGACAGAGTCCGCAAACACACCAATCTGAAACTTGAGCCCCATGGGTCGGGTGGTAGCCACCAGGTTGTGCCTGTGGAGGCTCCAGAATATTAAAGACGATGCTTGGGTAGCTTTCTAGCATTTGTTGTAACAGCTCTCTAAGTCTGTTGAGCTGCATTGTTTCTACCAAAGTCTGGAATTATACACAAGAAAATAATAAGACATAGAAATTCTTATGCGATAATGTGCTGAGATCATATTTCTACAGATAATTAGGAGTAGCAGAACTGATGATAACAGCAGATTTACTATAAAAACAATTTAGGGATCAAAGTATTTCTATAACAGTTTCAAGAGATGACATGAAATGTGTTTATGAACAACAACAAAAACACAATAAACAAGAAATGTAACAAATGCACTCCCGCCTCTTTTCCCCACTCCCCACCTCTAAAAGGGCTCCTTAGAACAGCTACCACACTGTCCACAAATCCCAACTGTGCAGTGCCAGGAATCATTTTCGAGAGAGATTTTGACATATTTGCTCTACTTTTCCAAAATCTGTTCAATGGGAGAACAAATCTCCTGCAAAATGCACTTCCATAATGGTAGTAACAAGAATTCCTAATTTAAATGGAGAATTTCTCACAAAGAAAATTGCTAATTGAGATATTTTCTCTTGTAAAATTCTGACAAAGAAAATTGCTAATTGAGATATTTTCTCTTGTAAAATTCTGAGCCAGAATTATCCCTGCAGTACTCATTGTATCACCTGGAAATCGGAGGTTCTCTTAAGGAAAGAACTTGCTCATCCACTCCAGGAAGCAAATTCTGTCCTTTAGAGTAGCTCCCATAGAGGAGGAAGCTGCACCTGGACTATCTCACAAGACAGTACATCTCCTTTACAGAATAGGTATATTAGCTTCCCTGGCTGTGGTAACCCTGCCCTACGTCCGGAATGAAATGTTGGATCTTTACCATTCACAGAATCTTCAATGGTTAGGTTTCGGTGACCTTGATCTTATTTTCAAGAAACCTGAGGACAACATGTAAACTGTATGGCAATATGACTAATAGTCCAGGCAAACTGGCGATTTTTTCCCTAAACCCAAAACAAATTGCAACAAAAGCTTTTTTGCATTTTTGTTGAGAACTAATATTCACACATGACATATCAAAAGTAGGATAAAATCGGATAATGCAAAAATTATTTTTTCTGCATTTTTACGAGCGCCTATTTACGTGTTTAATATACCAATTATCTGTATTGTTTAATATGACATAATATTATTAGCTCACCTGGCCCGAAGGGCCATAGTGAGCTATTGTCATACCAATGCGTCCGGCGTGCGTCGTGCGTCGTCACGGGATCTGTCCGTCAACACCTAAAAACAAATATTCAAACATCTTCTTCTGTAAAACTACTGGTCCCATGGCTCTCAAATTTCACATGGAGCATGACCTGACTCCAGGATATCAGAATTGTAAAATTGGGTCAGGTTGAAAATCCAAGATGGCCGCCGTTACTAAAAATAGCAAAAACAACAAAATAAACTTCTTCTCCAGAACCACTGGGTATATTTGTCTGAATTTTGGCATGGAACATCAATGAAACCTTGGTATTCAAAATTGTAAAAATGAAAAAAATCTGTAGCGGAGTTTTGTCACAGTGACCTACTTTCTGTTTACGAGTGTAATTTTGCTCAAATGCCAATGTCAAAAAACGACATATTCAAACGACTTCAAACAACTTCTTCTCTAAAACCACTGCACCCATGGGTTTCAAATTTCACATGGAGCATGACCAGACTGCAGGGTTTCAAAATTGTGAAATTGGGTCAGGTCAAGAATCCAAGATGGCCGCCGTTACTAACAAGAGGCCCAAATGGGCCTGATATCGCTCACCTGGCTATTGTGCAACGGAACCATTCTGATTCAAAATTGGTCCAATTCCACTGAGAATTTTTCATTTTCACATTTTGCTACTTTTAGTAACAGAGGCCAACTTGCCTGGTCTTTATATATTTACTTTTGAAACACCTCAATGCAAGAATCATTTTGCCACAAATTTCATCAAAATCCATTCAGGGGTTACTGAGATATTGCCAGTTTCATGTTTTGTGCTATTTTTAGTAACGGCAGATGGCGGCCATCTTGGATTGCTAAAATGCAAAAAATCGAAAAGCATTCATGCAAGGACCATTTTGACACAAATTTGGTCCAATTCCATGGAGATTTTCTGATTTTCACCTTTTTCTATTTTTAGTAACAGAGGCCAAAATGACTGGTTTTACAGTTAGATATTTTTGAAACATCTCAATGCAAGAATCATTTTGACAAAAATTTCGTCAAAATCCATTCAGCGGTTACTGAGATATTGCCATTTTCATGTTTTGTGCTATTTTTAGTAACGGCAAATGGCGGCCATCTTGGAATGCCAAAATGCAAAAAAATCGAAAAAGCTTAATGAAAGGACCATTCTGACACAAAATTGATCCAACTCCATTGAGATTTTCTAATTTTCACATTTTTCCATTTTTAGTAACAGAGGCCAATATGAATGGTCTATAGTTAGATATTTTTGAAACATCTCAATGCAAGAATCATTTTGACACAAATTTTGTCAAAATCCATTCAGCGGTTACTGAGATATTGTCATTTTCATGTTTTGTGCTATTTTTAGTAACGGCAGATGGCGGCCATCTTGGAATGCCAAATTGCAATTTATCAAAACGACTTCATGCAAGGAACATTCTGACACAAAATTGGTCCAATTCCATTCAAGGGTTCTTGAGTAATTGTCATTTTTATGTTTGTGCTATTTTTAGTAACACCAGATGGCGGCAATCTTGAGATGCCAAATTGTAATTAATCGAAACGGCTTCATGCAAGGAACATTCTGACACAAAATTGGCCCAATTCCATTTAAGGGTTCTTGAGTAATTGTCATTTTTATGTTTGTGCTGTTTTTAGTAACGGCCCCCATGGTGGCCATCTTGGATAGTCAACTAGCACAAAATTGAAATAATTCCGTTCAAGAACCAATTCTGACCAAATCTGGTCAGAATTGGCTGCATTTTCTTTAGATATTGACATTTGAGCAAAATCGGCCTTGTTAACGCTAAGTAGGTCACTGTGACCTAATTCCGCTATAGATTTTTTTTATTTGTACAATTTTAATACCAAGGTCCCACTTATGTTCCATGCAAACTTTCAACCAAATATACCAAATGGTTCTGGAGAAGAAGGTGATTTTAATGTTTTTGCTATTTTTAGTAACGGCAGCCATCTTGGATTCTTGACCTGACCCAATTTTACAATTTTGAAACCCTGCAGTCTGGTCATGCTCCATGTGAAATTTGAGATCCATGGGCTCAGTGGTTTTAGAGAAGAAGTTGTTTGAAGTTGTTTAAATAGGTCATTTTTTGACATTGGCATTTGAGCAAAATTACACACGTAAACAGAAAGTAGGTCACTGTGACAAAACTCCGCTACAGATTTTTTTCATTTTTACAATTTTGAATACCAAGGTTTCACTGATGTTCCATGCCAAAATTCAGACAAATATACCAAGTGGTTCTGGAGAAGAAGTTTATTTTGTTTTTTTTGCTATTTTTAGTAACGGCGGCCATCTTGGATTTTCAACCTGACCCAATTTTACAATTCTGAGACCCTGATGTCAGGTCATGCTCCATGTGAAATTTGAGAACCATGGGACCAGTAGTTTTACAGAAGAAGATGTTTGAATATTTGTTTTTAGGTGTTGACGGACGACGCACGGACGCACGACGCACGCCGGACGCATTGGTATGACAATAGCTCACTATGGCCCTTCGGGCCAGGTGAGCTAAAAATAGCAAAAACAACAAAATCAACTTCTTCTCCAGAACCATTTGGTATATTTGGCCGAAAGTTTGCGTGGAACATTAATGGGACCTTGGGATTAAAAATTGTAAAAATGAAAAAAATCTATAGCGGAATTAGGTCACAGTGACCTATTTAGCGTTCACAAGACCGATTTTGCTCAAATGTCAGTATCTCAAGAAAACGCAATCGATTGTGGTCAGATTTGGTCAGCAATGGTCCTTAAAAGGAATTATTTCAATATTGTGCCAGTTGACTATCAAAGATGGCCACCATGGGGGCCGTTACTAAAAATAGCACAAACATAAAAATGATAATTACTCAAGAACCCTTGAATGGAATTCGACCAATTTTGTGTCAGAATGTTCCTTGCAGGTAGCCATTTCGATTAATTACAATTTGGCTTTCCAAGATGGCCAACATCTGCTGTTACTAAAAATAGCACAATCATAAAAATGACAATTACTCAAGAACCCTTGAATGGAATTGGACCAATTTTGTGTCAGAATGTTCCTTGCATGAAGCTGTTTCGATTAATTGCAATTTGGCTTCCAAGATGGCCGACATCTGCCGTTACTAAAAATAGCACAAACATAAAATGACAATTACTCAAGAACCCTTGAATGGAAATGGAACAATTTTGTGTCAGAATGTTCCTTACATGAAGCCATTTCGACTAATTGCAATTTGGCATTCCAAGATGGCCACCACCTGATGTTACTAAAAATAGCACAAAACATGAAAATGACAATATCTCAGTAACCGCTGAATAGATTTTGTCGAAATTTGTGTCAAAATGATTTTTGCATTTGGATGTTTCAAAAGTAACTAAATATAGACAAGTCATAATGGCGTTTGTTACTAAAAATAGAAAAATGTGAAAATAAGAAAATCTCAGTGGAATTGGACTAATTTTCTGTCAGAATGATCATTTCAATAAGCTTTTTCGATTTTCTGCATTTTGGCATTCCAAGATGGCCGCCATCTGCCGTTACTAAAAAAAGCACAAAACATGAAAATGACAACATCTCATTAACCGCTGAAGCGATTGAGACGAAATTTGTGGCAAAATGATTCTTGCTTTGATGTGTTTCACAAATTAACAAATATTGACCCGTCAAGTTGGCCTCTGTTACTTAAAATAGCAAAATTTGAAAATTAGAAAATTACAATGGAACTGGACCAATTTTGTGTCAAAATGGTCCTAGCATGAAAGCTTTTCAATTTTTTGCATTTTGGCATTCTAAGATGGCCGCCATCTGTCGTTACTAAAAATAGCACAAAATATGAAACTGACAATATCTCAGTAACCCCTGAATGGATTTTGATGAAATTTGTGGCAAAATGATTCTTGCCTTGAGGTGTTTCGAAAGTAAATATATAAAGACCAGACAAGTTGGACTCTGTTACTAAAAGTAGCAAAATGTGAAATTGAGAAAATCTCTGGAATTGGACCAATTTTGTATCAGAATGGGGACCATTCGGATACAAAAGCCAGGTGAGCGATATCAGGCCCATTTGGGCCTCTTGTTGTTGTAAGTTTTATTGTTAAGAACTTATTCTGCCTCTGCAAGAATTGAATCTAGAAGCTTAAGACTGAATTTGGCACATTTTCTTGTTGACTGTAAAGCCATCTAGGTCTAAAAATGGTATAAATTACCCCATCCACGTTATTCTGCCTTCAAATCTGAAGTGAATTTTTGAAGATCAGTAACTGAACTGCAACAAGAAATATGTCATACTGATGACTTTGGTTAGCATAAACATGCTTCAATTTAGAATATTATCTCTGAAGGCATGAGAAGCCCGAAACAAAGGCACAAAGTAGAATACTACATGCATGATAACACAAGCAGCACAACATACGTACTTATGAATAGTCTTTGTAAATCTCCTTGGCAGGAAATATGTAGGGGGCCCTAAACATTGCTACATACAAAATATGTAAGCTCTGGGTCTCATGGTTTCAGGGAAGATGATTTTAAGTTGTTCCCATTAGAAGTCGGAGCTAATGACCCCTGGGGCGTGGCCAATTCGGACCCCAGGGGCATGGTTGGTAAGATTTATGTACGCGACAACTAAACATTCCTGAATACTTAATATGAAAGCTCTGGGCCTCATGGTATCAGAGAAGATGTTGTAAGGTTCTTTAGCTATATAGCTCTATATACACAAGTGACTCCCTGGGGTGGGGCCAGTTTGGACCCCAGGGGCTTGATTGGCAGGAGTTATGTAGGGGACCACTAAACATTGCTACATACTAAATAAATATATAAGATCTGGGCCTCATGGTTTCAGAGAAGAAGATATTTTCCCATTATGAGTCTATGGGAGCCAATGATCTCCCGGGGGCGGGGACAATTTGGACCCCAGGGGCATGGTTGGAAGGATTTATGTATGTGACCACTAAACATTGCTACATACTAAATATGTGAGCTCTGGGCCTCATGGCTTCAGAGAAAGGTTTTTGAAGGTTCTCACCTATATAGCCCTATATTATTAATGAGCCCCTTGGGTGGGGTCAGTTTGGATCCCATGGGCATGGTTCGCAGGATTTATGCAGGGGACCACTAACTATTGCTACACACTAAATGTATAAGCTCCGATCCCCATGGTTTCAGAGAAGATTTTTTTTAAAGTTTTTCCCTTCATAAGACTATGGGAGCTAATGACCTCTGGGACGTGGCCAATTTGGACCCCAGGGGCATGGTTGGCAGGATTTATGTACGTGACCACTAACCATTGCTACATACTAAATATGTAAGCTGTTGGACTCATGGTTTCAGAAAAGAAGAATTTGGAGGTTCTTTACCTATATAGCCCTATATAAACCAGTGGGCCCCTAGGAAGGGGCCACTTTGGACCCCCGGGGATGGATTGGCAGAAGTGATGTACGGGACCACTAAACCTTGCTGCATACTAAATATATAAGCTCTGGGCCTCATGGTTTCAGAGAAAAAGATTTTTTATTTGTTTCCCATTACAAGTCTATGGGAGCTAATGACCCAGGGGGTGGCCAGTTTGGACCCCAGGGGCATGGTTGGCAAGATTCATGTATGTGACCACTAAACTTTGCTATTAACTAAATATATAAGCTGTGGGGCTCATGGTTTCAGAAGAGAATTTTTTTGAAGGTTCTTTAGTTATATAACCCTATATAAACCAATCGACCCCTAGGGTGTGGCCACTTTGGACCCCAGGGGATGGGTTGGCAGGAGTGATGTACAGGACCACTAAACATTGCTGCATACTAAATATATAAGGTCTGGGCTTCATGGTTTCAAAGAAGAAGATTTTTAAAAAAGTTTTTCCCATTGTAAGTCTATGGGAGCTGTATGTTGCCATGACAACAAGAGTTCCAGTCTGATCTGCCTTTTAACCTTATGCAGTCAATCCTCCGCCCCAACATTGCTACACATAAGTTTGATCAAGGGTGGGCAGATGGTTAAGGAGATATTCATGTTTAATTCATGTGCGGACGACGACGATGGAATACGGACTACGGACCAAGGCGTACTATAATCTCACCTTGAAAGGTCAGCGTCATGGTCTTACGTTTTACACCCTTGCCCCACTCAGTCACCTTGAAATCAAGATCATGGACTTGGAAACTACATGTTAAAATATGGGATCTTCTTTAAGTTTTTCATAAGTGATACTATCAACTTAGGCTATCTATGGGTTAAAGAGATATGGGTGTTTAAATAACCTAAATTACCCAAAAGGTGGACATGGACGCGGATGCAGACGCGGAGGCCGACACCGGGATGACAACAATAGCTCTTCCTGAAGGTTGTTCAGGCGAGCTAAAACAATGACTTCTTTCCAGAGGAGTGGGCGGGGTGGGGAGGTGGCTGTTAGGCAGGGAGGAGGTGGGGGACAGGGGATATAATTTGTAATTTTAAACCAGAAAAGTAAACATTTTACCATCTGTGAATGCAAAAATGGTATGGAGGTCATCACCAAATATCCCTAAAATGTCCAAATTATCTGCATATTGAACCCTCTAGTGGGTTATCCTTTCAACACATGAAGTATTTAGCCGGGCCGCATAGTGCAGTCGGTAGCGCGTCTGACTCAAGAGCCAGAGGTCCTGGGTTCGATACCCGGTCCGGCTACTTACTTCCGTTTCTCCTTCTGTTGTTTCAAAAAGGACAGTTGTCAGTTACTGGCAAAAGTATGTGCACTTAGTACTGGTTAACCGCATAGGAGGTCTAAGCTGGCCGAAAAATAGTGTCATAAGGTTAACTGACTGTCCCAACATGACCATGGCCATTTACCGTGGACGTGAAGCACTTTCCAACGTCCCGTCATTTGATAAATAGGAGTTATATGATTATATCAAGCTGTTTTCTTCTTTTTTCTAATGTTCTGTCTCAATCTGCATTTATAAACATTGATTCTGTTTACTATCTTCATTACATTCCATATTGTCCATCTGAATAGAGGTTATGGTAACAGCAAAATTTGCACTAGTGGGTGGGGGTAAACCAATAGTAATAAACAGTATGATCAATCGATTATGCATACTCAGCAAATTTAACACATTTAACGGTAGACAAAAGCTAAAGAACTGTATATAACTGTTTTTTCAATGACTTCTATGGATTCAACTTGTTTAAAAATAATGTTTAAAAGTGGCTTTCCGACCAAAAGTAGCTGTGCAGTGGTTTAAATCCTTTGAAAACAAGACATATGAAAAAATCAAGTTTCGCATTCTCCGATTTTGTCCTACTTTTAGTATGTTAAAAATGTAGGTCTATGGAGCTTATAACTGCAAAGAAACCTTTTGTTGCAATTTGTTTTAGGTTCCCCCACAATTTGACTGGACTATAATATGCATCCAATCTCCTGACAAAATGTTGGATCTATACCAAAGTAACATGCAATCATAATGGGAAAAGGCACAAATCAAATTTCGTTAACCATGGCCCAATTTCAAGGTCCCAGGAGGACATTTGCACCCTTTCCCAAGACTGAAATGTTGGATTTATACTAAAATAACATGGAATCATTATTGGGAAAAGGCGCAAAAGAGTTTAGATTTTGATGACCTTGACCGCATTTTCAAGGTCACACGAGGATCCTTTCTCAAAGATATCTCTTAAACCAGCAGATAGATTTTCCCAAACCCGGCATGAGTGTAAAATCTTATTTGCTGACCTTGATCTCATTTTCATGTTCACCTTGCAACATTCTGACATTACTGCATAAAAACAAACTGTTCAAATACTAGAACAGTTTTGATTATTGTTATGTGGTGTCCAAATGTTTTGAATGAAGCCTGAGCTAACCTGTTTTACATACTCTCATTCTGGCCTTCCTGCTCTGTATGATACTAAATGCCTGATCAGCTCTTGCTTCTTGCTGTTTAGCAGCCATAGCTCGCAAACACCTCCCTGCTCTAGCTCTGCCCCTGACTCTCCCTCCAACTCTTCCACCACCTCTGCCTGCTCTCCTCACACCTCAACCTCTGCCTCGTGCTCTAACATGTTTCTCTGGACTGGATTTTGGTGCCTGTCTCTCGGGACTTGAAGTCGGAGTTGATTCTTGTGACTGCAGACATTATAACCCGTCTGCATATAAAAACGGCCTGATTTGCGCCTGTCCACCATATCAAACATTACAACCAGCAACTAACTTGAGTGGGACAACAATGGAGCTGACCCCTCCTACGCCCCCCCCCCACCCCCACCCTATACACCCACACAACCTTCCAAAAGTTTAGATCTCTGACATTGTTCAAGTTTGTTTAAACTGTGCATGAACAGATACTCTGAGTATACAAATTGAATTAAACTGATTTAAAGCTGAGCATGTGCTTGCAAACAAATGCACAAATGAAGCTGAATTACATGCACACCACCAGGGCAGTTTTTTTTGGGGGGGTTTTGCCATCATGATATACAATAAACTAAGCTGTCTCTTGCACTGTCTTATACGTTAAGTTTACTTCTCTTTTAAGAACTAGGGACTAGCATCCCTGACCACAGACATTGACCCTGGTGAATGATTGTGTTTGGGCGTATCACCAGCAGACCAGTTAAAATTCTGATTCTGACGAGGCAGAACTAATCCTGTGTTTTTTGCATTGGTCACAAAATCTTAACTGAGATAATGGGGTAGAGGCGCTCCTCCAATTCTACGTAAACACATTTTGTTCGGATAATTGGTGATACATAATCGTTTTCATAACAGTCTGGGGTCCCGAGCACTGATAATCGGACCCCACCCACTCTAATATAACTAAAACAGAAGACTTTACAACGATAAAACTGATTAAATCGTGTACATGTGGTTATAATTAAAAATAGACATCAGAGGAAATGGCAAATCCCCCGACCGAAGACCCCCATGGGCCTTGGTAAAAAGGGTGCACATCAAAACACATATTAGTAATATTTTGTCGTTGTTTTATGCTTTTGATTGACATTAACTGTTAACAGATGCATGATTATCTAACACTCATACTAAAACAGTAAGCTTGACTGCTAAAAAGAGGTAATATCTCAAACAGCCACCATATACACAAATGTATAGCATACGATACATTGAAGTTTCAAAATGTGTGAATAACTTCTAAAGTACTAGCCCTACATACCTAATTGTGAGCTCTCTAATAAGTGAATTTGACAAAGAATCCAGAATTTTTTTTATTTTTTTTTTTTGGGGGGGGGGGGCACGGGATTTCGGAGGGGTTTAGAGAGTGTTAGGAACACTGATAAGATATCACAGCATGATCATCAGTATTCTACAAGGTTCACGGTTATTCAAATTCTGGAGCTGGCCAGGACTATACTGATATGGAGCAAAGACTCAAACAGCAGTCAAACTACCAAAGGGAAATAACTCACAAAGTATAAAAGCAAGAGTTATCATTCATGTATGAGACAAATTGTCATGACCTGTTCTGCATATCTGTGAAGTATCATGAAAATATTTCAAAAGTTATTCAAGCTATGGAGCGGACACCAAAAATCATCAAAGGGAAGTAACTCCAAATATAAGAAAGCAAGAGTTGTCATTCTAGTTCGCGACACATCATCATGACCTGTTCAACGTATCTGTGAAGTATCATGAAAATATTCCAAAAGGTATTCAAGTTATAGAGCGGACACAAAATTACACCTTAAACCATCAAGGGGAAATAACCCAAAAAGAAAGCAGGAGTTGTCATTCTTGTCCGCGACACATCGTCATGACCTACTCTACATATCTATGAAGTATCGTGAAAATATTCCAAAAGGTATTCAAGTTAAAGAGCGGACACGAAATCATACCTAAAATGATCAAGGGCAAAATAACTCAAAAAGTAAGAAAGCAAGAGTTGTCATTCTTGTTCGCGACCTGTTCTACATATCTGTGAAGTATCATGGGAATATTCTGAAGGGTATTCAGGTTATAGAGCGGACACGAATCTGCCTAAAAATCACACCTAAAACTATCAAGGGGAAATAACTCAAAAAGTAAGAAAGCAAGAGTTGTCATTCTTGTTCGCGACACACCGTCATGACCTGTTCTACATTTCTGTGAAGTATCGTGAAAATATTCCAAAGGGTATTCAAGTTACAGAGCGGACACGAATCTGCCAAAAAGCACCAAAGGGGAGATAAATCAAAAAGTACTGTAGGAAAAGTTACCATTCTTGTACGCGACACATCGTCATGACCTGTTCTACATAACTGTGAAGTATCATGAAAATATTCCAAAGGGTATTCAAGATATAGAGCGTCAAGAGAATCTTTTCGGACGGACGAACGCCAGGCTCATCGCTATATCCCCCGAACCTTTCGGTCGGGGGATAAAAAGGACAGCTGTTTTACAATATACAAAACATTATTCAAGTCCATTATAAGAATCAAAAGAAAGCTGAACAGTAAGAAGACAGATAATACTTACCGATGACATTTCCACTCGCGACTTAGTTGCTGCTTTGTGAACTTCTTCATGCATAATTGTGAACGCTAATGATATGCAAATCTATCACGTGAGTGACCTCGGAAACGTTTCCAAAAACATACGAAAGAAGTCGGAGCGGGATATACAAAATGGCGACGATAACAATCGAACTGACAAGCGGCAGTTTTTATAGTCCTGAAATGGCCTTAGAAATTTTTTCCAGTACATCTCCAGTTACAGACCGGCATTTTAATGTTTGTTTCATCGGATTCAAAGTGTATTTTCCGTTTAAAAAATCAAATAAATGTTTATTTCATAGAGCAATGGGGCCTTTAAATCATCAACAAAGCATTTTTCCTATGAATTCTTATTATTTTTGTCCTGTCTTTGATACTGGAACTTTAATTTTTATGTGTAACTTACTTGTTTTGTGGTCTCCTGTCTGACGTGAGACATTTTTTTCTAGCACGACATTTTTATTTGCAGAAAATAAATGAGAAAAACTGTTATTTTACATGAAAAATTCAACCTGCCAAAATTCTTCAGTCTAATAATTTGGGACCAAAATGTCATCAGGCATATGCTTAGGTATTCCATTTTTTTCCAGATCCATAAATTATATCTTTGTTTAATAGTTTACAAATTTTCTGCAGAGTTTGTAACAAAGGTAATATAGAGCTGAAATATGCTAAACTTTTGGCGAGGAGTATATTTTGAGGTGTCTTGCTTTGAAAAATAGGTAAATGAGAGTTTTGGTCATTCACACTAGTTATTGAGACAAAGTAATCGTTTAAACACTCGGCTTTTACTGTGTCAGAATAAAAATAATTTGAATCACCGGTGTCTGATAATGTACATAATAGATGAAGATTTATAATTTTTAACAAAGTGACGTACTACTTTCCAGAATTTTCTTTTATTGTTATTTTGAAAGTCGCAAACTAATAGTTCTAAATTATTGTAAAATAACCGCAACGAAAGTACCGCCTTGGGACGGTCAGTAATAACTACTGGGGGGGGGGGGGGGGGGGGGGGGGGGGGGGGGGGGGGGGTTAAACCTATACCTAGCACCATCGCACCACCCAACCATCCCGGAATGGTTCAACCAAACCGCAATTGCAGTTCACTGAACAGACCAATGAATGCAACAATGCGGCCAGTAAAAACAAGCATACAAAAACATTTAACATCTATTAATACTTATTTTGCCATGTTTTACTACAAAGCACGACGGGAAGCAAAGTGGGCAGCTATACATGCAGGTGGCCGGATTGCTAGCGGACCAGACAGATACTCACATGAAGAACATTGAAGAACCACAGGAGAAGTACCGCCTTGGACCGATCAGAAACAAATTACTGGGGGCTATAAATTTGTTTCACTGGATTAGAGTTGCTACTAGGATTTTTAGCTCGCCTGAGCACGCTCAGGGTGAGCTTTTGGGACACCCTGATGTCCGTCGTACGTCCGTCCGGACGTCCGTCCGTCAACTTTTGCTTGTGTACACTCTAGCAGGCACAGTTTCGATCCAATCTTTATGAAACTTTGTCAGAATGTTAGTCTTTATAAAATATAGGCCAAGTTCGAAACTGGGTCATGTCGGGTCGAAAACTAGGTCACTAGGTCAGATCTTAGAAAAACCTTGTGTACGCTCTAGAGGGCACAGTTTTCATCCAAAGTTCATGAAACTTTGTCAGAATGTTTATCCTCATAATATCTAGGACATCTTTGAAACTGGGTCACGTCGGGTCTAAAACTAGGTCACTAGGTCAAATCATACAAAAACCTTGTGTACGCTTTAGAGGACAGTTTTGGTCCAATTTTTATGAAACTTTGTCAGAATGTTTATCTCCATAAACTCTAGGCCAAGTTCGAATCTGGGTCATGTCGGGTCAAAAACTAGGTCACTAGGTCAAATCTTAGAAAAACCTTGTGTACGCTCTAGCGGGCACAGTTTTGATCCAAATTTCATGAAACATAATCAGAAAGTTTATCCTTATAATATCTAGGATAAATTTGAAACTTGGTCACGTCGGGTCAAAAACTAGGTCAGTAGGTCAAATCATAGAAAAAACCTTGTGTATGCTCTAGAGGACACAGTTTTGATCCAATCTTTATGAAACATTGTCAGAATGTTTATCTCCATAAACTCTAGGCCAAGTTCGAAACTGGGTCATGTTGGGTAAAAAACTAGGTCACTAGGTCAAATCTTAGAAAAACCTTGTGTACGCTCTAGAAGGCACAGTTTTGATCCAAAGTTCATAACACTTTGTCAGAATGTTTATCCTCATAATATGTAGGACAAGTTTGAAACTGGGTCATGTCGGGTCAAAAACTAGGTCACTAGGTCAAATCGTAGAAAAACCTTGTGTACGCTCTGGAGGACACAGTTTTGATCTAATCTTTATGAAACTTTGTCAGAATGTTTACTTCCATAAACTCTCGGCCATTTTTGAAAGTAGGTCATGTATCAAAAACTAGATCACTAGGTCAAATCTTAGAAAAACCTTGTGTAAGCTCTAGAAGGCACAGCTGTGATCCAAAGTTCATGAAACTTTGTCAGAATGTTTATTTTCATAATATGTAGGATAAGTTTGAAACTGGGTCATGTCGGGTCAAAAACTTGGTCACTAGGTCAAATCTTAGAAAAGCCTTGTGTACGCTCTAGAAGGCACAATTTTCATCCAAAGTTCATAAAAGTTTGTCAGAATGTTTATCCTCATAATATCTAGGACAAGTTCGAAACTGGGTCATGTCGGGTCAAAAACTAGGTCACTAGGTCAAATCATAGAAAGTAAAAAGTATGCAAAGACCAGGAACTGAAACAATCAAAATCCAAATCCAGCCCTCAAACCATAGTTGGAAACAACTAAGATTACAAATAATCAAGATACAGAGAACATATGGCCAACCGAGTGAGCAGCTTGTTCCCAAAAGGTGGCCACTCAGCAACCCAAACCGAACCAAAAATAATAATAACATACATATGGTAAAACATCACAGAAACTCTGACACCAAAAACAGGCAACAAAGAACCACAACAGAACTACCGCTTTGGAACGGTCAGTCATGAATTACTGGGGGGCTTAAATCGATTTTACAGGCCCAACCTCACCCTCAGTTTCTGAAGTGGTACAAAACATTTAGTTGGTTGTTCGGTTCGCATGATAACCCTCTAACTCGTCAATGAATCATCACGGTAAACACATAAATCAAATTTCAACACCATGAAGAAGCAAAGACGAGGACTCAACAGATACAACGGGCGGGCCGTCTGATAGGTGGAGATCCCTGTCCTGCCAAACAACCTTGAAAAACCTAGAAAAACCTTGTGTACGCTCTAGAGGGCACAGTTTTGATCCAATCTTCATGAAACTCTGTCAGAATGTTTATCTTCATAAACTCTCGGCCAAGTTTGAAAGTAGGTCATGTCGGGTAAAAAACTAGGTCACTAGGTCAAATTTTAGAAAAACGTTGTGTAAGCACTAGAAGGCATAGTTTTGATCCACTCTTCATGAAACTATGTCAAAATGTTTATTGTCCATATATCTAAGCCCCCTATGAAACTGAGTCACGTCGGCTCAAGGTCAAATCGTAGAAAAACTTTGTGTACACCCTAGAGGGCACAGTTTTGATCCTATCTTCATGAATTTCTGTCCGAATGTTTATCTTCATAAACTCTCGGCCAAGTTTGAAAGTAGGTCATGTCGGGTAAAAAACTAGGTCACTAGGTCAAATCTTAGAAAAACGTTGTGTAAGCACTAGAAAGCATAGTTTTGATCCAATCTTCATGAAACTATGTCAAAATGTTTATTGTCCATATATCTAAGCCCCCTATGAAACTGAGTCACGTCGGCTCAAGGTCAAATCTTAGAAAAAGTTTGTGTACACCCTAGAGGGCACAGTTTTGATCCAATCTTCATGGAACTCTGTCAGAATGTTTATCTTAATGAAATCTAGGTAAAGACTGAAACTGGGTCGTGTCCGGCCAAAATCTTGGTCACTGGGTCAAATATAAGAACGACCATGTATACGCTCCAGAGGGCACAGTTTTGATCCAATCTCAATGAAACTGTGTCAGAATGTTTATTCTTACCATATTCAGGCCAAGTTTGAAACTGGGTCATGTTGGGTCAAAAACTAGGTCAAATGTTAGTATGGTAAAAACTATTATAAATCTTCACCAGAGCCAGTGAACTGATTAATGCTCAGGTGAGCGATTTAGGGCCACCATGGCCCTCTTGTTTCAAAGTGGGCCAACCCCCCCCCCCCTACACTCCAAAAAAGGGGCCAATGCCTAACGAGAATGGGAAACCATACGGCATTGCGAAAATACAACAGATATTCTCAATAAACATTGTTTTTGAACATAAAAGACAACTACAACTATCAACACTCTGTGTGTTCAGTTTTTTCTGATCGATACAAGTCTGGCAAAACATTCCTTTATCTGCGAAAAAACGGCCATTTCTCCAGCCATTTCTGTTGGAATGAGTGTTCAAATTTCTGCTTCTTTTTTGGTGGATCCGATGCGTTTTCAGAGGGCAATGTAGGAACCTCCTCTGAATCAGATTTGTCCGATTTATCCGTTTGTTCGATCACAACCCAAGACCAAATCGACTTTTTCTATATCCGAGACAAAATGAAAGTACAAAGGTATGCGCGCGCAGTGGGGTAAATCCAATTTTTCATCATGTGATCCGTCTGGGCCAATAGAATTATAGTCTCGGGCAAATCTCAGATGACGAGATCCGCGGAAATTAACGGGAAATAAAGGAAATAGACGATGATTTAAAGGAACCAAATGTTCCATGAAAGAACCCAAATACGCACCGAATACCAAAACTGCGACGCACCTCGGCACTTTGCGGGATTTACTACGCAGCCAATTCAAAATTTCGGGCCAATAATGTAAAACAAGCGGGATTATCACACTCCCGCGCCCTAGAAGCAACTCTGCACTGGATCCAAAATCTTGCTTCTGCAGTGGAATTAAGAGAGGCTGACGGTAAGCATTAGCCCATAATAGCGTGGAAAGTCGAAAATTACGGATGTAGCTCATATTTTGGAAAATTGATATATACCATGCTTGTTTGTGTTTTTACAAGTTTTAGCGGTCAGCGTTCGGCCGTTGTCATGGTAACCAGGAGTCCATTTTGAAAATGTCAATATTAAGACCTGAATGTAATATTCCCTCGCTAAAAATTGCACAACAAATATTATCCTATTCTTTTTTGTTTGTGCAGTTTGACAATACATAGCTGTGTAATAACATTACATAGTATTAATGTTTTCTGTCCCATACTATCAATGGAAGAGCTTTCTACTGGTAAAAAATAGACCCAATTTTGAGTGAAAAATAGGGGGTTTATTCGCCTGATATCTAAAAGTGGCAGTCACGTTTGAAACTAAGGCCATATTTACATGATAGACCACGGTTTGAAGTTTAAGAATGTCAAAAATCAGGTGTAAACTCGCAAAGATTCAAATTTTATTCATCTTTGAAATGTGTCAATGTTGTCAATTAATAGCAAGGGAGTTAAGTCAATCTGGGATTATCTTACCTCCCTTGGCGATTCCACTTGGCGATTACATATGTGCGAACACTACAGGTAGTATCCATGATCTTTCAAAATAAAAGATAGTATCTTTAAAAGAATTAGATGACTGTCAACAATGCTCACCATAACATTTTTAGATCTATGAAATAGGTCCATTCACCAAGACTGCAGTTGCAGATATATTTGACGACAAGAGTTGTCCCGAGCAAAACGTCTGCAGAAATCACAGAATAGAAGAACGGAATAAAAACAATTTATTTGCAACAATAGGTTTGCTTTTTGTTTATTTTATGTTGATAAAAAAATAAATGTACTAGTTTTTCTTAAATACGTTGCTTCCTGGAAGTAGGTAAACACAAAGAGACATTTTTAGGACAGAAAGTGGTGTAGGCCTACTCGAGTACAGTATTTATGCACCGGAGGACAGGCTGAAATTTTAGCAAAGTTCTGTGACCTATGATCGTGATAGTGATACTACCTAGAACAGCCAAGAATTGATGCATGAACGACTTAACAGTTTTACATCCTTTTAACATTAGTTCAGTCATATCTTGGCGACTGGAGGAAAAAGTGGGGTTGGGGTGGGGGCTATGAAGGACTGTGTGTGTGCAATGTAGACCCATTGGCGGTTGAAAAAATTTACGCCTCCAGCAGGTATCGAGCCCGGAATTACTAGACCAGCAGGCCAGGGCTTAACCTACTGTGCTCCCGGGACTTCTGGAGCAGCCAAGAACGTCTTGTAATTTAGGTTATCCTGATAGGGTGCCATCTAATCTATACGGGTACACGAGTGATTTATTCATCCCATCCACTTCCCTAATTTCATCCACTTTTCTGTAGCTTAACGGGTGAAGCGTGGGCCTGCCAAGCTAGCAGTCCTTGTTCGAATCTCAATTTCTGAAGGCAGAATTCTTTTTTCATAAACGTGGTGCCATTGCACACAGTCTTTCAAAATCATCTATGCCTTGCCGCACGACTCAAGTGCTGTTTAAAGGGCCATGACACTACAAACATACCATAAATCTTCTTCGTTAAAAAATAGTCTACCAAATAAATTTTAATTCTTTGTGCCATATAAATATTTATGCCCATTTTGTGATGAAATTACTATTGGTTTTGCATGTGATTTTTCGAACCATAAAAAATGAGCAAAATGAGGCTCAATGCTTACAGTCAGCTTTTCTTAACTCAATCCGGCTTCGCTGTCGAGACTTAATATTTAACTATTTGCCCTTCAACAGCATGTATCAACCAGCGATTACTCACTGGTAAAGAAAAAAATATAGATCTGAACTAGTACTAAATCACACATTTTTCACATTTGTACACTCTTTCTCTTCCCAAAATGGTGATATCGCTAGTGCATAATAAATTAGTGAGTGGGGTATCTTAGCAGCTAATCTTCACTAGTCATATTTTTGACGCCAGTGTAAGCAGAATTAAACTTTGAAAAGCTAGTCCGATTAGAATTGTTCATTAAATGTTGTGGTTTATTGATTTATTATTGTAGTAGGTTCCATTCCATGTCGTTTGAAACATTTAAACAATAAATTGACCTGACAAGAATTCCGCGGAATGCTATGTCGCACCTGCATTGCGCTTCCACAGTAGTAAAGACTATAATTAAAAAGAATGTGTATGAGAAATGGACAAAAATGCTAGGGTCAACACAATTTTGGATGTAAAATTTCACTAAGTCAGAAGAGCATAAAGTATAGGTCAAGGGTAGGAATAACTGTAACATCCCTCATGAGCATTCCAAAGAGAAACTTTACGCCAGGTGTGATGACTACAGGTATCACACTTTGAGACACAAGGACTAAAATGCTAGGGCCAACACAATTATGGGTGTAAAATTTTGCAAAGTCAGCAAAGCATTAAAAACATGTCAAAAGTAAATTAATTGCAACAGCACTCAAAAACATTCTAAGAAAAAACTTGATGCCAGGTTTGATGATTCTAGGTATCATAGTTTGTTAGAGATGGACTTAAACACTAGCATCAACATAATTTTGAATAAAAAATTTACGAAGTCAGCAGAGCATGAAAATAGGCCAAGGTAAATATAAGAGCAACAGCCCTTGAGAACATTCTCAGAAGAAGCTGTATGCAAGGTTTGATGATTGTAGGTATCATAGTTTGCGAGAAAAGGACTTAAACGCTAGGGTCGACGTAATTGTTGGTTGACAGTTTTACGAAGTCAGCAGAGCATGAAATATATAGGTCAAGGGTAAAAATAAGAGCAAAGGTCCTCGAGAACATTCTTAGAAAAAGCTTTATGTCAGGTTTGGTGATCGTATGTATCATAGTTTGCGAGAAATAGACTTAAATGCTAGGGTCGACGTAATTGTTGATGGACAGTTTTACAAATCAGCAGATCATAAAATATATGTCAAGGGTAAAAATAAGAGCAACAGCCCTCGAGAACATTCTTAAAAGAGGCTTTATGCCAGGTTTGATGATTGTAGGTATCTTAGTTTGCGAGAAATGGACTTAACACTAGGGTCGACGTAATTGTTGACGGACGGACGGACGGACGGAATGACTGACGGACGGACGGAAAAGTGAACTCCTAAAGCAGGTGCGACAAAAACGAACTTAAACTATTCACATAATCCTGTCAACTATACTTGTAGTTTCCGTTACGCTTAACAGCTCGTTCGGACAAAAGTTGCAGAAATCTGAGCCACAAGTACCTAAAAGAACACAGTTTCATTGATTGATTGTTTTGGGTTTGTGAAAGTATTTAAGTCTATAACGGGCCGTCTCCCAGAAAGGGAGAAATGGAAAAAATGATAAACGAGAGAAAAATGTCCAATCAACTCCCATCCGCACCTACTGCAAGCACAGTAGGTCACTGCCCTACAATGTTCAAAATCTGTAGGACGCCCCGGCACTGGTAGGACGCCCTGGCACGAGTTCCACCTTTAGTAGATGGTGAGTTTCGAGTAAGAATAGCGAGTTTCGGGTAAGAAAAGCGAGTTTTGAGTTACAAGAGCGAGTTTCGAGTAAGAAAAGTGAGTTTCGAGTTACAAAAGCGAGTTTCTAGTAAGAAAATTTAAAGAGTAACTACACTTCAGGAACTGACTGAATCAGATCCCACACCCTATCCCCAACATCAAAGGGAAAGATTGACAAAGACATCCCAACAAATAATAAACTACAAGTGATAAGCCAAGTCAGCAGCAAAGCGAGTTTCGAGTAAGAAAAGTGAGTTTCCGAGAAAGGAAAGTGAGTTTCGAGTTGAGGGAAAAAAAAGCGATTCCTAATTATAAACAAATGCATGAGTGTCGGTGTGCATTTTATACCATAGGCCTACATATATTTATTAAAAGATGCAATCCTCGCGAATTGTTCTTTTATAATACTCAGTTCATAATTCTCAGTTCAAGAGCGCTTTTCTTTAGGAAAAAGGTAGGGTAAGTGCATGAACATGAATACGTCATTTATCTTCGAAGTAGCACTTTTGTGCCTTAACATTTGCTGCGATGTTAATGCGATTAAATTGATTAATAGTGTATTCCGTCGCCAATTGCCGCGTTGGACACCCGACCTGGCGCTGATTTGGTTGGATGCTGGTGGGTATTGTCCGGTACAGAGTTGCTGCTATGTAGAATTGTTCTAGACACTGCACCATATCTTGAAAACCGCTTAAGATTTCTTCATGACACTGCACCAGTTTTCTTTCCTAGCTTGGCCATCCCTGTCGTCCGGGGCCAATGGTCAAATTATCAAAAGGTTAAAGGTATAGGCCTATCTTTAGATCACTGTGTTGAATTTCGTACATCTTTTAAAGATGCGCTATCAAATGTATTAAAGGATTGTTGAATTATTATTAAACACATTCTTGGTGAAATTATATTTAATGCGCTGTAATAATTAACCAACCCCGTATTGTTCTGACAAAATACCCGTTCCTAAACAACTGGTTTGAGTGGTGGAACAACAGAACACACATTTTTAAGGCATTTAAATCAGATAGTGCGCCAGCATCCAACATTGCCGAAATTGGACACGCAAAGCTGGAAAGTGTGGGCAGACGACATTTGTCACTTCTCAAAACAGCAAGAGAGGATGTTGTTCTAACTATCAGGCAGGCTGCGGAGCTCCGTTTATTCGAATCAGGAACTGCTTCCGGTGGTAAAGGCCCAAATCAAAGAAAACAGGAAATAAAAGAATACCGAAAAGGACTGAAGAGAGCTGCAGCTTTTGCAAACGAGTTGAACGAGGGAGCTATTCCGATGAAACCTAAGCGAAAGTTTGTCCCAGCGTCAGGACTGCACAGACCATAAGAGAAAACAAATGCCTCAACATTCGCCAATCCTTTCAGTCTCGTGTTTTATGCGCACGTTTCCAGTTGAAAAAGTGCTGCGGTAAAGATTTCAAAGACACGTATAAAAAGCCACCCAATGACATTGTATTTAAGCACAATTGCTATAGAAAATACAAAGACAAAAATGGGAATTTAAAAACCTCCAAGAATCTTCAGGCTGCCTATTTCCATTTACAACTGGATTGCACAAGAAAGGTGTCTCCATTTATGGGACTGTCTGACGTGCTTATTTATGATGAAATAAGGCCTCATTTAACTGATGACCATAAAAGAGTGTTGAGCAAGTTTGGACTGCTACTGGACTAGTTATACCCCGGCATACTTATATGACGAGAGGTATATAGCTTTTGTCCGATGTCCGCTACCGTCCTTCCGTAAGTTAACATTTGCGTTAAAGTTTTGCGATAAAGTTTTTGAGATCTTATATTATCCAAACCCCATTATGGATTGGGTTTGTATTTGATATGGTGATAGATAATGGTCCAAAGTTTTATTCTGTATCACCTCCACCCATGTCTGTGACCTAGAGATCAAGGTCACGGACTTTGATGACTTTTCATATTAAAGTTTTGCATGAAAGTTTTTATGAAATCTAATATAATTCAAACGCTTTGTTGAGTTGGTTTTATGTTGATCTAAGTTTTGCTTTTAAATTATCCCCACACACGGCTGTGCCCTTGAGGTGAAGGTCACAGACATTGACTTTGTATGTTTTAGGATCTCTGTATAACTCCAACCCTTTGATAATTGGGTTTGTGTTTTGCAAAATGATAGATGTTGGTTCCAAATTTTATTTTGTAGCAGTGACATAAAGGTAAAGGTCACGGACTTTGACTTTTCATGTTTAAGTTTTTGTGTTGATTTTTTTGAGATGTTATATCCAAAAAATTTGATGGGTTCGGTTTATATAATATATCTAAAGTTTTATTTTTATCTTTACTAGTGTTACTATCTTTACACATACCTGTGACCTAGAGGTCACAGACTTAGACATACTCATATATGTTTTGTTTTAAAGACTATGAGATCTCATACCACCCAAATCCTTTTTTTGGGTTTGGTTTATATCTGGTATGATGATAGGTGTCGGTCTAAAAAATATTCTTTAACATCCCCACACATGCTTTGACCTAAGGTCAAGGTTGGAAACTTAACGCTTTTCCTTGTTAAAGGTTTGTGTTAAGTAGATATTCTTTACTTATTGTCCCATCCTCTTCAGCTAAAAAAACTATAGCAAGTGAGCAGGGGCTCTTAATACGCTCGGCAAGTGCCAGTGCCTAATGGAGATAGTATAAAGAAGAATATTCAGACAAATTTCATACAAATTTAAAGTCTTTCACCTTGACCTTAGATCAGCAGCAGGAGCCAGATGATGTAGACTAATATAAGTCAACCTCAGGAAGTAAATCAAAAGGCTTTAATTCATTCAAGTAAATTGAAATTTGCAAGCAAAACTAGACAATCACTAAAGGTGATGAATGCCCCCGCCATATGCCTCACTTGATGAGTAATATGTGAGACATATTTGTGTGAAATTATATCAAAACCTGTCAATAAATAAAGGTGCTAGAGGGATGTCAAAGTTTTTTTTTCTAGAAATAGCAACTGTCACCTTGACCCTGGATCTACAACCCTGAAAGGTGAACTAGTCCACGATATTGTCATATTTAATATTTGTGTGAAGTTATATCAATCTCAGTTAACAAATAAAGGCGCTAGAACCTTGACAAAGTTTTACATGTACCTATTATAGCATCTGTGACCTTGACATTGGACATACAATGCGTGAATTTGTCCCAGATATTGTCCTGCTAAATATTTGTGTCAAGTAATGTCAAAATCATTTGACCTTGACCCTAAAATTCAAATATCAAAATCTGTCAATAAAGGAGCTAGGGGATGATAAAGTTTTTCTAAAAATAGCAAATGTGACCTTGACCTTGGACCTGCAGTGCTTAAACGGTAATTTATTCAAGATATTGTCATACTTGACATTTGTGTGAAGTTATATCAAAATGGATCTATAAATAAAAGCGCTAGAGCGATGCCCAAGCTTTTCTGAAAATAGCAACTGTGACCTTGACCTTGAACCTACCAACCTGAAACGCAAACTTGTTCGAGGTATTGTCATACCCAATGTGGTTGTGATGTAATATCAAAATCGGTTAATAAATGAGGCCGCTAGAGCGATGACAAAAGGTGAGCTTGTATATAAGCATGGTCAAAATATGTATGTCATTCAAAGGGACATACCTCTGCAATAGAGACCGGAATCAAAGCTCTGTTTTCCCTTATGCACATGTTCAATGCATGTCTAAACTGTGTTGCAAGATTCACTCCGTAAGATAAAATGTTTCAGAGAAGAGGGCAGAGACATTGTTTATACAGATGAAACATACGTAAATGCAGGACACAACGTCTCGAAGTGTTGGCAGACAGACCAGATCGGCTTGTCAGTTCCCTTTAATAAAGGTGAAAGATGCCGGGGCCAAAAATGGTTTTATTTCTGGAGCCAAACTCGTTTTCAAAGCTAAATCAACAACTTGGGACTATCACAGTGAAATGAAATTTGAAAAATTCAAGAAATGTCTACAAGAAAGACTTCTACCAAATCTACAGCCGAATTACCAAATCTACAGCCGAATTCCGTTGTCGTCCTGGATAATGCGGCTTATCACAAAGTCCAGCAAGACAGTGCCCAACAACTGCATGTAGAAAACAGTGATACAGAAATGGTTATCCAGGCACAGCATAGCATAGATTACTCTCCAGGTATGCTTATGGCTGAACTGCTTGAACTTCGCAAAAGAAAGAAGACTGCACCAGTGTATGTGATTGACCAAATTTTACGAAAACATGGTCATACAACATTGCGGTTGCCACCATAACATGCTGACTTGAATGCAATTGAACTTATTTGGAGTGACATTAAAGGCTACATTGCAAGAAACTTGAGTTTCAAATTTAATGATGTTAAAGCTTTGACTGAAGAGGCTTTTCAACAAGTTACATGTAAAACGTGGGCCAACTGTTGTTCTCATGTTGAGGGCATTGAGAAGAACTGTTGGCTCACTGGCATAGCTGTTGAAAAAGAACTCGATGAAATTGTGATAGACTTTCACAGTGACGACAGCAGCAGCGACATTGACGAACTCACAGACTATGAGAACGAGACAGAGGACGATGACCGAGTAACTGCATATGACATAGACAAAGAGCTAGGCTATCCTGACACAGATACTGAGTCTTATGACGTAGCTGATCTTGACAGAACTCCGACTGCATACATAGCACTTGTTGCAGATACAATGACTGCTATAATAGATATTCTTTGGGGAGTTCACTTTAAAGTTTCGAAACTGTTTAATGCTGGTTGCTAAGGGCCAGACTAGTTGCTAAGGACAATTGTATACACACATGGTTTTTCAACTGATATTTAAAGTCAGTCAGCTGTGATTTAAATAACTCTCGAAATCATTGTCATAGTTTGTTGCTGACAAACGATATTCATTGTGTCGCTCAGTCAAAACATCTGAATATGTTACAATTGACTGCTAAGGACTCAAATGGTTGCTACGGGCAAAAAAAGTCAGCTGCCTTCATTCAAATGTTATTTACAATTGCCTTCATAGCTTATTGCTCTTATAAGGCAATCCATATGGAATTCAGTTTAAAGATTCATATCTCTTATAGCTGGTTGCTAAGGGCTCAGACTGGTTGCTATGGACAAGTTTATACACATATACACAACACACTTTGATAAAGTCCAGAGCAAAGAGTCCCTAGCAACCAATTTTTAACATATTTAGAAGTTTTGATTGAACAACACAATGAATATCGTTTATCAGCAATAAACTATGACAATGATCTCGAGAATAATTTGAGTCACAACTGACTGACTTTAAATATCAGTTGAAAAAAGACGTGTGTATACATTTGTCCTTAGCAACTAGTGTGACCCTTAGCAACCAATATTAAACAGTTTCAAAAATATTCGGTGAACTCCCTACAGATTAACTATTTATTGCAAAAAAACCTATGACAACAGCTATCAGTGAAGTTTTAAGCACAGCAGATTGCCTTTAAAAATCTGTTGAAAAAATCGTTTTTTCTATAAAAGGGTTATCCTTTGGAAGCAAGGATCACACCAAAGAGACTGTACAAGTTTTCCGGGCCAGACTAGCTAGTTTTGGCCAATTAAGTCTGTTTAAAAACAGTTCAGTTTCATGCCAGATAAGGATCAGGCACTGCCCATATAAACACAGGCATACAGAGATCACAAGAATTTGTTGTATTTCAAACATTGTGGTCACCTGATTGGCTACGTGCTTTTCTTTCTGTCTTGTTTTGTGATAATGAAAATATAGAAACTAGGTAAAATAAATGGTCTATATGTTTCTTGTGACGTTTTGAGAAGAACTTTATAAGCGTCCAGTTTTCGTTCTAATTCCAAGCCATATACTATATATGTATGTATGTTACAATTTCTAAAATGGATAAAATATGTTTAAACCAACTTGTTATGCATAGAAGATATTATTTTTGGAATACAGTAACCATCCATAAGTATGTAAGTGGTGGGTGTAAGGCCTTAAACTGGTTGCTAAGGACAAACTTACACACACGTTTTTTTCAAAAGACCTTGAAAACCAAACAGCTGTGCTTTAAACTTTATTTATCAAGGTCTAAATACCTTGTCAGGCAGGAATAATATTCTTTGTGAATCCGTGAATACAAGGCTCCAACTGGCTGCAAAGGACGTATGTCCTTTGACAACTTTAAGATGTCAAACAGCGATGTGTTTCAGATATTTGATTTTTGGTTGGTTGGTTGATCTGATGCTTAACGTCCACGGTAAACAACTAAGGTCATGTCGGGACGGTCAGTTAACCTAACCACACTATTCCTGGGCAGGCTTAGACCTCCTAAGCGGTTAACCAGTACTAAGTGCACATACTTTCGCCAGTAACTGACAACTGCCCTTCTTGAATCAGCGGAATGAGAAACGAAAGTATGTGGCCAGACCGGGATTCGAACCCAGGACCTCTGACTTACGAGTCAGGTGCCCTACCGATTGCGCTACCCGGCCCGGCCAGATATTTGGAAAATTATTGCTCAATAAAGATATTCCATATAGAATTTCGTCCCAAATTTCACATCTGATAGAAGACGGCTGCTAAGGCTAAAAGTGGTTGCTTTGGACAAGTCGACGAAGACTTTTAAGCACATAGCATATTTTATAAATCTAGTACCTGTTCTTTAAAGCAAAACGAATAATTATCTACACTGAACACTGCAAAGGAAATCATTTGTGTTTTTACATTAAAAGGCAAGATTACTGTATTTTTTTCCAAAGTTCCAAATCTGTGGCCCATGTTCCTACTTCTGTATGTATTCTCTGCTCTTGAAGGAACTTTTTAAGATTTTTATTTTACCTCACTGCAGCTGGTTTTGTGCCGTGTGGCGGCCGTAAAACGTCTCCCCGTACATCATCCATAGTGCAGATTATATTTTATTTACATCCTTTGAGATCAGAGGATAGATTCTTAGAAATCTAAAATTTGAGATCGATTTAGACTAGTCTAGATCATCGTCTTTTATATTATTTGGATCCTTTTGAAACTAATCAGTCTTCGAATCGACTGTCCAATTAAAATTAAGAAATTACAGTATGCTTTTTTTCTGGTTTCGTCACAAGATATTGTCAGGGTCACTGACGAGGCTTTATTAGCCGAAACTACGTAGTCTGGCCCATGTTCCTACTTCTGTATGTATTCTCTGCTCTTGAAGGAACTTTTTTAAGATTTTTATTGGTTCCTAAGGCCTTAAAATGGTTGCCAATGACATATATGTTCACATTTATACAATGATTTATTGAGTGGGCATATAAGAAGGCGCTGTAACTCTTGTAACATGAGTGTAACAATCAATGAACTTCCCAGTTACAACGGAGAAACAAAATTATTTTCATACGTACCCTGGTGGGCTGTAATGCTGAGACATTGGATTTGTGAAGATAGTCTTTATAGAATGTGCTTTAACTGTTGTAACATCAGTGTAACAATCAAAGAACTTCACAGTTACAACAGAGAAACATAAAATTTTTATCATAAATTTTATGTTTTTCGTTAGTAATGGGCTGTAACATCGGATTTGTGGATGGGGCATATCGAGACAGCGCTGTAACTCTTGAAACATCAGTGTAATAATCAAAGAACTTCGCAGTTACAACAGAGAAAATAAAATTCTTATTATAAATTTAAAGTTTTTCGTGTCCTGATCGGTTGTAACGCTGTAACATTGGATTTATGGAGTGGGCATATCGAGAAAGCGCTGTAACTCTTGTAACATGTGTGTAACAATAAAAATAATTCGCAGTTACAACGGGGAAACATACAATTCTTTTCATATATTTTGTTTTTCGTGCCCTGATGGGCTGTAACATTGGATTTGGTCTATCTAGAATGTACTGTAACCCTTGAAACATCGGTGTAACAATCAAAGAACTTCACAGTTTATCATACATTTTATGTTGTCGATGAGGGCAGCAGCCAAGAAGATAATCAAATATAAATGTAAATTTCATCTTTGATACTGGCAAAAAGAGAAGTCTTATAGAGTTTTGTAGATAAAGGGATCAACAGAATATCTGGCAGGCTCTGTCATCCAATATTTTCATATGACTTTTCCTCTGAAACCACTAAGCGGACTTTCACAAATTTCATACAGAGCCAACAGGTGTTAGGGGAACAAAATTTTATTCCAATGGTTGGGGTCACATGACCAAAAGTGAACCATGCCAGTATATGGTAAAAACTTCTAAAATTTTCTCCAGAACTAAACGATAGATGGCCTTGAAACTTGGTATGCAGCATTGGGTACTTGAATACTACTAAGATTATTGAAATGATGACCTTTGGTTGGCCTTGACCTTTTATGACACTTTCAAATTTGCTAACTGGTGCTTACTGGCATTAGGTCAACAAATCTATGCCGTGCATATCAAGTGATGTTATAACTTTTGAACTAATACTCTGTTTTTTTAATCAAGGCCTTAGAAAATTTCAGCAATTTAAACTAGTCTGCGATCTGCCAAATATCTCAAAGTATTTGTGCTCGGGACTTGAAACCCGGTCAGCTGAATCAGTAAATGATGAGTAAAGAAACTCTCTTAATGATTTCTCTCTGAATGATTTCTCTCTCTCTCTCTTCTTTTTGAGTAGAGACTGTCACCATCCTCTTCAGTCCCTGATAGGGTCAGGGACTTGTTTAGGGGCATAGTGTTTACAAACACATTTTTCTGGCTGAAGTCATATAAGATGGTTTCAAGAAAGCAAATTGTGCAATTTGGAAGCAACTTTACTGTAATGCCAGACCTGCACACTGATGTGATGTCCTCTTGTTGGAAAAAATTCATTTCCATAGGAATTCTGTTTAGAGGGTAGGGTAATACTTCAAGAGCTAAGAATTTTCCCTAAACCGGAATTTAAAATAAAGGAGGAGTGTAAATTCTTGTAACAATACAAACTTTAGATAAAGTGGAGATTAATTGTCTTCAAGTAAAGTACTTAACTTTTCTTATCTTAGTGATACGGAATGAGGGGAATTTTAACATAGGAACCCCAAATGAAGATAGTGTGTTAATATCCATGCTAGTTTCAGTTCACTCCTTTTCCATGCCATAACAATGACCGTTTAATTACAGATATTGAAGAAAGCTAGGAGAGAGGAATACTACAAACACATCAGTGAATATTTAGACCAGATCCTCTTGCCATACATATCAGAGTGGGTCCCCACTAGAGACAGCTGTGGGAACATAATTATCCAGAAGATTCTGAACTTCCCTCAACTGGTAATCATAGCAAATTGTTTTGCAGTTTTTTTTTTTTTTTTTTTTGTTGTTTTTTTCTTTTTGTTTTTTTCTTATCATTATCAATGCTCAGTCTCAGTAATACTTGCTGAAAGGTGAATGGGTACACTTTCAGGGGAAGCAACTCTTCGTTTTATCCCCCCCCCCTTCTGTATAGATTTAACCCTTACAGGAAAAAATTTGCTGCCCTAGACTCCATTTTGGAAACGCTCCATTATTCTGGGAAGCAAATCGGAAGACACAAAAGTTTTCCCCCTTCGTATAAATAATGGAAAAACTTACAGATATACCCATACACCTAGAGCCAGTATTTCAGTCCACAGTCTGCAAAAAAGAGAGAACAGGACAAAAAAACAGATAGCCATTTTTGCATACCTTATGAAAGAACAGCAGGATCTCTATTGTCATACCCATAATTCTTCCAGTGTTGTTAGCATTTGAATATACATCTTTATAGACATTGGTTATACTTTCCCTTTTCATGACAAAATGTCAGTTAATAAACATATATTTCTGCCACTAATGCCAAAGCAACAAGAGCTGTCGCCTGACAGCATAGCTCGCCTGATTGGTCCTTGCCCATCACACAGCCGCTATGGTGGTGTGGACTGCTATGCATTAAACTTCATGCAAGCATGTCCATAATGAAAACACATTTATAAACAAAAGCTATCTCAGAAATAAGTCTTAAAATAAAATTAGAATTTCAAAGTCCATGAGCTTGAGGTAAAAAAAACTGACAGGTGGGGGAGAAGGTGTGTGTGTGTGGGGGGGGGGGGGGGGGGTATCTGGACTGCTATGCATAAAACTTCATGCAAGCATGTCCATAATGTAAACACAAAAGCTATCTCAGAAATAAGTCTGCAAATAAAATTAGAATAAAAAAAAATGAAATGAAATTTCAAAGTCCATGAGCTTGAGGTAAAAAAACTGACGGGGAGGGGGGGGCCAGTATGTATCAAAACCCTGAACCATTATCTAACATCAGCCCAAGTATTAGTATCAACTGAGTCCATCAGCGTGGCACTGTGAAATTATGTCTTCATAAATATAAAACTTTAACCAAAATCTTTAAAACAAAATTCTAAGTCGATGACCTTGACTTCAAGGTCACCCAGTGGGGTAAGTATAAGGTGTTTTGTAAAAACTCAAAAAAGAGTCTAACATCAGTTCAAGTATAAACTAAATCTCTGCAAAGCATTATGAATCAGTATGCAATTACAAAACTTTAAAAAAGACAAAAATTTCCTAAGTCCTTGACCTTGACCTCAAGATCACTGAGCGGGGTTGGGGTAGTACTCTGTAGATCTAACTACAGTGCAAATATAAAAAGAATTCATCTCTGGGTTCAGGAGATATGTGTCTTTAAAAAACTTTAACCAAAACATCCAATCAATAAAAAGACAATATTCTAAGTCCATGACCTTGACATCAAGGTCACAGAGGGGGGTGGGGGTAGTACCTTCGAAAACTTTAGACCAATATCTAACTTTAGTGCAAGTATAAAAGGAATCCATCAATGGGTTCAGGAGATATTGGGCTTTATAAAACTTTAACCAAAACATCCAGTCCAAAAAAACACCAAGGTCACAGAGTGGGGTGGGGGTGGTACCCTGTTAAACCTTAGACCAATATCTAGCTACAGTGCAAGTATCAAAAGAATCCATCCATGGGTTAAGGAGATATAGGTCTTTAAAAAACTTTAACCAAAACATCCAATTCGAACGCCGACGCGGACGCGGACGCCGTGGTGACAACAATAGCTCTTCCTGAACTTTCGTTCAGGCGAGCTAAAAAGCAGGTGGAACAGGCGTTTTAATATAAATTTTAGAAAATGTGAATTTTTCATTAGGTATTTTGATGAGCAATGAACAGTAAACAAAAGCAAGACATTTTGATGAGCAATGAACTGTAAACAAAAGCAAGACACTGAATGGGAGCCTATGTCTGTTCACTGCAGTTTAATATCGAAATACTCTTTTCGACAGTTATGACTGACATTGCTTATGATTTTTCAGGTTTTTTTTGCCTATTTATATCATGTTATACAGGTAGTGACAAAAGTATCACAATTGTCATACGAGTAAGCATGAAATACTGTCAACTCTCATTAACTCCAACACTGTTACCTCAAAATATTTTCTTATTTTAAAGAATACCGTTTGGATATATTTCTTATTTTTCTTTACATTTCAACTCCTTTATTTAAACTCCTGATATTTCAACTGAATTTTTGGGACCAGAAAATTTACTTTGGGATATCAGTAGTTTGGGATGAACTTTGACTTAAAGACAGGGTTTCTCTGCCGGGGACTGGTTTCCAGCACAAGGCAGTATTACCTTTACAGACAAAGGTGTGAAAATTTAGACAACCAATCATTGAATCAGAATTACCAGTTTAGATGATTTTATTGGCTCAATTGGAAGTGTTGACACTATGTAATCAAGAGACAGAATGACACTGTGAATTGATTGATTGATTGTTTTGGGTTTAACGGCCTTTTGAGACAGTATTTCAGTTTATATCGGGCCGTCAACGTCCAAACAACCCCACCCGAAGACACTGTGGAAATAATCCTCCTTTTATAGTACCATCCCTGTCTTTAACAAATGTGACTGTGGAATTTGTCCTCCTTTTATAGTACCATCCCTGTCTTTAACAAATGTGACTGTGAAGTTTGTCCTCCTTTTATAGTACCATCCCTGTCTTACACAAATATTTTTCCTTACCTGTGAATTATCCCTGATTAACACATGTAGTTGGAGGGCAGATCACAAATTATGAATTCACAACGGCCACAGGCCGGAATCAGTTAATATTTGTATTTGCTCGACAACATGTGTTAATCAGCGATAATTCACAGATACGGAAAAAATATTTTGAGTCTAACATTATACATAATGAAAATGAAAGTATATTACAACGTTTTGTAAGTGACTATTTTTAGAGGCTGGCGTCAACAGAAGCAATTGTTGACACTCAACGTCATAAAGGCGTCAAGTTGGCACATCTCGCGTTAACAATTTGAATTATCACCATTTTCACACGCTTGCCGCTTCCAATGCATTTAATTGGGAAACGTTTACGTCATGTTAGAATTTGAGATATCGAGAGTTGACTATCCTTCAGTCAAAAATATTTCCACAGCTTAAATGCATAAACAGGCACATACAATGAAGTATGCCACGTGACGTCTAACTTTATCAGTTGCATATCTAATAAGTGTACTTTAATATCGAGGATCCAATTACTTGTATATTGGCCTTTTGACTGTAGAAGTTTATGATTCCTCATAAATGATTTATCTCTGCAATTTGTGTTTTAGAAATACAAATTGCATAGTCTACGGATGGGACATATAAGGCCAGGAGAAAGAAATTCGTTCCCCTTCAACTGTTTTGACCATGACAACATTTCATATTTCAGATGCAGGAAAACGTTGAGGTCAAAGATAACTCCATCAGAATAATGATTTTTTTTCTGGAAGTTGTTGGTATTAAGGTAGCCACGCTGGCAAGTGTTTCCAAGGAGGATGTTGGGTGCTCGTCAAAACCTGTGAGATGTAGGTGTGGTTTGCGCCGCGCTACTACAGTAAGCTGTATTGCAGCTAAAGAAGAACTGATCAAGGCCAATTTTCACAAGCTGTCGCTTCCTACGCAATTTAGATTACCTGCTAATGCCTCTATTTTTTCTGCGGAGATCAAAGCTATTGATTTAGCCTTGGATCATCTTGAACAGTCTAGAAATACAGATTTTATCATCTTTTCTGATTCCCTCCCTGTTCTGCAATCCCTAAATAATCGTCATATGGAACCCCCTCTTCTTTTGGATATTCTCTTGAAACATAATGACTTAGCTGAGATAAACAACATTGTATTTTGTTGGCTTCCCAGTCACTTTGGGATTAAAGGCAAGAAAAAGGCCGGCATTGCTGCAAACTCAGCATTAGCTCTTCATATTTCTGGTCTTAAAATTCCTTACACTGATATCTAATCTTGCATAAATACCTATCTTCATGATAAGTGGCAGTTATCATGGAATGCTGCTGTCTTTAACAAACTACATTCTATCAAGCCTTTACTTGGTGAATGGCAACCATCTTATAAGGAAGGAAAAAATAATTTTGGCTCGACTCTGAATCGGCCATAGTTTTATTACTCATTCGTTGTTGAAAGCTGAGGATTTGCCTTTGTGCATTCCTTGCCAGGAACCTTTTAGTGTTAAACACTTCCTTTTAGGTTGCACGAATTTTCGTATAACGCGTAATAGGTTTTTCCATGTCAGCAGTATAAAAACAACTGTTTGACACAATGTAACCAGCAAAAATCTTCTCATATTTGAAAGAGATTGGCATATATAGTACAATATAGTTAAGTCGAGATATTTTTACAACAGTTAATTTAAATTTGTGTTTACTCATCTCGCTGGTCGAGAGTTCATTGATCGGCATGTTTTACCACAAACCTGACTTGATTCACTTTTTAAACTGTGCGTTCATTTCAGACCTTATGCATTAACACGTATTCTTTTATAGCGTTTTCGGTGCGAAATAGGCCTTTTGGTGCTGATGTGCCGTAAAACCCATATCACTCACTCTCTACGCAATTAATTGGGAAACGTTTACGTCATGTTAGAATTTGAGATATCGAGAGATGACTGTATTCTTCAGTCAATGATATTTCCACAGCTTTAATGCATAAACAGGAACATACAATGAAGTAACGCCACATGAAGTCTAACTATATCAGTTGCATATTTAATAAGTGTACTTTATTATTAAGGATCTAATTACTTGTATACTGAACTTTTGACTTTGTAGAAGTTTATGATTCCTCATACAGTGATTTATCTTTGAAGAGCTTTTAGAAATACAAATTGCATAGTCTACGGATTGGACATATAAGGCCAGGAGAAAGAAAATTGTTCCCTTTCAACTCTTTGACCATGACAACATTTCATACTTCAGTTGCAGGAGAACGTTGAGGTTAAAGATAACTCCATCAGCATAATGAGATATTTTCTTCTGGAAGTTGTTGGTATGAAGGAAGCCACGCTGGCAAGTGTTTCCAAGGAGGATGTTGGGTGCTCGTCAAAACCTGTGAGATGTAGGTGTGGTTTGCGCCGCGCTACTACAGTAAGCTGTATTGCAGCTAAAGAAGAACTGATCAAGGCCAATTTTCACAAGCTGTCGCTTCTAACGCAATTCGGATTACCTGCTAATGCCTCTATTTTTTCTGCGGGGATCAAAGCTATTGATTTAGCCTTGGATCATCTTGAACAGTCTAGGAATACAGATTTTATCATCTTTTCTGATTCCCTCTCTGTTCTGCAATCCCTAAATAATCGTCATATGGAAACCCCTCTTCTTTTGGATATCCTCTTGAAACATAATGACTTAGCTGAGATATACAACATTGTATTTTGTTGGCTTCCCAGTCACTTTGGGATTAAAGGCAAGAAAAAGGCCGGCATTGATGCAAAATCAGCATTAGCTCTTCATATTTCTGATCTTAAAATTCCTTACACTGATATGAAACCTTGCATAAATACCTATCTTCATGATAAGTGGCAGTTATCATTAGTGTTAAACACTTCCTTTTAGATTGCACGAATTTTCGTATAACGCGTCATAGGTTTTTCCGTGTCAGCAGCAAAAAAACAAGAGCTGTCGCCTGAGAGCATAGTTCGCCTGAATTGGTGCTTGCCCATCACACAGCCGTTATGGTGGTGTGGACTGCTATGCATAAAACTTCAGGCAAGCATGTCCATAATGAAAAGACATTTATAAACAAAAGCTATCTCAGAAATAAGTCTTAAAATAAAATCAAAATAAAAAAATAAAATGAAATTTCAAAAGTCCATGTGCTTGAGGTAAAAAAAACTGAGGGGTAGGGGGAGGGATGTGTGTGTGTGTGTGTGTGTATGTGTGTGTGGAGGGGGTGGGGGCTAGGATGTATCAAAACCCTGAACCATTATCTAACATCAGTCCAAGTATTAGTATCAACTAAGTCCATCATCGTGGCACTGTGAAATTATGTCTTCATAAATATAAAACTTTGACCTTGACTTCTAGGTCATCCAGTGGGGTAAGTATAAGGTGTTTTGTGAAAACTCAAAAAAGTGTCTAACATCAGTTCAAGTATAAACTAAATCTCTGCAAAGCATTATGAATCAGTATGCAATTACAATTTTTTAATAAAGACCAAAATTTCCTGAGTCCCTGACCTTGACATCAAGGTAACTGAGCGGGGTTGGGGTAGTACTCTGTAGATCTGACTACAGTGCAAATATAAAAAGATTCATCTATGGGTTCGGGAGATATGTGTCTTTACAAAAATTGAACCAAAACATCCAATCAATAAAAAGACAATTTTCTAAGTCCATGACCTTGACATCAAGGTCACTGAGGGGGGTGGGGGTAGTACCTTCCAAAACTTAAGACCAATATCTAATCAGTCTCAGTGCAAGTATCAAAGGAATCCATCCATGGGTTAAGGAGATATTGGGCTTTATAAAACTTTAACCAAAACATCCAGTCAAAAAAAAATCCCAATTTTCTAAGTCCATGACCTTGACATCAAGGTCAATGAGTGGGGTGGGGGTTGTACCCTGTTAAACTTTAGACCAATATCTAACTACAGAGCAAGTATCAAAAGAATCCATCCATGGGTTAAGGAGATATAGGTCTTTAAAAAACTTTAACCAAAACATCCAATCTGTACGCGGACGCAGACGCGGACGCCACGCCGACGCCGTGGTGACAACAATAGCTCTTCCTGAACTTTCGTTCAGGCGAGCTAACAACTGTTTGACACAGTGTAACCAGCAAAAATCTTCTCATATTTGAAAGAGATTAGCATATATAGTAAAATATAGTTAAGTCGAGGTATTTTTTCAACAGTTTATTTAAATTTGTGTTTACTCATCTCGCTGGTCGAGAGTTCGTTTTAAGTTATCAGTCTTTATGTAGCCGTTGATCGGCATGTTTTACCACATACCTGCCTTGATTCATTTTTATACTGTGCGTTCATTTCAGACATTATGCATTAACACGTATTCTTTTATAGCGTTTTCGGCGCGAAATAGGCCTTTTGGTGCTGATGTGCCGTAAAACCCATATCACTCACTCACTCCCTACGCAATTAATTGGGAAACGTTTACGTCATGTTAGAATTTGAGATATCGAGGGATGACTGTATTTTTCAGTCAATGATATTTCCACAGCTTTAATGCATAAACAGGCAAAAACAATGAAGTATGCCACATGAAGTCTAACTATATCAGTTGCATATTTAATAAGTGTACTTTATTATTAAGGATCCAATTACTTGTATATTGCACTTTTGATTTTGTAGAAGTCTATGATTCCTCATAAAGTGATTTATCTTGACGAGCTTATAGAAATACAAATTGCATAATCTACGAATTGGACATATAAGGCTAGGGGAAATAAATTTGTTCACATTCAACTGTTTTGACCATGACAACATTTCATATTTCAGTTGCAGGAGAACGTTGAGGTTAAAGACAACTCCATCAGCATAATGAGATATTTTCTTCTGGAAGTTGTTGGTATGAAGGAAGCCACGCTGGCAAGTGTTTCCAAGGAGGATGTTGGGTGCTCATCGAAACCTGTGAGATTTAGGTGTGGTTCGCGGCGTAAACTGTATTGCAGTTAAAGAAGAACTGCTCTACCGACTTAGGAGAAGTACGCTGCCTTGACATTTGATAATGATTTCTTGTTTTTAAATATACCATATGTTAGTGGAAGTGCATCATGTTTTCCCGCACACTATTTCTAATGTCGACACAGGTGTCCATACATCAGTACATTTACTAGAACTTGTGTACATATTACTCCGCATATCGCCTATTAACAACCAGAAAGGCTCATCAACCAAGATAGTCAAAATTGAAGTTTATCTGTTATCACTATATCTGTTACGTATAATATTCCTGAATTTGTTCCCCTGTCATTTAGAAGCAAAAACCACAAAAACCCAAAGGGCTCATCAGCCAACGGCCCTAATTCCGCCAGCCAACAAGGCTCAACAACAACACTATACAGAGCCACAGAAGCAGAAGGGCTCAGTAACATACTGTGGTGCAGTGAAAATCGGGAGCACCTGTTATATCAATCAAGTCCAGCCTATGCTTGGGACCTTTTTATACATGAGAGTTTTATCTTCAGATAACATCTTTGTTTTTTTTAAATTTGAACCTGAAGCAGCCACCACTTGAAATTTGTTCTTAAACAGTACACATATACATGATATATTTAGTTGCATCTAAGAATATATTTTAGGAATATGAAGCAAGACAAACGTAAGTAATATTGATCTTTTTTCTTTATCTAATATATAATTAACTGATTACTTTATACTGGTAATTATTAATGTCGAAGACTTGCAAATGTACATATTTTTAGAGGATAAAATGTCTCACAAGCCCTTATGGTTGTAACATTTTAACACGTGCTGTTATTTTTTTTCCTATGATTAGTGTAGTAGATTATTTTTTATGATGGTATTATTATAGTTGGGCATGTAACAACTTGTTACCTCAAAATACTTTCAGTTTATATTTCAAACTAGCTCTCAAAGTGTATTAGCCAGCTATTATTCTTTCTCATGAGCCCTTATGGCAGTAAGAAACGATGTGAATCCAAACAATTTTACTATGACTTTGTCACTTCTGATAAAGTTGTTGTCATTTATGTAACTGGGGCGCGTCAACAGAAAATATCTTCAAGACATATGCAGAAAGTGGGCAATCTGTGCAGTCTGATCAAGACTTTCTCTGTCGCTGTATTTGGTAAGTGCCTGGTCAGACTGTGAGGATTTCGCATGTAAAATCATGTAAATTGTTTTTTAGGTTAAAATGGAAGAACAGTAATGGTCTGATGAAGAATGGTATACCTCATTCGGTGACAATATATTCAGTGGTTCTAGTCATGAAAGTTTGGACAGAAGTGCAGACATACAAACTGACCAGACAACTTATACTACATCTCTGACACAGTCCACAGAAGATACACAATTATACTCAGAAGGCATTGCTGCTGATAACTCTGACTCAGATGAAAACATCCCGTTAAACAGGTTATGCGAAATTATAAGGGAGCCCGTTTCAACAATGCCATATCAGTAGTGATTCAGAGGATAACATTCCCTTGAAAACACTGTCAGATAATGCAAAAAAGAGAAAATATCATGATGAGGCACTCAGTGATGAAGCAGAAGCAGACTTTGATGACGACATGGTGGATAAGGATTTTGTCATTGAGAAAGACGATATTCCGTCTTCTGATTCAAATTTTTCATTTCAACATACCCATCATAGACATACCAAAGCATAGAAAGAAATGGTTAAGAAAGAGAAATAGGCCGCAAAAACGACAGATTGCAAAACCAGCTTTAAAACAGCCCGTTTCAAAGAGCTCCAAGACATATTCTCAGCGAGTATATGAGGTAACCAAGAAATCAAAAAGACAGCATAAACTGTACCAAATATTAAAAAAGTCCCATGACAGCAGGCTTTCAAATATGCTTAAAGGCAACCACCTAAGAAAACATTGTACACCAGCAGATGGTGATTGCTTTTTCAACGCAGTGTCAGTATAATTAATGGATACGATTACTACCACTGAACTATGCCAGAATGTCTGCAGACACCTGCTTGAAAATGAAAATCACTACAAAGGATACTTACAGTATGAAAATACCAAAACTGAGGAAGAGAAGTCTCAGTATTTTAAACTAAAAGTAAACGAACTGTCAAACGAAGGGATATGGAATAATGAAATAGCTGACTTAACGCCATTGGCGGTTGCAAATATCTATCAGGTGCCAATTGCCAATTACCATATACAGTAGTAAATTGGAAAGGCCTGTTGTTAAAATTGATTCAGACAAAGATTTGGTAAAACCAATTGATAATCTAGAAGAGATAAGACTCGCATACCTGGCAGTTCCTGCCATTGGCGGTTGCAAATATCTATCAGGTGCCAATTGCCAATTACCATATACAGTAGTAAATTGGAAAGGCCTGTTGTTAAAATTGATTCAGACAAAGATTTGGTAAAACCAATTGATAATCTAGAAGAGATAAGACTCGCATATCTGGCAGTTCCTGGATTCGGGCATTATGATGCAGCTTTAAAATTAGTTGCACATTCATCGCCACAGAAAAGTAAAATAAATACATGTTCTGATACACTGGTTAAAATTGTAAATGCCAGTGAAACTCACGAAGTCGCAAAGTTAAGGAAATCTGCAAGTTTCAGGTCACAACCAAAAGAAAAACGAACCAGGAAACGCCAGTCAAATCCAAATATGTGGAAGAAAAACATTCGCAAAGCATTACGAAATACTGGAAAGGAATATATTTCCCCAAGCACAAAGAAAACAGTGGATGGAAAATTTGTAAAGCCCAGTAACTGTACATATTGTAGATATAAATGTGCTGAAAAAGTAACAGAAAGTATCAGAGAAAATTTGTTTGAATCATTTTACGACAAAAGCATGACATATGAAAGAAAACGCGATTTTATTTGTAGACACGTACTTGTGAAAGTGACGATTAAAAGATATGCTAAAACCAACAGTCGTTCATACTTTCTCCCAGTTGGAAATACATTACAGAAAGTTTGTAAGCAATTCTTTTTGAAAACATTAGATGTTAGTGACAAAATGATTAGATGTACACTCGCTAGAAAAGTCTATGGATCATTTGAAGGAACAGATAGAAGAGGATAATATACACCTGTAAACAAAAACCCCGAAGACAGAACTAATTATATACTGAGTCCCAAATCTCAATCCCACAATACAAAAAGTCATTGTCCATAGACTAAGTTGCAGGATTCTAGCTTTGATAGTTCCGGAGAAAACCGCGACACAAAAAGAGGGTCACTGAGCTATGGAATTATTGATAGACCAAAAGGTAGTATAGCCCCACTTTTCAAAACCTGATTATAAATACTCAACAATGAGATGACTGACGTATATGTAGCCATAAGAACAGTCTGCCAGACAAAACAAAACATTGATATGAAAGTAACATGTGATTGGATATAAAAAAATAGCCATCAGAGGAGATGGCAAATCCCCCGACCGAAGACCCCCATGGGCCTTGGTAAAAAGGGTGCACTTCAAAACACATATAAGTAATATACTGTCATTCTTTTATGCTTCTGATTGACATTATCTGTTTAACAGATGCATGATTATCTAACACTCAGACGAAAATAGTATGCTTGACTCCTAAAAAGAAGTAATATCTCAAACAGCCGCCATACACATAAATATATAGCACATGATACATTAAACTTTCAAAATGTGTGAATAACTTCTAAACTACAAGCCCTTTAAACCTAATTTTGAGCTCTCTAGTAAGTGAATTTGGACAAAGAATCCAATTCTGGAGAATTTTTATTTTATTTTTTTTTTTTTTTTGGGGGGGGGGGGGGGGTAAGATATCACAGTATGTTCATTAATATTCTAAAAGGTACAAGGTTATTTAAATTGTGGAGCAGGCCAGGGTTATACAAATAAGGAGCAGAGACTCGAACAGTAGCTCTAAATACCAAAGGGAAATAACTCACAAAGTATGAATGCAAGACCTGTTCTTCATATAATTGAAGTATCATGAAAATATTTCAAAAGGTATTCAAGCTATGGAGCAGAGACCTAAAATCATCAAAGGGAAATAACTCAAAAAGTAAGAAAGCAAGAGTTGTCATTCTTGTTCGTGACACATTGTCATGACCTGTTCTACATATTTGTGCAGTATCATGAAAAATTTTCAGAAGGTATTCAAGTTATAGAGCGGATACGAAATCATACCAAAAATCATCAAGGGGAAATAACTCAGTAACTCAATAAGTAAGAAAGCAAGAGTTGTCATTCTAGATCGCAACACATTATCATGACCTGTTCAACATACCGGTGAAGTATCATGAAAATATTTCAAAAGGTATATGAGTAATAGAGCGGCCACGAAACCATACCTTAAAAGATTAAGGGGAAATAACTAAAAAGTAAGAAAGCAAGAGTTATCATTCTTGTTCGCGACACATCGTCATGACCTGTTCTACATGTCTGTGAAGCATCATGAAAATATTCTAAAAGGTATTAAAGCTATAGAGCGGACACAAAATCACACCTAAAATAATCAAGGGGAAATAACTCAAAAAGTAAGAAAGCAAGAGTTTTCACGCTTCTTTGCGACACATCGGCATGGCCTGTTCTACATATCTGTGAAGTATCATAAAAATATTCTAAAAGGTATTCAAGCGGACACGAATCTGCCAAAAATCGCATCTAAAACCATCAAGGGGAAATAACTCAAAAAGTAAGAAAGCAAGAGTTGTCGTTCTTGTTTGCGACACATCGTCGTGACCTGTTCTACATATCTGTGAAGTATCATGAAAATATTCCAAACGGTATTCAAGTTACAGAGCGGACACGAATCTGCCAAAAAACTCACCAAAGGGGAAATAACTCAAAAAGTACAATAGCAAGAGTTACCATTCTTGTACGCGACACATCGTCATGACATGTTCTACATAACTGTGAAGTATCATGAAAATAATCCAAAGGGTATTCAAGATATAGAGCGGACAAGAAAATGTTTCTGGACGGACGCCAGGCTCATCGCTATATTTCGGTCGGGGGATAAAATGGCACAGGTAAAGATAACCCAAGAGGACAAAATTCTGATCAAGATTGTGAGGCAACTACAGGCCAAAACAGTGCTTTGGAAATTTTTAAGTTCCAACTATTGCACTGACAATACCATTTTTATGCTGCCCGAAGGGTGAGCATATAGTCGCCGCTTTGTCTGTCTGTCCGTCTTGTCCGTCTTTCTGTCAGTCACACTTTGTCCAGAGCATATCTCAAAAAGTATTTGAGGGAACATATTGACACTTCACACACTGAAAGAGGGCAATAAGAGAAAGTGCAGAGTGCAAGAATCCTAACTCAATCCCAAGTAATTATGAAGTTAGCTCCCTTCATAATTTTTTTATAGTAATTTGCTTGTCGAAAGCATATCTCTGAAATTATTCAAGAGAATTCATTGAAAGTTTTTACACTGATAGAGGGCAATGAGGGAAAGTGCAGAGTGCCAGAATCATAACCCGATCATGAATAATTATGAAGTGATCTCCCTTCATAGATTTTTACAGCAATTGCTTGTCCGGAGCCTGTCTATGGATGTATTGGAGGGAACTCAATGAAACGCCACACTTTGATAGAGGGCAATTAAAGGAAGTGCAGAGCACATAAAATATGATAAGAATATTATGTTTCTCCGTTGCAACTGTGAACTTCTTTGGTTGTTACACTGATGTTGCAAGAGTTACAGCGCATTCTCGGTTGTCCACTCCACAAATCCAATGTTATAGCATTACAGCCCATCGGGGGACTAAAAATTAAAAAAAATATGTGAATTTTATTTTTCTCCTTTGTGACAGTGATGTTTTTTATCGTTACACTGATGTTACAAGGGTTATAGCGCACTCTCAATATGCCCACCCCACAAATTCAATGTTACAGCTCCTCGGGGTACTAGAATCTTAAAATATATTATGAGAATTTCATGTTTCTTCTTTGTGACAGTGATGTTCTTTGGTCGTTACACTGATGTTACAAGAGTTACAGCGCATTCTCGATATGCCCTCTCCAAAAATCCAACGTTACAATGTTACAGCGTTACAGCCCATGTTTAGTTACGGTAAAAACGTTATTATTAGAGACATTTTTGATGTTAGTTATATGTGACTATGATGTTCTGTCTTAGTTACATGGATGTTATACAGGTTACAGTACATCCTTGATAGGCCATCTTTACAAATCAAATGTTACTATGTTACAGCGGTACAACCCATCAGGGCACTATAAACTTTAATCGCATAAAAAGAATCAAAGGTTTCAGTGATATACCCTTAACGTTACTTATATTACACAAGTAACAAATTCATAGTTGTTCAATATTTTGGACCAATTTTATGCTCTCTCTCAACTTTTATAAAGGGTTTCATCAGCTAGTAGTACCTGAAGAGTCCAGGAATATGACGGTATTTGCAACTCAGACTGAGACGCTACAGACGCTTAAATTTTGGTGTTTGCTGTGCGCCAGAAATATTCCAAAATAAGATTCGCCAGGCCCTAGAGGGCTTACAGGGAACTTTAAATATCATTGACGATATCATTGTACATAGTAAAACCCTTGAAGAACATGACAGGAATTTATTAGCCCTGTTTAAGAGACTGTCTGAGAAAAACTTAACTCTGAATAAAGAAAAGTGTAAATCTGGTAACAACAAAATTAAATTTTATGGATATATATTTTCGGAATCAGATTTTTCACCAGACCCAGCAGAAGTCGAGGCCATAAAAAGTGTAGAAAGGCCGAAAAATGTGGCAGAAGTGGGTAGCTTTTTATGCACGAACAACTGTGTTAGCCGATTCATAGACAACGTCTCGACAATTACAAAACCATCAAATTTTCGCCAGGAAGAAGGAATGTGATATGAACCTTAAACTTTACCAGACATTTTGGCTCTTTTGAAGAGTGCCTAGCCCGAATCGGACATTAAAAGTTATTAGTTTTATGATTGTAAGCAAATGGGTAAAAGGATCAAATAATTTTCTGAAGTGTCATAATGCACCGTACTTTCTCTAAAACAAGCGTGGCATGTAGTGTTTAACCAAAACATTAAAGCCAGGCCTTCTTGGTAATCTTGCCAATAGAAATACCCCTAATGCGTGAGAGTGGGATGGAGTGTGTTTTATATATACATATGTTTTATTTGTTTAGAAAGTGTAATTTTCTACTGGCACTGGAAGTTACACGCAACACCATCCCGCTTAGGGTCCGAATATTACAGAGCCTGGAGTCTTAAGACATGAAATTTTCAGGAAAGCTGCTCCATATACTAAACAAAAGTTTTGAATACTTTAACAGTTTTCTCAAAACTTCATTTTTGTGCCTAAGTTTAAGCTTCTATGGACACCTGATCTTGACCTGAATGTAAGCTGACACATACACTTCAATGGCTTACTTCAACCTTCGGAGAACTGTAAACCCTCTTCTCCACCAAACTTCTTGAAACTTACTATTTTCTTTCCGATTTTGATACTTGATGTTCGTAGATTTTGTCGTCCATGTACATTATTAATGAATAGCACTGACATCAAATCTGCAGCTCTTCCATACATCTAACTTAGGGACCGACCATTTGATATTCTGTGGGGGGGGGGGGGGGGGGGGGGGGGGGGCCTGGTATATTTATCAAAAAAATTCCCTGTCTTTGGATATGCAAGAAAAAAATAACCTGGCTCATAAGGGGGTTCAAAAAAATAATCTGGCCTCAAAAGTAAGAGAAAACAAGAGGGCCATGCTGGCCCTGAATCGCTCACCTGAGCATTAATCAGTTCACTGGCTCTGGTGAAGATTTATAAGAGTTTTTACCATACTAACATTTGACCTAGTTTTTGACCCGGCATGACCCAGTTTCAAACTTGGCCTGGATATTGTAAGAATAAACATTCTGACACAGTTTCATTGAGATTGGATCAAAAATGTGCCCTCTGGAGAGTATAAAAGGTTGTTCTTATATTTGACCTAGTGACCAAGTTTTTGACCCGACACGACCCAGTTTCAAACTTTACCTAGATTTCATTAAGATAAACATTCTGACAGAGTTTCATGAAGATTGGATCAAAACTGTGCCCTCTAGGGTGTACACAAAGTTTTTCTAAGATTTGACCTTGAGCCGACGTGACTCAGTTTCATAGGGGGCTTAGATATACGGACAATATACATTTTGACATAGTTTCAAGAAGATTGGATCAAAACTATGCCTTCTAGTGCTTACACAACGTTTTTCTAAGATTTGACCTAATGACCTAGTTTTTTTTTTACCCGACATGACCTACTTTCAAACTTGGCCGAGAGTTTATGAAGATAAACATTCTGACAAAGTTTCATAAAGATTAGATCAAAACTGTGTCCTCTAGAGCGTACACAAGGTTTTTCTATGATTTGACCTAGTGACCTAGTTATTGACCCGACATGACCCAGTTTCAAACTTGTCCTACATATTATGAGGATAAACATTCTGACAAAGTTTCATGAACTTTGGATCAAAACTGTGCCTTCTAGAGCGCACACAAGGTTTTTCTAAGATTTGACCTAGTGACCTAGTTTATAATTCGACATGACCCAGTTTCAAACTTGGCCTAGAGTTTATGGAGATAAACATTCTGACAATGTTTCAATAAGATTGGATCAAAACTGTGTCCTCTAGAGCATACACAAGGTTTTTCTATGATTTGACATAGTGACCTAGTTTTTGACCCGACGTGACCCAGTTTCGAACTTGTTCTAGAGATTAGGAGGATTAACATTCTGACAAAGTTTCATGAACTTTGGATGAAAACTGTGCCTTCTAGAGCGTACACAAGGTTTTTCTAAGATTTGCCCTAGTGACCAAGTTTTTGACCCGACATGACCCCGTTTCAAACTTATTCTACATATTATGAGAATAAACATTCTGACAAAGTTTCATGTACTTTGGATCAAAACTGTGTCCTCTAGAGCGCACTGAAGGTTTTTCTATGATTTGACCTTATGACCTTGTTTTTGACCCGACATGACCTACTTTCAAACTTAACTGAGAGTTTATGGAAGTAAACATTCTGACAAAGTTTCATAAAGATTAGATCAAAACTGTGTCCTCTAGAGCGTACACAAGGTTTTTCTATGATTTGACCTAGTGACCTAGTTTTTGACCCGACATGACCCAGTTTCAAACTTGTCCTACATATTATGAGGATAAACATTCTGACAAAAGTTTCATGAACTTTGGATCAAAACTGTGCCTTCTAGAGCGTACACAAGGCTTTTCTAAGATTTGACCTAGTGACCTAGTTTTTGACCCAACAAGACCCAGTTTCGAAGTTGGCATAGCGTTTATAGAGATAAAAATTCTGACAATGTTTCATAAAGATTGGATCAAAACTGTGTCCTCTAGAGCATACACAAGGTTTTTTCTATGATTTGACCTAGTGACCTAGTTTTTGACCCGACATGACCCAGTTTCAAACTTGTCCTACATATTATGACGATAAACATTCTGACAAAGTTTCATGAACGTTGAATCAAAACTGTGCCTTCTAGAGCGTACACAAGGCTTTTCTAAGATTTGACCTAGTGACCTAGTTTTTGACCCAACAAGACCCAGTTTCGAAGTTGGCCTAGAGTTTATAGAGATAAACATTCTGACAATGTTTCATTAAGATTGGATCAAAACTGTGCCTTCTAGAGCGTACACAAGGTTTTTCTAAGATTTGACATAGTGACCTAGTTTTTGACCCGACATGACCCAGTTTCAAACTTGGCCGAGAGTTTATGGAGATAAACATTCTGACAAAGTTTCATAAAGATTAGATCAAAACTGTGTCCTCTAGAGCGTACACAAGGTTTTTCTATGATTTGACCTAGTGACCTAGTTTTTGATCCGACGTGACCCAGTTTCGAACTTGTCCTAGAAACTATGAGGATAAACATTCTGACAAAGTTTCATGAACTTTGGATGAAAACTGTGCCCTCTAGAGCGTACACAAGGTTTCTCTAAGATTTGACCTAGTGACCTAGTTTTTGACCCGACATGACCCAGTTTCGAACTTGGCCTAGATTTTATAAAGATTAACATTCTGACGAAGTTCCATAAAGATTGGATCGAAACTGCCCGCTAGAGTGTACACAAGCAAAAGTTGACGGACGTCCGTCCGGACGTCCACACGTACGACGGACATCACGGTATCCTAAAAGCTCACCCTGAGCACTTCGTGCTCAGGTGAGCTAAAAATAACCTGTCTCCACCCAAAATTTCACAAAAAAAATATAGTCTGCAGATAATTCCATTGGAATTGTGTTTTTATAATGTCTCTGGCTTCTGGGGGCTGCGCCCCCCAGACCCCCATATTTATCGTAATATTTTGATATTATCTACAATTGGTTTACACCAGCGTGCCCACATGTGTATACATTTACAAAAACATCCTTTACAACATTCACATACATGTATTATTGATCTGCCACATTACTAAGTAAATGTTTCCACTAAAACTGAATTGCAAAAGAGTCACTAGCTTATTGGAGACAAAACCATTATGGCAAAATAAACACTCTAAGAGGCAAAAGTCCTAATATAAAAACCCTTATTTTTATCATGATTCCTAGTTTTTATACCCCGCCACACGTTGGTGGCGGGGTATTATGTTTTCCCGCTGGCTGTCCGTGTGTCTGTCCGTCCGTCTTACGTACGTCTGTACGTCTGTCCGTGAGCACTTCGTTTCCGTTCGATAACTTGAGTATTTATTAACGGATTTTCTCAAAACTTGCCATATGAATTGGTCTTGGGAATATCTCGGTTGGGATTGTTTATGGGCAAATTTCGATATCTTATGACAGAGTTATTGCCCTTGTCAGTGTCGCAAAAGTGGTTTTTGGTCTGTTATTCCTTTATACTTTGTAATACCATAATAAAAATTTCACAGAAATGATTGAAATGATACATTTTTTCTGTTGTTAGCAGAATTTTGACCACCCGGGTTATATGCCCCTGCCCCGGGGCTATTAGTCTGGCTACAGACCCTATGTTCAATATATCTCTTGCAAAGGAACATAGGGTCTGGACACTTACATTTGAGATTTTTCCCAAATCTTGGTTAGCAAATTTTCTGACCTTTTGTCCCGCCCTTTATGATGCCGCAGTGGCAGAATTTTATGTAAGATGCAATTCGAAGATGTAAACACAGATGGTCAATCAGATAAAGCAAATGTTCTGTGGCAATTTGTTTTTATAACTCTGTAGGTTTTGTGAACAGGAAACTAACTACAATAAACCCTGAACCTACTGATTTTCTGTAATGGATAGTTCTACCTTTTGATTCTGGACAGGTCCATTCTATAGCTGAGGGGGTATTTAATAAGTAATACAGAAAAAATAAGTAAAAGCAAAAGGGTGGTCACACTTTTCCAGAGCAGTCTGATCTGGGTCTCCACTGTTCACAGAAACAGCTTTGTCCGATTTAAGAGTGTTGTGCAATCCATTAGCATGTTAACGAAGCAGCGTTAATATATATATATATATAATTGATTTGTTCAAATTAGAATGTGTTTTGAGGAAGATTCCATTGCACTTAGATAACTGTTGATCAAAGAATTTAAAATAATTTAAATCAGCAAACACCTCTAGAGAATGCAAAATAAGTCTTTAAAGAATTATTAGACACACTGGCTTTTTACATGTAATACATTTACATTCAAATGTATAAAAACGTATTTGATCTGATCAGCACCAGTCAAGATTCAATGCATACAAGTATGTTTTAAGAAATGTCCTGTATACACTTGATGCCAGTGCAATGATTGGACTGGCACTAATCAGACTTACTATGTAGAGGCTTGTTGAAATAGTCTGCCATGAATCATATCATGACTAGTGAGGACAAACTTTGTTTAAATTGGAATGAGCAATGCAATACAGCTGATTGCCTGTTATAGGTTCAAGACAGTTTGTTCTGATGTGCCGACTGTTAAACAATATAATTTGGCATGGTTTTAATTGTGGAATGGAAATGAGTGGAATGGAATGGTCTTGACTGCCTTTTTCCATTGATTTGGAATGTCACTCTTACAGGAAAGAGTTTGCTCCCTCTGAGGGAGCAGTTTCTTGCCTGTAAGAGAACCACTGTCCCACGCCCTTGGAGCAACTTGTAACAAATTCACCGTAGATTATGACATCCGTTCCATTCCAGGTTTTAAACTATGCTCTAAAATTCGTATACAGGTTGAGAGGTTATTTGGAGAAACCAAAACTAATTGATTTCTTAGAGTGATGGAGATAAAGATCTTTGTTAGTCTAATGGGCACTTTATGGCACTTGTAATGGTGCTATTATTACTCAAGAATTTGTGAGAAGAGTATCAAATTGCAGAGCCTCTTCTGAAAGTTACCTGGCGAATCTGACCACCAGAATAATATACAGATTCGACTGGGGCCAGGCTACAAGGCTATATACATGTATAAAATCATGAAAAATTCTGTATAAAACCAGGGTTGAAAGTGATTTTTCTGAAACTTGCTACAGCTTATCGAAGCAATATAAGCTTTCTGTCATGATCAAAATTTTGTCCCCAGGGGTTATCTTCCCCTGGCACAGGGCTATATACATGTATAAAATCATGAAAAAATCCATATAAAATCAGATTTTTGGTATATCTTTATGAAATTTCACAGAAATGATATAAGTAACATTAGCTTTATTTTACAACCAGAATTTAGTCCAGCAGGGCTATCTGCCCCTGCCGCGGGCATACATACATGTATAGAATCATAAAATCAGAACTGAAAGGAAGTTTTATGATACATGTAACAAACTAGCTTCTAGTGATGGTTAAAATTTTATCAGAAGGGGGTTAATTATCTGCCCTAGTCCTGTAGCTATATACAAGTATGAAATCATGAAAAAAAAGCTATGAAAGGTTTGCAGTGGCGGGGTATTACGCAGTCGTTTACGATGCTTTTATTCTCTATTGTTTCCAGTCTTAAAATTGCCATTGAAATTGGACAATTGCTTTAGCTTCGGGGGGGGGGGGGGGGCGTTCCCCCCCCCCCCCCAGACCCCCCTTTGTGAACTTCTTAGCACATAACTTTCAGCCATTTTATTAATTGCCATTCATGTATAATGTGACTCTATCATGTAAGTAATGTGACTCTATCATGTAAGCATTTATCAAACTTTCTAAAGTACGAATAAAGCATGTTAGGGCATATATTGGGATAGAAAAGAAAACTTAAATTCCTAATGTTAACCCTAAAACCGTGCCAAAATAGCCCTAAATTTTGGCCAAAATATACCTAATTTAAGGCCTAATTTTTTGCCAAACTCATACAGGGATGTTTGTATCTGTACCTTAGATGAAAAGAGTAACATGCTCCAGACACTGGTTTGCAAAAGCAAGCTAAGCCATGCCCTTTACCTGATTTAAGACAGCACCAGGTTCTTTTTGTGAGAAAAAAGGTGTAAAAATACTGATGTGGGTAAAATAAAAGGATATTAAGGTCAAGTAAACAAGGACCTGATAGTTCAGCTATAAAATAAAAAAAAAATAACCTGTTTGAGTTAAGTTGTAAAAAAAATAAATTAGCTCCCACAAGGTGAAAAAAAAAGAAATTGTTTCCAGAGGCCGGTGAAATAAAATGTCGTGTCTCCATTAAGAATACCAGCCCCCCCCCCCCCCCCCCCCCCAGAATATCAAATGGTCGGTCCCTTATTTTTAAGTATAAAGCGTTGTAAAAGCTGGGAGCCCCCCCCCCCCCCACAGAATATCAAATGGTCGGTCCCTTATTTTTAAGTATAAAGCGTTGTAAAAGCTGGGATCTCCGCATTTAAATTTTGGTTGGACTTTGGGACAGAGATTTTGAAATTACTGTAAAATCTGTCATATGCATTGTTCTGTAGCATTCTCCATTAGCAGATAGCATAACTCAGTAAGACCCGCCTGCATTTTCTGGTGGTAGATTCTACCTCAAGTGCCTGTTTAAACCTAACACTACCTAAATATAAACACAACGCTACAATTCTGAGCCAAGGCCACTTTCCGCTGACAAGTTTCGAAAACATCTTAAAACGGTCATTATCGGGTTCATAACAACGTAGCTTCATAACAGCATAGTTCAACTCTGTTTTTCGTCTTGTAGGGGAGAGTCGGGTAACTTCGGACAGCGGGTAAATTCGGACAGTGACATTTTTCCTTTAAATGTCAGTTGTCTGCAACTAAAATAAAACAGTAATTGGCTAAACAGTGAAAATCCTGATGAGCCGGCTCATTATGAGCCGTCTCATCTGGATTTTCACTTTCACTGTTTGCAGTGGTATGTCCAAATTTACCCGCCTGTCCGAAGTTACCCGTTAAGTTAAGACTCTTGACATTCTTGGATATCGTGATTACTCCAGTCTTCGTGGAATTTTCAATTAGCTACGAGGAATTTGCCATTTGCTGCAAAGAATATACTGCTTTAATTCCTTTGCTTATTAGACATTTTAGTAAATACATAAAGAAGATCGTAGTCGAGCCTTCGGGAAACGACCACGAGTGTAATATTCTGTTTCATATATGGCCCCTTAGAATAGGATTCTATCGCCTTTAGCCCTTTCGCTGCCAAGCAATTTTCTTATTTTTCAGTTGCCTACCAAATTTTCACGTCGACGTGGAGCGGCTGTAGTGTAGTGGATAACACTCCGGACTACCAATCCTGGGGTCGTAATATCGATTCCCCGCTTCACCGGTCTATCGGATGAGACTTTAAACCGAGGTCCCGTCTCCATATGACCTCGTTGTTGGTGGGACGTTAATAGCACGGTGCGACATACATAACGTTACGCGCGTAAGTTTATTGCGGCAACGTAACTGAGACCAGAGGCGCGCCGTGGTCGAGTGGACAGAGCGACTTGGTTATGGTGTAGAAAGCCGCCGGAAGATCGTGAGTTCGAACCAGTGCCTGGCCATCTGACGACTCGAAAACTCTTGTCAACCCAATAGTAACTGGGTACCTGTTTCTAATCAGGGAAGGATACGGCAGCGAAAGAAGGAGGGACTCCGCCTTTTATAAGGAGGTGGTCGGGTGATGCGATGTCACTGCGTGTAACTTCCAGTACCGGGGCGTCCTACTGATTTGAATAGTAGTAGGGAAAGGGCCTACTGTGCTTGCAGTTGGTGCGGGTGGGGGTTGTTTGGACATTTTTCACTCGTCTATCACTTCTCTCTTCTTTCTCCCACTCTTTGGGAGAATGCCCTATATAGACTGAAATACTGTCTCAAAGCGCCGTTAGACCCACAACAACCAATCAACCGCCTTTTATACGCTGTGCCTAAGATGCAGTGGGCCTCTAACCCCGTTGCCCCATAAGCTATGGGAAACCTTTACACTTACAGGCTGATCTGACTGCGTTGGGCGCACAACCACATTATTGGTTTTCTTCTGTCGCGGGTCATTTATCTATTTTTAACCCGCGGGGTGGTCGGGTGGTGCGATGGTGCTGCGTGTAACTTACAGTGCCGGGGCGTCCTACTGTATTGGATAATAGTAGGGCAAGGGCCTACTGTGTTTGCAGTAGGTGCGGGTGGGGTTGTTTGGACATTATTTCTCTCGTCTATCATTTCTCTCTTCTTTTTCCCTCTCTAGGAGACGGCCCGATATAGACTGAAATACTGTCTCATAGGGCCGTTAATCCCAAATCAATCTATTTTTACCGTCCATTATGGTATACACAAGTGTATCCTTGGTAACAATGTATTTCTGGTATAGAGTATTAAACCGCCCGAATTTCGTATACTACTTTTCTTATTTTTTAGCTCACCTGAGCACAAAGTGCTCAAGGTGAGCTATTGTGATCGATATTTGTCCGTCGCCCGTCCGTCCGTCAACAATTTCTTCAAACGACATCTCCTCCTAGATTAGTAAGCCAATTTCAAAATAGTTTCACACAAATGTTCCTGTTATAGCCCTGAACCAAAATTGCTAAAATGGTTCCGCTCCGCTGAACAAAATGGCCGCCAGAGCTAAAAATAGAAAAACCTTTAAACGACATCTCCTCTGAAGCCATTGGCCCGATTTCAAAAATATTTCACAGAAATGTTTGACTCATGGCCCTGAACCAAAATTGCTAAAACGGTTCCACTCCGCTGAACAAAATGGCTGCCAGTGCTAAAAATAGAAATCTAAAAATAGAAAAACCTTTAAACGACATCTCCTCTGAAGCCAATGGCTCGATTTCAAAATAATTTCAAAGAAATGTTTGATTTATGGGCCTGAACCAAAATTGCTAAAACGGTTCCACTCGGTTGAACAAAATGGCCACCAGAGCTAAAAATAGAAATAAATCTTAGAATGACACAAAGGGCACAGTTTTGACCCAATCATCATGAAACTTTGTCAGAATGTTTATCTCTATAAAATCTAGACCAAGTGTGAAACTGGGTCATGTGGGGTCAAAAACTAGGTCACTACGTCAAATCTTAGTAAAACCTTGTGTACACTCTAGAGGGCACAGTTTTGAGCCAATCTTCATGAAGCTTTGTCAGAATGTTTATCCATATAAAATCTAGGCCATGATTGAAACTGAGTCCTGTTGGATCAAAAACTAGGTCGCTAGGTCAAATCTTTGCTAAAACCATGTGTACACTCTAGAGGGCACAGTTATGATTCAGTCTTCATGAAACTGTCAGAATGCTTATCTTTATGAAATCTAAACCAAATTTGAAACTGGACCTTGTCAGGTCAAAAACTAGGTCACTAGGTCAGATCTTAGAAAAATCATGTGAATGCTCTAGAGGGCACAGTCAAAACTTTGTCAAAATGTTTATTTCCAACAAATCTAGACCAAGGGTGCAACTGGGTCATGTTGGCTCAAAAACTAGGTCACCAAGTCAAACCTTAGAAAAACTTTGTGTATACTCTAGAGGGCACAGTTTTGGTTCAGTGCTCATGAAACTTTGTCAGTATGATTATCTTAATGAAATCTAGGCCAAGTTTGGAACTGGGTATTGTTGGGTCAAAAACTATCGGCAGGTCACTAGGTCAAATCATAGAAAAACCTTGTGTACACAATTGTGGCTTTATTTTGTATTGAATCTTCATGAAACTTTGTCAGAATGTGTATCTTCATGAAATGTAGGCCAAGTTTGAAACCGAATAATGTCTGATCAAAAACTAGATTTCCAGGTCAGATCTTAGAAAAACATTGTGTACACTCTAGAGGGCACAGTTTTGGTCCAATCTTCATGAAACTTTGTCAGAATATAGATTAGAAAGTGCAAAACTGCTCCAATTGAACCATCATCAAATAGATGATCTTCCATATTATTTCATCATGACTCAGGTGAGCGATTTAGGTCCATCATGGACCTCTTGTTTTCCTATTTAACACGTAAGCCTCAAAATTACTAACATCAGTGTCACAGAACTGGTTAGTCCAGGTCTCCGTGAGCAAAACTATATCGCTAGAACGAGGGATCAGCGCAAAAGGGCTGTAACTCTCTTTTTGAAAACTTTTCAGGAGAAGCAAAAAACTGTTAATATTAATAATATAATTAATCATATTATCATTTATACATAGATAGTACACTGGAACATTTGAAATTGTTGTTTGATTAAAGAAATAAAATAACTTTTGTGCAGAAAGTGTTATTGGAAAAAATTGAGATACAACTGTTTTCCACTAGAATCAGAGAGAAATCTGATGACGAACTTGGTGCAAAAGGGTTGTAACTTAACTTACAACTGTTTTGCATTAAACTAAGGAATCAAAATGGCAATTAATAGTATGCATCTTTGCAAGCCGAGGGTACTAAGTCATCTTCGTTCCTTTTCCTCACTTGGTGTACTGCCAATTCTTAAATTGAATTTCCCACTGCTCCATATTGTTGCATGCGAGCAATTTCCATCACATCTGGTAAAATTATTCGTAACAGAACATTTTGGCATCTTTGGCAATAGAAAAAATGTCTGGTTTGCTATGAATAATTACCAAAAAGAGTAGATGGTCAATATTTAATCAGTTCCAATTCTTATATATTTTACAATTATGTGAAAGCATGGGACACATTCTGCATGTAACAGATCATCTTATTGCAAAAGTAACATAAATATAACATGTGCAAGTCGCTGCAGTCTTAAGGCATTGCTGCTTGGAATTAGGCCTTCGACCAATGGTAGATATGGAACAAAGAGGACTTAGTACCTCTGGCTTGCAGTTGCTTATTCAGCTATTCTTATTTCTTGCGTGCCAAGGGGAAACCAGAGTAAAGAACCTGTTACAATGTACCTTGTTTCAAGTGAAAGGTTTTCTCATTCCTTAACATTTAAAAAGTCAAATTGGCAAAAAAGAACCTGATATTTACAGAGCACTTCAGTACTTTTTCATACCCAGCTGCATATCCAGGGTACCTAAATATGTACATAGAATTTGTACATATCCAGGGTGTTGAAGGTACAATGTACATACAAAATACCCAGCATGTACCCATAGGTGTCCAGGGTGAGTACATGTACTAAAATGTATCAGTAGAAGTATCCTTGAAGTTGGGTATTTTGTTGTGTACATGATACCCAGAATAACACCTGAGCCATGTTCAACAATGTGAGCAGTTGCCAAGCACTTGCCGTCACTTGATGTACTAGTACAAAGTTGTTATACAACTTTGTGCTCATCAAGTGCTGACATTGTTGAGTACGCCTCTGTTGACTAGGTACTATAGATAAGCAGGTGGCTAAAACAGCTATGACGATGAGCAAGTCAGCTTTTGCAGTGTACTATCGTATTCGACCCTTTTAGTGCGCTGTGCGCTTAACATTTTCAAAATGGCATTAAATACTTGGAGTAGACTTTCTTCCTAATAAGCGCACATTTCAAAGAATTATTATATACAGAAAGAAAGAGAATTTAATGTTTAAAGCATCAGAGAAAAGCTGCTTATAGTTATGTAGGATGACGAAGCATTGTATGGCAAATTTCATAATTTTGCGAAATCTGAGCGTCTACAACGTTTTCTTTCTCTTGACGATTTAACGGGTCAGTGACAGACATAACTGTAACGTCTCAAAGACCTGTGACTCTTGTATTGAGAACACATGACAATATAACGGTGGAGAGATGTAATCAGTAGCCGGAAGTGTCAATCAATTTCTGCGCTGAAAAGATGTTTAGCTGCTTTGACTAGCTAACAAAGTCGGATCTGCTACCTTTATTAGATTAATTTGTTGAAAATCAAACCTATAAATTTTTGTCGATGATGAATGAATCACGATTTTACGCCCTTTTTAACATAATTTCAGCCATATCAGGACGATGGGTTGGTGATAATGAAAGGCTGTTTATGACTGAAAAGATACCCGCTTCCAATGCGTCTCGAGCCCGGGATTTATGTACGAATGCAGAGTCTAATCCCAGACTGGGCAGCTCGCTAATTTCCCATCGTCCCTTTTCCCGACGCGTAAAAGGGCGTTAGGGCATATGTGGGCTTTGGTGACTCAGACCAACCCGTGTTTTGCGCACAACAGCTAAAGCATTACTTTTAGCCTGACGACTCTCACGTGTGTTACCGTGGTGGTTTGGTGGTGCGATGGTGCTGGGTGTAACTTCCAATTCCGTGGCGTCCTTGCTTGCAGTAGGTGCAGGTGGGGCTGTTTGGCACACCTCTCTTCTTCCTCCCTCTCTTTGGGAGACGGTCCGATATAGACTGAAATACTGTCTCAAAGGGCCGTTAAACTCAAAACAACCAACCAACGTGTGTTACCAGAGTTACAGACTTTTGGACTGCACAGTTTTCTAGTGATTTGTGTGTCACGCCGTAGTCCATTTGTTAGAGCGCATAGCTATTGCACAGAAAGTCGCGGCTTCGAAACCCGGCCCGGTCAACGACTGAAAATTTTGTCAACCCAGCAGTAAAAGATTAAACTCTTGATGCATGACTGCATGCAGCTGAGCTGATGACTTCGACTATGGACAACACACTCGCGATATGATATGCCTCGCCTAAAAATGCAAGCTATGCCATCACGCTGTGTAAAGTGATCAAACTGAATCCTCACTTTTATTCCCCGGCATCAGATTATCTAAGCAATCAGACTGCGCGGAAGCGCAGGCTGATCTTTACCTTCCCTATTCCCCCATTCGTTTTAAGGTTCAGTTTCAGGTAATGTTATGCCCAATGTTGCTTCGTCTTATTTATTATGGTTTTTTACACTAACTTACAGTTTTTGATTTCATTTGAATAGCTCTTTCCCAAATAGGCGGTCATCAAAAACAACAGTAACATTTACTTTTACCTATTTTCTATTATAAATCACACACACACACACACACACACACACACAGAGAGCAAAGTTGGCAGCTTCACAGGTGACCATATTGCCAGAAGACCACAGACAAGCGGACCTAAGAACACGTAAAATTGAAGAACCACAACAGAAGTACCGCCTTGGAACGGTCAGTAAATGTTCTTTGAACACAACAAAAGAACTAGACTTCAAATCCATTTGGGAAGAGCCGTATTGTCAGGATCCACATTAAGCCCGTGGTCAAGATACCGTAAACAAAGCTATTACGGTTGTGTCGAACTAACTTTTATTAAGTCAGCTTAAAGTACATCAGTCTTATTGGTAGTCTCATAATTATTAGTGATCCATATGACCCGCCTCCCTTTCACCCGATATTCAAATTCGTAGCGAGCGCAATTGAACTGAACTGAAATATGTACAAAACGCGACCTTATTTGACATGATGTTAATTGGCAAGCTTAAAAAGAGAAAAAAGAAAACCAGTGTTTAACAGGCCCTTTTTAATAGCCAAAACCGGAGCTCATGGAAAAACTCCTGACGTTTCGCAAGCAGAACTGTTGTCGGCCTGTGCGCTGAGCGAGGCTCGAATCCACAGCAGTCACAGAGATAACATATAACAGCAAGCGCTCTTTCCCACCAGGTCACTGGAGCAATGAACAGAATAAATTATTTTCTATTTGTGCGATTATTTTTTAACTTTTGTGGTCCATGTAAGTGTTAATTTGTGCGTGTCGATTTTCCCTTTAGCGATTTTAACAAAAACAAATGCCTTTGCAAATGTAAAACTTCGTATTTTGATAAGCCCCCGGACAAGTAAGCATAGACTTTCTGATGTAAGAACAGTCAATCACTAAACCTGCACGCGACAATAATAAGTGGCGTGTCTTGATTAGTGAACGCTGCAACAGGGCAGTCTCAAAGGTGACTGACGTCCACTGAATTGACTATCTTAAATATGCAAATCCGTAAAACTGTTGGTTTGACAGCTAAAAGATATACGTCACAGCTTATTAATTAGTTCATTCATGAAATATAGAAAACATGATTTTGCCGCGCGGATCAATAATCAAATGTTCGGACTTTAAAAGATGCATCGAAATGAAGGAAAAATAAGAGGTGAGAAGTTTGTTTTATAAATCAGAACTCCGCATGGCAAAATCACAGTACTTGTATTTACATGCAAAACGAAACTGACTCTGCCGCGCGGATAAATTCTCAAAGTTTTCGGACTATTAAACCTTAGGCCTACAGCTCATAACAGTTTTCCCTCGTTTTGCTGCGTGTTCGAATATCTTATTTTTTCTTTTCAAAGTTGTTTCCCAGGAAGCCAAGGAAGAATCATTGATGTGTATCTTCTATCTGAGCCCGGCACTGAGTCTGATGGCGTCCTTTCAGAATCGGAGAAATGATTTGTGATTGAAAATTTTACCTAAATACCCTATGTGTAAAATGGTCGCCTTTACTATAACAAACTTTTAATGTGTGTGGGTACACCTGCATATGAGCCACGACACGAGAAAACCAACAATGTGGTTGTGCGCCAAGCGCAGACTCAGATCAGATTGGCCAATTTGTTTTGGTTAAGAGTTGATCTTATAATGTATTTGATCAAACGTTAGAAGTGAAAAGGATATAAAGTATGTCCCGTATTGGTCTATATCGGGAAAGATCTGTCTTAAGGTGAATGTGCACACTTTTCGGGGAAGCAACACTGCCATTTTCATTTTTACATCCCTTTCTGAATGGAGCAAATCCTTCTCTTAAAGTGTTGACCCTATGAAAATGACATCATTTGGATTCAAGCCGCGTCGTTGCCCAAACAAGCCTATATGTAAAAACAGCATGATAGGCACATGTTGCAGGATAGGTGAATCATACGGTGCATGCTCTGACCAGACTGTACAGTAAACTGCGCAGATACACATAACACGCGGATCTTTTTTATAATAACGTTCCAAAAGCCGAGTCGTCTTCCCCGACGGGTAAAATATAAATGCTCTCTATTCATAATGAAGAAGTCGGGGTATCGAATCCAGCCAAGTTCGTGACTCTCCTTCAACGGGATTTTACTTTATAATCCAACCCTACCACTTCAAACTTTTTCTTCAGTTTATACTGCTGAGTCTAGTACATTACAGGGATATTACCAGTTTGCTTACTTTTGCTGGGAACCGCTCCAGTGTTGTCTAAAGTGGCCGTTGACCAAAATTTCGGTCGTAATACCAATAACTGTAAAATATATAGTACTATAGATAATGACTGAGTAGATCCTTTTATAGACTGTCTCGAACGACAGCCACTTTTGCACGCATATAATGATTATTCGATCAAACTCGGATCAGCCTGTGCATATGCAATGTTAGCAAAATCACCTCGTTCCTGATCAACAATAAATGAAGTCTACAGCAAATAGCGAACACTCTGCTCAGATCAGACTGTGCAGGCTGTTCTTAATATTCGCTATTTGCCCATGTCTAAAGGTACTTCTTTCTAACGTCGCGACTCAATTAAAATGACAGCTCAGGTAAGGGTATTGACCAGTATTACCAGTATGTACACGGGCGGCGAATTATGTTATCTTTATTGCCAGAGTGTCGTATACTTGCAGATTGTCTCATCCTTACCCCGTAGTGCTAAACTATCACCGCCGTTTTAAATCACCAGGAACTCTGCACTTTTCTATCAAATAATAATAATAACAATGCCTTATCTCATTTTATAGCGCATTATTTACGCAGTCGGGCTTGACTGCTTATCCTTTTTCACTATTATTATTCGATTGATTTCACCGTATTTTGTAACTTCACAGTTGAAGAGCATTGCCACGTGCTTGGTGATTCGGGCTTGACTGCTTATCCTTTTTCACTATTATTATTCGATTGATTTCACCGTATTTTGTAACTTCACAGTTGAAGAGCATTGCCACGTGCTTGGTGATTTATGCGTTAATAATACCGCTGACAGGTACCGTTAAGTTTGTGACAAGACGGTTTGCTTTGAAGCTAAACTACCGTTGTACACCTGCACTTTAGTAGCGAAGAAAACCGTTATCCTGTCTAATTCAGTCTAAAAAGAGAAACATTTCAGACAGTCAGATTTTGCATAAATATGAAACGGGCCATAAGTGACAACTGAAAGGTTTTATAGTGTTTTCAGCACTTGTGGACATGCAGTCAAGGGTTAAACCAGTAAATAAATATGCGCTAACATTCATGTCCCTCAGAAATTCCCATGATGTGCGCTTATTGGGGCATGTGCGCTAATAGGGTCGATTACGGTTTGTGATTATTTTGTTGCACTGATTTACTCATGAGGCAGCAGTATATAAAATGCATGGTGGATACTGGGGATGATTTTGTCTCTGCATAGGGTAGGCAGGTCTGTATACTTCTGCAAATTTATTTTAATGCCATCTTCCCGCAGTTGATGGAGATCTATTTTGATAGGAGTTGGTATTTCCTTGAGTCGCAACCTTTCAAAAAGGTAAACAGTTTGATATGTAAAACTGTTGGGGTCACTACAAGATAACTTTAAAATCAAGGTATTCCAGTATATTTTTTTGTTTTTCGATATTTTTTTTTCAAAATTTCGTATGCAGTCTGCCAACTCTTTGAATGAAGTCAAAGAAATCATTTAAAGACTTCGCCTTAATGTATGGCTGTTTTGGTCCGGCAGCCCTAATTACAGCTGACCACTGTGGAGTTGAAAAAACAGATATATTTCTACCTGCACTTCTTCATTTTGGGTATGTCCTTTTTCAAGGTATTTGTGCGTAATTGATGTCAGGTTGAATTTCTGGAGACAGTACCGAAGCATGGTAACATAAAATCTGTTTTTGTTTTGAGATGTGCAGTTGTCAGAGTAAAATATAAATTGTTTCTTTCCTTTGTGGCTCATCTCTTCTATGAAAGAATATAGACATGAGGCATTCTCACAGGCACCTCTGCTCGCAATTGCCTCATGCCATACATAACAATACCCATTATTTGTGCCTACGTCATATATGGTAAAATTAAAAGTATTCAACGTCCCTTTGTAAAAGAGGCAAGACTGAAAACTATGTGGGGTAAGAAGAATTTGTTCCAGGTCAAAACAAGCTACAACAAGCTAACTGTCATTTTCAGATTTTGCTAATTTTTTTATCAGCTTCTTTGTTTTCACGGGCCAATTCTTTATTCTTGTTTGAATATCGCATTTTCCAACTTTTGAACCGCTTGGTTAAGCAAGCTGATTTTTGTTATTATAGTAGTCCTTGATGAGTTAAATGGTTTTGGAAAGGTAAAATAGCTCTGCATTCACTAAGAAGTTATTTCCCCTGATAATATGTATTATGCAGCTGGTGGGCTCAAAGATAAGTAAGAATTACATATCCTCTTTTCAGCCTTAGATATTCTGAAATTTGACACCTTTACTGACAAGCATATTGGGGTCATAGTGTTTCACAAACACAATTTCTAGTTTCAAATACATGTATGAAACTATGGTGTTTGGGTCAACTTTTTGCTTTTCCTTCATGTTTACAAAAGGAACAATTTATGTGAATTTCTGCTTGTTTCCCCTCATGTTCTTTCCACTGTTTTTTTTCAAAGTGGAACAACTTTTGTGACTTCTTGTTTGCTTCCTGTGATGAAGCCCTTCCAAATTCAAACTATTCATAAAGGAAAGAATTTGCTTAGGGAAAAGGCTGTCAGACTGACACTTTGTCTGATTCAATTTGAAAATGAAACATCAAATCGGATCTTGGGACCTTTCATGAAATTTTATCTTATACTTATCTTTTAACATTTTTAACAGATCTCTACCAGTCCAGTCAGGCTTATCAAATTGTGGGCTGCTGAAAAATTAGTTAATTTATGCCCACTTTCAGTCAGGCTTATCAAATTGTGGGCTGCTGACAAATATGTTAATTTCTGCCCACTTTTTTTTTGCCAGGCCGCGTAGCGCAATCGATTGGCACCTGATTCATAAGTCAGAGGTCCTGGGTTCGAAACCCGGTCTGGCCACATACTTTCGTTTCTCCTTCCGCTGATTCAAGAAGGGCAGTTGTCAGTTACTAGCGAAAGTATGTGCACTTAGTACTGGTTAACTGCTTAGGAGGTCTACGCCTGCCAAGGAAACTGTGGTTAGGTTAACTGACCGTCCCGACATGACCATAGCTGTTTACCTAGGACGTTAACGATTCAATCAATCAATCAATCTGCCCACTTTTCTTTAGGTGTATGAATATGCTTCCTTGTTTTGCTGTGATTTTATAAAGATTGACTTCCTGTTCCTTCCCTGGACAAACAAACCAATCCAAAAAGGGGTCTACTCATAATGAGAAGAATAATCTCTTAGAGAAGCATATATTTTTTCCGTTAATAGTTGAACCCTATTGAGAAGGAAACAAAATGAAAATTGCCGTGTTGCTTTCCCTGAAAGTGTATCCAGTTACTTAAGCAAAGTATGCTATGGCAAATATGTTGTTTTTCGTGCAGGAGTACAAAGACTTAGTCCAGAATTATTGTCAAAACTCATTGAGATTCAGAGTGGAATCAATATTACAATACAATTTAGTTGTCCATGATTTGTTCTACCCTAAGCCTTTTCTGTCACTTTCAATGTTCTATTTAAGTTCTATTAAAGTGACTTTATTGGCTACAACTGAATGTTCTAGATTCACTGTATTTTCAATGATTAAAGTCTCTTTTCTTTATCCTTTCTGAGTCCAAAAACTCTCGCACACCATCCAAAGTATACCGGACTCTTTAACTTTCCTGAAAAGAAAATGATGCTACAATAAAATTTCTTTATTTAAAAAACTGAAATATGCTTCTTGGATATGGATTTTGGAAGATTAATTTTGTTGTCTTATGATCTGAAATACAAGCCAGAAAATTTTGCTGTTTATGGACTCCTTTCAAAAGTCAAATTTTGTTATGAAGTATAAATATGAAAGAATACTGTATACCATGATCACTGATTATAACGGTGATTAACTCAAACTTGGAAGGAAAATGCTGTTGAAACAGGTTGACTAGAAGTCGATATATTAATGGCCTTACGGAAGCTGAGTAGAAGTCGATTATTAATGGCCTTACGGAAGCAGCCAATCAGTGTGCTTTATTTTGAGTTTGAGATTATTCTCAAATTTTAAAACCTCGAACACTGATGCATATTTCATTTCACACGTCTAAAGCTGCAAGTATATATGAGTACTAGGAGGGTGTTAGCACACCTTGATGCATTCCAATGCTAAAACGGAAGATACTGCATGTTTTCAAATATTCCTTTAACTCTTCCTCTATATTGTCTGGAAGATGGTATTTCCCATCTTCAATCCTTGGCTCATCCAGTTGGTGAGCTGTCTCTAACCGCTGTTCTAGATTCAATGACATCTTTGAAACCTGGAAGAGGTGTGCAATTTTCTGCCAGATTTTATATCTTCTAAGAAGGTATTCCTTCTTCATATGTGTTTTCTTCAAGAAATAAGTCATTCCATTTTATACTCGAACAGCACAATTTTGGTCTATCTCCTTTTCACTGAAATCTGTTTTGTATGTACTGTATAATGATGAAATGTCAGATTCATTACCAATTATGTGCCTTGTTAGAGTGGACTGTTTTCTTTTGCCATGAAATTCACTCCTAGCGATGTCAGTTTTACATATGTCGAGTTGTTCTTGAGGCATAACGAATAACACCTTTCAGGCTAATATAGTTCATAAGTGTTTTCTTTAAGAATTAAGTCATTCGATTTTTGTTTGCTGAAATATACTCTTAAAGCACAATTTTCGTCCATTCCTCTTCACTGAAATCTGTTTTGTATGTACTGTATAATGATGAAATGTCAGATTCATTACCAATAATGTGCCTTGTTAGAGTGGACTGTTTTTTTGTCATGAAATATTACTCCTAGCGATGTCAGTTTTACATATGTCGAGTTGTTCTTACTGATTGTTCCTACTGATTTGGAACATTGTTAGGCAAGGGCCTACTGTGCTTGCAGTAGGTGCGGTGGGGGATTGTTTGGACAGTTTTTTAGCTCACCTGAGCCGAAGGCTCACAGGTGAGCATATAGTATAGGCAGGCATCCGTCGTCCGTCGTACGTCGTCCGTCAACATTTTCAAACGACATCTCCTCTGAAACTACATGGCCAATTGTAACTAAATTTCATATATAGCATCTATAGGCAGGGGGAACCAATAATAATGTTTTTTATCCAAATCGCTTCAGAACTTTGGTTGCTATGGCAACTTAAAGTTTCCATTGACTTGTATGGGAAAAATTGAAAATTTGCATTTATTGCTATGTCACTGCAGATATTTTGACAAAACTTTTTACAGAAATGTTCCTTGAGTAGTCCTCCATCAACCACATGAAACTTTTGTCAATTGCACAATTTGGCTGGTTGCCATGGCAACCGAATGGTTTAAAATAGAAAAAATATTCAAAAATCATCTCCTCAGAAACTATGCAACCAATAAAGCTCAAACTTCACAGAAAGGATCTTGGCACTGCCCTCTATAAAAGTACTGTTTTTCTTGGCAATTGCTCTAGCAGTTCGGTTGCTGTGGGAACTTAAAGTTGCCATTGACTTATAATGGCAAAATAGAAAATTTGCATTTATTGCTATGCCACTTCAGATATTTTGACAAAACTTTTATAGAAATGTACCTGGAGTAGTCTTTAACCAGCCTTGTTAAATTTATACAAATTGGGCAATTTTTCTGGTTGCCATTGCAACCGAATAGTTAAAAATGGAAAAATATTAAAAAATCATAATTGCATAAACTGTGTGGCCAATAAAGCTCAAACTTTACAGAAAGAACCTTAGTACTAGCCTCTATAGAATTACTATTTTTCATGGCAATTACTCCAGCAGTTTGGTTGCTATGGCAACTAAGAGTTTCCATTGACTTATAATGGGGAAAATGGAAATTGGCAATTTTTGCTGTCTCACGGCTTTTATTTAGATTTTCTTTCTACAGAAATGTTTCTTGAATAGTCCTCTGTATTTCATATGAATTTTCTCCAAATCGCTGAATTTGATTGGTTGCCATGGCAAAATATAGGTTCATTTTCGGAAAAAAAAAAAAAAAAAATGAAAAAATCTTCTGCTCAGAAGCCATATGGGGAATGAAACTGATATTGTGCAAACATGTTGATGACAGAAGCCTCTACATGACTTTTGTTTTTTCTTCCAACGCAATAAGACTTTTGGCTGCTATGTCAACTTATAGTTTCCATTGACTTATAATGGGGAAAGTGAAGCCATGAGGAGGATGAAGCTGATACTTTGCATACATATTAATAACATTAGCCTCTACCTAAAGTATATTTCATATTATCATTGCCTATGTGAACTGGTTGCTATGGCAACTTAAAGTTTCCATAGACTTACAATGGGGAAAGTGGACATTTGGTATTTATTTCTGTGTTACGGCAGATATTTTACAAAAGCTTTACAGAAATGTTCCTAGAGTAGTCCTCTATCAGCTATAAGAATTTTGTCCAAAGACCTGATTTTGATTGGTTGCTGTTGCAATTGAAGGGCCAAATTTTCAATTTTTTCATTTTTTTTTTTTTTTTTTTTTTTTTTTTTTGCCAAAGATCTTCTTCTCAGAAGCCATTAAGGGGGGATAAAGCTAATTTTTTGCATAAATGTTTGTGATATTATCCTCTACATAAATGGTGTGTTTTATTGCTGTTGTGCATGTTGTTTTGTTGCTGTGGCAACTTAGTTTTTCCAACATAACCTCAGTGCTCAGGTGAGCGATATAGGGCCATTGGCCCTCTGGTTTTCTCTCGTCTATCATTTCTCTCTTCTTTCTCCCTCTCTGGGTGACGGCCCGATATAACTGAAATACTGTCTCAAAAGGCCGTTAAACCCTAAACAACCAACCAACTATATAGTGAAATTTGTCAGATATATGGGACATCTGTTGTCTTTAAAAGGTCAGTTTTCAGGTGGCATAAAAATTTAAAGTGGTAAAACTGACCTGAAAGATGAGCCCCATCCTGGCCAGCCAAGTAAAGCTGCTGAGATAGGGAGACGGCCCGATATAGACTGAACATTTTCTCAAAGGGCCGTTAAACCCAAAGCAACCAACCAACTATATAGTGAAATGTATCAGATTATGGGACATCTGTTGTCATTAAAAGGTCAGTTTTCAGGTAGCATAAAACATTTAAAGAGTGGTAAAACTGACCTGAAAGATGAGCCCCGTCCTGGCCAGCCAAGTAAAGCTGCTGGTCATTGTCAAAAGAATTAAAAGCGCGGCAAAAGTTTTGTATGCCGCATTTTTAGCTCACCTGAGCCGAAGGCTCACAGGTGAGCTTATAGTATAGGCAGGCATCCGTCGTCCGTCCGTCCGTCGCCCGTCCGTCCGTCAATATTTTCAAACGACATCTCCTCTGAAACTACAAGGCCCATGGTTACCAAATTTTATATATAGCGTCTATAGACAGGGGGAACCAATAATAATGTTTTTTATCCAAATCGCTTCAGAACTTTGGTTGCTATGGCAACTTAAAGTTTCCATTGACTTGTATGGGAAAAATTGAAAATTTGCATTTATTGCTATGTTACTGCAGATATTTTGACAAAACTTTTACAGAAATGTTCCATGAGTAGTCCTCTATCAACCACATGAACTTTATGTAAATTGCACAATTTGGCTGGTTGCCATGGTAACCGAATGTTTTAAAATAGAAAAAATATTCAAAAATCATCTCCTCAGAAACTATGCAACCAATAAAGCTCAAACTTCACAGAAAGGATCTTAGTACTAGCTTCTATAAAAGTACTGTTTTTCTTGGCAATTGCTCTAACAGTTTGGTTGCTATGGGAACTGAAAGTTGCCATTGACTTATAATGGCAAAATGGAAAATTTGCATTTATTGCTATGTTACTGCAGATATTTTGACAAAACTTTTACAGAACTGTTCCTTGAGTAGTCCTCTATCAACCACATGAACTTTATGTAAATTGCGCAATTTGGCTGGTTGCCATGGCAACCGAATGTTTAAAAATAGAAAAAAATATTCAAAAATCATCTCCCTAGAAACTATGCAACCAATAAAGCTCAAACTTCACAGAAAGGATCTTAGTACTAGCTTCTATAAAAGTACTGTTTTTCTTGGCAATTGCTCTAGCAGTTTGGTTGCTATGGGAACTGAAAGTTGCCATAGACTTATAACGGCAAAATGGAAAATTTGAATTTATTGCTATGCCACTGCGGATATTTTGACAAAACTTCCATAGAAATGTACCTTGAATAGTCTTTAACCAGCCATGTTAAATTTATACAAATTGCGCAATTTGGCTGGTTGCCATTGCAACCGAATGGTTAAAAATAGAAAAATATTAAAAAAATCATCTTCGCAGAAACTGTGTGGCCAATAAAGCTCAAACTTTACAGAAAGAACCTTAGTACTAGGCTCTATAGAATTACTGTTTTTCGTGGCAGTTGCTCCAGCAGTTTGGTTACTATGGCAACTAAGAGTTTCCATTGACTTATAATGAGGAAAAATGGAAGGCAATTTTTGCTGTCGAACTAACTGCAGTTATTTAATTTTTTTTCTACAGAAATATTTCTTGAGTAGTCCTCTACGATTCATATGAATTTTCTCCAAATCGCTGAATTTGATTGGTTGCCATGGCAAAATATAGTGTAAATTTCGAAAAAAAAAATCTTCTGCTCAGAAGCCATATAGGGGATGAAGCTGATAATGTGCAAACGTGTTGATGACAGTAGTTTCTACATAAATTTTATTCTTTTTCTTCCAATCCCGTAAGAACTTTGGTTGCTATGGCAACTTATAGTTTCCATTGACTCATAATGGGAAAAGTGAAGCCATGAGGGGGATGAAGCTGATACTTAGCATACATATTGATAATTTTAACCTCTACCAAAAGTATGTTTTATATTATCATTGCCCATGTGAATTTGTTGCTATGGCAACTTAAAGTTTCCATAGACTTATAATGAGGAAAGTGGACATTTGCTATTTATTTCTGTGTTAATGCAGATATTTTGACAAAACTTCACAGAAATGTTACTGGAGTAGTCCTCTACCAGCCATATGAATATTTCCCAAACGCCTGATTTTGATTGGTTGCCATTGCAGCTGAAAGGCCAAATTTTCACATTTTTTTTTTGCCAAAGATCTTCTGAGAAGCCATTAATGGGGGATAAAGCTTATTTTTGCATAAATGTTTGTGATATTATCCTCTACATAAATGGTGTTTTTTATTGCTGTTGTGCATGGTGTTTTGTTGCTGTAACCTCAGTGCCTCAGTGCTCAGGTGAGCGATATAGGGCCATTGGCCCTCTGGTTCAAAATTATGAGTGCTTCTCTAGATCTTTTATAGAAGATGTTCTATAAGGATCTTCCAACAGTGTAAACTAGTGAAAATGTATAATTCTGAGCTGCATATTCATGCTTTTAGACTTATCAGACAGTAGAGATGCCTTAGCAAATAGTATCATATTATTACATGTGCCTATCATGAGCCATGATGTCCTAACCACAACATACTTACTGGAGTATCTTTGAAAAGGCCTGCCCTTTTCGATTATTGTCTACAACAAAAGTTCCCTGTCCTCATCGTTTAGATTTTTGGAGTATAAATCATGCATTACTGTTTGCTTCATCTCTTCTCCTTTACGCCCTCCTTTGATTTCTCCATCCCGCCATTTTCTTTCAAGAGAAAGAGCAAGGCTCCGAATGTTCTCATTTGCTCGTTTTCCTAAAGCTAAGGCTGCTTTGAAATTGTTGTTGAAGGCTGTTACGTTCTGAAATTACATGTTAAATAGAGGATCTTACATGAGTGCTCATGTATTATTGAATTTATTAAACGAGTTGGGGGAAAAGATTAGATGCGAGGCTTTGCCGAGCATCTTATCGGTTTTCCCCAACGAGTTTAATAAATTCAGTAATACATGAGCACGAATGCAAGATTCTATTTATCATATGACACTAAAATCGCATTTTATCAGCAGAATTTGCACTAAAACGTCACGACTTCGCTATTGGAAAACGCGACGTTTTTATGGACGTCAACGTATAACGTTACGACGTGATTTACATATTTAATCCACTAGTGGATTATCGCATTTAATGCATGGCTTTATTACACTCTCAGATGCGACGTCATATGATAAACTATTTTACCCTGAAGTCCAATGAATGAATACTTTGCTGCAAGGATATAAAAGCTTTGTGCATTGCACATTATTATTTTTTGTGTTCAAACAAGAGGACAATGGGGCCCTGAATCGCTTACCTGAGTAAAAAGGTAAAGATCAAAGTATGGTCATCGTTAGAACAAACCTGATGATTTTTTAATATATATAAATACAAATGTTGCATATAGGTTTTCTTAACACAAGTTTTTTATGCAAAACAGATGTCCATTATGTTTCTTAATGATATTTCTTTGGAAGGGAAGTTCAATGAAAAAAGGTGAATAAGCAATGCCCGTTAGATTCCCCCCTCCCCCCCCCCACCACCTACCCCACCACCACCTACACAGACAGTAATGGTTAGTAAAGAAAAGTTGCTTATTCCAGGCAAAAAAATAACTACAAAGGGAAATAACAAACGGAACTGGCACCTAGACGTTAATTTTGTTTTATAGATTTATATCTTGTAGATGTCAATCTACTTGCACAATTTCCTGAAATTCCATCATTGTCTTTACAAGATATTGAAACAAAGATGTTTTTTCTATCAAATCTTGCTTTTTAAAGTGTCGGTGTGGCCATGAAAATAAGATCAAGGTCACTAAAATCATCACTTCTTTACCCGATCCCAATGAAGTATCTTTGCTAGTTTTCTCAAATTTCATCTATTGATTCATGAGATGACTACACACAAGACTCATTTTCGGGTCTTTATAGTGTAGTTTCCTTGAAAATGAGGTCACGGTCACCAAAATCTAATCACTTTTTAGCTCACCTGAGCCATAGGCTCAGGGTGAGCTATTGTGATCACCCAGTGTCCGTCGTGCGTCGTGCGGCGTCAACAATTTGCTTTAAATGACATCTTCTCTGAAACCGCTAGGCCTAGGGCTTTGATATTTGGTATGAAGCATTGTCTAGTGGACCTCTACCAAGTTTGTTTAAATGGTGGCCCCAGGGTTCAAAATGGCCCTGGGGCAGGGGGTCTTGGGTACGAAACTAAAATATACTTAAATTTTTAGCTCACCAGAGCCGAAGGCTCCGGGGGAGCTTATAGGATAGGCAGTGGTCCGTCGTCGTCGTCGTATGTCGTCCGTCAACACTTTTAAACGACATCTCCTCTGAAGCCACTAAGCCGATTGGGCCCAAATTTCAGCTGTTGCATCCTTGGGCTGGGGGATTGAAAGTTTTGTGTTTTTATGATCATCGACCCCTTAGTTTGGTTGCTATGGCAACTTAGAGTTCCCATTGACTTATAATGGGGAAAATTGAAAAATGGCATTTTCTGCCAAGCCATTGCAGTAATGTTAATAAAACTTTTATAGAAATGTTCCTTGAGATGTCTTCTATCAGCTATATGTTTTTTGGCCCACTGTTCCTTCTATTGGTTGCCATGGAAACCGAAATGCAAAAAAATTGAAAAAAATACTTAAAAAAAAATATCTCCTCTGAAGCCACTGGGCTGATAAGGCCCAGATTTAATCTGTGGCATCTTTGGGCTTGGGGATTGAAAGTTTGTGTTTTTTATGATCATCGGCCCTTTAGTTTGGTTGCTATGGCAACTTAGAGTTCCCATTGACTTAAAATGGGGAAAATTGAAAATGGCAATTTCTGCCAAGCCATTGCAGATATGTTGATAAAGCTTTTATAGAAATGTTCCTTAAGATGTCTTCTGTCAGCTATATGTTTTTTGGCCCACTGCTCCTTTTATTGGTTGCCATGGAAACCGAAATGTAAAAAAATATGGAAAAAATTACTTAAAAGATTATCTCTTCTGAAGCCACTGGGCCAATAAGGCCCAGATTTCATCTGTGGCATCCTTGGGCTGGGGGATTGAAAGTTTGTGTTTTTATGAAAATTGGCCACTTAGTTTGGTTGCTATGGCAACTTAGAGTTGCATTGACTTGTAATGGGGAAAATTGAAAAATGGCATTTACTGCCAAGCCATTGCAGATATGTTCACAAAACTTTTATAGATTGTATCTTGAGAATTTTCTTATTAGCTATGTTTTTGGCCCACTGTTCCTTTTATTGGTTGCCATGGAAACCAAAATGCAAAAAAAATGGGGAAAAAAAACACTTAAGAAAATTTATTTCCTCAGAAGCCATCTGGCTGATAGGGTCTTGATTTCATCTGTAGTATCCTTAGGCTGGGGGATTGAAAATTTTTTTTTTTTTTATAAAAATCGGCTCTTTAGTTTGGTTGCTATGGCAACGTAGAGTTGCATTGACTTATAATGGGGAAAATTAAAAAATGACATCTACTGCAATCAATATATGGAAAATAGTTATATATTTTGTTATCCACTCAACAGACTGTCAGACTGAGACTTTGTAGTTGTATATTTTATATTAGCCTGTAGTACAAATGTGACAGCAATTTTGAGCATATACGAATTTGATGGCAATTTTGAGCTAGAGATCTGGTGAGCTTTGTGGCCCGTGGGCCTCTTGTTTCTTCTCCAGAACTGCTTGGCTCAGATGCTTGAAATTTGGTATGTAGCATTGACTAGTTGTCCTCTACCAAGTTTGTTCAAATGGTGGCCCAGGGTCCAAAATGACCCCGGGGCAGGGAGTCCCAGGTTTGAACCATAGAAATAGAAAAATATTAAAACATCTTCTTCAGAACTGCTAGGCTCAGATGCTTGAAATTTGGTATGTAGCATAGCCTAGTGGTCCTTTACCAAGTTTGTTCAAATGATGGCCCCATGGTCCAAAATGGCCCCGCACCAGGGGGTCCTAGGTTTGAACCTTAGAAATACATAGAAAAATATTCAAAAATCTTCTTCAGAACAGCAAGGCTCAGAGACTTGAAATTTAATGTGTAGCATTGCCTAATAGTCCTTTACCTAGTTTGTTCAAATGGTGGCCCCAGGGTCCGAAATGGTTCCTTGGCAGGGAGTCCAAGGTTTGAAGCATAGAAATGCAAAGAAAAATATTCAAAAACCTTCTTCTTCAGAACTGCCAGACTTAGATGCTTGAAATTTGGTATGATGCATTGCCTGATAGTCCTTTACCAAATTTGTTCAAATGGTGGCCCCAGGGTCCAAAATGGCCCTGCGACAGGAAGTCCTAGGTTTGAACCATAGAAATAGATAGAAAAGTTTAAAAAAAATCTTCTTCTTCAGAACCACTTGGCATAGATGCTTGAAATTTGGTATGTAGCATTGCCTAGTGGTCTTTTACCAAGTTTGTTCAAATGATGACCCCAGGGTCTAAAATGACCCCGCTCCAGGGGGTCCTGGGTTTGAACCATACAAATACATAGAAAGATATTCAATAATCTTCTTCATCAGAACCACTTGGCTCAGATGCTTGAAATTCGGTATGATGCATTGCCTGGTGGACTCCTACAAAGTTTGTGTAAATGGTTGCCCTGGGATCCAAAAAGACCCTGGGCAGGAAGTCTTTGGTTAGAAATTAAAATATACTTAAAAATTTTCTTCTCCAGAGCCCCGTAGAGCAGATGCTTGAAATTTGGTATGATGCATTGCCTAGTTGTCTTTTACCAAGCTTGTTCTAATGATGATATCAGGATAAAAAAATAGCCGCGCACCAGGGGGTCCTGGGTTTGAACCATAGAAAAACATAGAAAATATTCAAAAATCAAATCCTTTTCTTCAGAACCACTTGGCTCAGATGCTTGAAATTTAGTACGTAGCATTGCCTAGTGGTCCTTTACCAAGATTATTCAAATGATGGCCCCAGGGTCCAAAATGGTCCCACCTCAGGGGGTCCTGGGTTTGAACCATAGCAATACATGAAAAAAAAATATTAAAAAATCTTCTTTAGAACCATTTGGAAATTGCTGTAAACTATCAGGTTTGTTCAAATGATGATCCTAGTTTGACCTTTAACCTTTTTGCTCAGGTGAGCGATTCAGGGCCACTTGGCCCTCTTGTTTCCTAAGTCTTAATGCTGCATCTGTGCGAGTTTGGTAAAATCCCAGCAATAGTTCAAGATATAGTGTGCTCTTAAGCTTTTCTCTGTCAAAACTTGAGTTTGAAATGTACATATACTTTATGTTCATACAACTATTGTTAGATATAAAACTAATTTTCTTTGCCAATATTCATATCTTTTGTGATATTAAAGGATAAGGATATTAAAAAGTAGTTGCCAGAAGATGGTTCATCGCTGAATGATAAGCAAAACTGTTTCTGAGAGCTGTCAAACCGAGAGTTGATAAGCAAAACTGTTTCTGAGAGATGTCAAACCGAGAGTATATATAATACATACCTTGTGTAATGTTCTTCATCAACGTGTTCATACTTATTGACTTTTACAGGCTGTCGGCCAATTTCTTGCTTGTAAATGTACAAAGAAATATTTTGTTTTTTCGAGTGGGTATGGCTAGAGTAGTTTAGGTCAACACAGAGAAATAACATGTGAACGAATTTAAACTGTTTGGTGTTTGCATAGAAGTTCTCCCTCTTATAAGGTACTGTAACGGTTTCATGAATTAAACAAACCGCAATTAGACAAAATAGAGAAATGAAGGGCTACAGCGCAGTAAAACAATTCTACTTCATTCTGTACTCAGACACATCTCAAAGAAATAAAGGTAGTTGATCGGAAACAAAATGTAGTACTGGTACTGCCAGAGATTACTTACCTTCAGTATTCAAACAGCCATCCTTCAGAAAAACTAATGTCACCTGGAGGTGGTCGGGTGGTGCGATGGTGCTGTGTCTAACTTCCAGTGCCGGGGCGTCCTGCTGATTTGGAACATTGTAGGGCAAGGGCCTACTGTGCTTGCAGTAGGTGCGGATGGGGGTTGTTTGGACATTTTTTTCTCTCGTCTATCATTTTTCCTCTTTCTCCTTCTCTGAGAGACGGCCCGATATAGACTGAAATACTGTCTCAAAGGGCCGTTAAACCCAAATCAAATCAATCAATCACCTGGAGGGCTTTCTCCCCATCACCTGGAGGGCTTTCTCCCCATATTTAGATAGGTTACCTCTACGATGAAAATGGGGGTGGGGGGTTCAAGGCATCACAGAACGGATATATATGGTCAACTTTTGTCGTTCCGAGATTGCTGTATGGCATGGAAGCGTTACTTCTCAGAAAGAAGGATGTCGATAGTCTTGAGGGGTTTCAGGTGCAGTGTCAAAGGCAAATCGAGGGGCTCCCCGATAAAACAGCAAAATCTATCACTCTAGTCTTAAAGACAAATACTTGGCCTCAGCACTTAAAATGAAAAGAACTAGGGCATCACTGTGACTCGTGCAGTCCCATGATTCACAGTATTGTAGGTACCTTGCATATAATGATGCCCTGAAGAATTGCTTCTTTCCCAGAACTATTCCATATTGGAATAATCTTCCCTCGTCTGCAGTTTCAACACAGACTGCGGAAGAGTTTAAGGCTTTCGTATAGGCATTTAAGTAGAGGTATGTTTAAGCATGCCTCTGTCTTCTATTTTGTCAGTAGTTTTAATGGCCCAGCCAGTAAATCACACCATTTTTTTTTTTTTTTTATACGCCCGTTTGAAAACGGGACGTATATTGTTATGGCGCTGGCGTCTGTCCGTCCGTCGTAAACTTTTCGTTTCCGGATAACTCCTCCTACAGTTTACATCCGATCGAGCTGAAACTTGGTATATTGTAAGACTATGAGGTGGACCAGCGCATATCGTTTCGAGGTTACGCTCCAATGATTTTTATCGGAGTTACAGCCCTTTACTTAGAATTTTCGGGGTGTTCGTTTCCGGATAACTCCTACATTTTAGCTCACCTTGCCCGAAGGGCCATAGTGAGCTATTGTCGTACCAATGCGTCCGGCGTGCGTCGTCCCGAAATTTGTCCGTCAACACCTAAAAACAAATATTTAAACATCTTCTGTAAAACTACTGGTCCCATGGTTCTCAAATTTCACATGGAGGATGACCTGACTCCAGGGTCTCAGAATTGTAAAATTGGGTCAGGTTGAAAATCCAAGATGGCCGCCGTTACTAAAAATAGCAAAAACAACAAAATAAACTTCTTCTCCAGAACCGCTGGGTATATTTGTCTGAATTTTGGCATGGAACATCAGTAAAACCTTGGTATTCAAAATTGTAAAAATGAAAACAATCTGTAGAGGAGTTTTGTCACAGTGACCTACTTTCTGTTTACGAGTGTAATTTTGCTTAAATGCCAATGTCAAAAAAACGACTTATTCAAACGACTTCAAACAACTTCTCTAAAGCCACTGCACCCATGGGTCTCAAATTTCACATTACGCATGACCAGACTGCAGGGTTTCAAAATTGTAAAACTGGGTTTGGTCAAGAATCCCAAGATGGCCTCCGTTACTAAAAATAGCAAAACAACAAAATTAACTTCTTCTCCAGAACCATTTGGTTGAAAGTTTGCGTGGAACATTAATGGGACCTTGGAATTTGTAAAAATGAAAAAATATATAGTGGAATTAGGTCACAGTGACCTACTTAGCGTTTACAAGACCGATTTTGCTCAAATGTCAGTATCTCAAGAAAACGCAATCGATTCTGGAGTTTTGGTCACAAATGGTCCTTCAAAGGAATTATTTCAATTTTGTGCCAGCTGACTATCCAAGATGGCCACCATGGGGGCCGTTACTAAAAATAGCACAAACATAAAGATGACGGTTACTCAAGAACCCTTGAATGGAACTCGACCAATTTTGTGTCAGAATGTTCCTTGCATGAAGCCGTTTCGAATAATTGCAATTTGGCATTCCATGATGGCCGACATCTGCCGTAACTAAAAATAGCACAAACATAAAAATGACAATTACTCAAGAACCTTTGAATGGAATTCGACCAATTTTGCGTCAGAATGTTCCTTGCATGAAGCCTTTTCGATTAATTGCAGTTTGGCTTTCCAAGATGGCCGACATCTGTCGTTACTAAAAATAGCACAAACATAAAATGACAATTACTCAAGAACCCTTGAATGGAATTTGACCAATTTTGTGTCAGAATGTTCCTTACATGAAGCCATTTCGATTAATTGCAATTTGGCATTCCAAGATGGCCACCATCTGCCGTTACTAAAAATAGCACAAAACATAAAAATGACAATATCTCAGTAACCGCTGAATAGATTTTGACGAAATTTGTGTCAAATGATTTTTGCTTTGAGATGTTTCAAAAGTAACTAAATATAGACAAGTCATAATGGCTTTTGTTACTAAAAATAGAAAAAATGTGAAAATAAGAAAATCTCAGTGGAATTGGACTAATTTTCTGTCAGAATGGGACTTTCAAATTAAGCTTTTTCGATTTTCTGCAATTTGGCATTCCAAGATGGCCGCCATCTGCCGTTACTAAAAATAGCACAAAACATGAAAATGACAACATCTCATTAACCGCGAAGCGATTGGGACGAAATTTGTAGCAAAATGATTCTTGTTTTGACGTGTTTCAAAAATTAACAAATATTGACCCGTCAAGTTGGCCTTTGTTACTTAAAATAGCAAAATATGAAAATTAGAAAATTACAATGGAACTGAACCAATTTTGTGTCAAAATGGTCCTTGCATGAAAGCTTTTCAATTTCTTGCATTTTGGCATTCTAAGATGGCCGCCATCTACCGTTACTAAAAATAGCACAAAACATAAAACTGACAATATCTCAGTTACCCCTGAATGGATTTTGGTGAAATTTGTTGCAAAATGATTCTTGCATTGAGGTGTTTCAAAAGTAAATATATAAAGACCAGACAAGTTGGCCTCTGTTACTAAAAGTAGCAAAATGTGAAATTGAGAAAATCTCTGGAATTATGTCCCCCCACCAAAGGTGAGGGGGGACATATTGTTTTCAGTGCGGATCCCGTCGGCGTCTGCGTCGGCGTCAGCGTCGGCGTCTGCGTCGGCGTCAGCGTCGGCGTCGGCGTGACAGATTCTTGTATGCGCGATATCTCTTGAACCAATGGATGGAATTTCACCAAACTTGCATGGATATATTATTGGGACAAGCTTATGAGCTGATTAGATTTTGGTGACCTTGACCTCATTTTCAAGGTCACAGGAGGACTTAGATGACAATTTCTTGTATGCGCGATATCTCTTGAACCAATGGATGGAATTTCACCAAACTTGCATGGATACATCATTGGGACAAGTGTAACAGCTGATTAGATTTTGGTGACCTTGACCTTATTTTCAAGGTCACAGGATGACTTAGATGACAATTTCTTGTACCCAATTTCTTTTATGTGCGATATCTCTTGAACCAATGGATGGAATTTCACCAAACTTCCATGGATATATCATTGGGACGAATGTAAGGGCTGATCAGATTTTGGTGACCTTGACCTCATTTTCAAGGTCACAGGAGGACTTTGATGACAATTTTTTGTACCCACTACATCTCCTGAACCAAATGATGGATTTTTTTAAAACTTGCATGGATACATTATTGGGACAAGTTTTTGAAGTGGTTAGATTTTGGTGACCTTGACCTCATTTTCAAGGTCACTGGAGGACTTGGATGACAATTTCTTGTACCCACTATATCTCCTGAACCAATGGATGGAATTTCACCAATCTTTCCTGGATACACGATTAGGACAAGTTTATGAGCTGTTTAGATGTTGGTGACCTTGACCTTATTTTCAAGGTCACTGGAGGACAAACATGGCAATTTCTTGTACCCACAATATCTCCTGAACCAATAGATGGAATTTAGCCAAACTTTCGTGGATACATGATTTGGACAAGTTAGAGCTGAACAAAATTTTGGTGACCTTGACCTCATTTTCAAGGTCACAGGAGGATTGAGATATGTGCAAATTTCACTAAAATTGATGTATCTCTTTAAGCTTTGGCTTGATTTCCACTTTACTTTCATAGATATACCTATGGGACAGTCTCAAGAGTGTAGTGTGTTTGATGACCTTGACCCCATTTTCAAGGTCAAAAGCTGTCTTACAAATGCGTATTTTTCTCTCTTAAAAATGAGATATCTTGAACCAGTGGATGGATATTCATCAAACTTGCATGAATGTATCATTGTGACAGGTTTAAGACATGATTAGTAGTTGGTGACCTTGACCCATTTTTGAAGAACATAGTCTTCTATGTAGGATATCTTTAGAACCAGCGGATGGATTTTGCCCAAACTTGCATAGATATTTTATTTGTACAATCTTTTTATTCATTCGAGGGGATGGGAAATGGGCTGGTGGGGGGACATCAGTTTTTCTCTGAAAAACATTTCTAGTTGGACCAATTTTGTATCAGAATGGTCCCGTGGCACAAAAGTCATGTGAGCGATAGCAGGCCCATTTGGGCCTCTTGTTCAGCCAATTAAGCTGAAACTGTGTAAATAGTAAGACTACAGCATGGAGTAGCGCATATTGTTTGGAGGTTACGCTCCGATGATTTTTAGCAGAGTTGCAGCCCTTTGAAAAAAACCGACTATGGCAGTTTGTATGGCAGTTCTTTAGCATTCCATAACTCTTTGGAATATCATGATGAAACTTTATACCTATATATATGAGGTTAAGACAACGTGTCTCATACAAGAATGGTTACACCCCTTTACTTAGATTTTGAGTTACCTCCCTTTGATTATTTTGTCAGTCTATATTTGTACACCTCATACCTAACAAACCCTTTGGACTATTGTGATGAAACTTGATATTGATCTATATTAGGTTGACATGATACGTCACATATTAAAACAATTGCCTCCCCTTACTTAATTTTGGAGTAACCTCCCTTTGAATATTTTCTACGGCTATTCTTATGCAAGCGATAAGTAGGCAACCGTATGGAATATCTTGATGAAAATTTATAGCAATTTGTGTTAGGTTGAGGCTGTGTGTCTTATATAAGAAGTATTGCTCCCCCTTCCTTATTTATGAAGTTACGTCCCTTTGATTAATTTCTACGGCTATTCTTGGGTAAGTCATTACTAAATCCGTATGGAATAGCTTGACGAAATATATGTGTATTAGGTTGAGACATTATGTCTAATAAAAATATAATTGCTTCCCCCTCCTTATTTTTCATTTTAGTTACATCCCTTTGATTACTTTTTTAAGGCTTTTCTTTTGAGAACCTTAATGTTTGGAATGTCTTGGTAACTTGATAGCAATGTAGACAAGGATAAAACGGTGCTAACATTCAGAAACGGGCGTATATTGCCCCGCTTGCGGAGCTCTTGTTTTATTTTTATTTTTATTTTTTTTTGTAAAAAGAAAAAAGCGACGTAAATTATCTTTCAAACGTGGTGGGCTTATAGATCTATTGGTATAGGTCATTTGTTGTCTATAAAACAGGTCATTTATGCAGATTTTCTTTTTTATTACTGGTGATAAAATTGATGTTTTTCCTCCACTAGTATTGTCAAACTAATACATAACTGGAAACTGACTTTCAGAATTTTTTGCTTTTGTCTATTAAATTGTTTACAAAGATTAACAAAATTTTCAGCTTAAGTAAAGGGGAGTACAATAATTTAATGTAATAGCTATAACCAATGCCCGCATATGCATCACAAACAAGAAATGTTTCTATAGATAAATTAATTCTATTTTATCACCAATCAATTCTCTTCCCAACCAATAAATAAGTGACCTTCATTTTTACTCAGATGAAAAGATTAACAGGTATTCAGGTGTCATTGAGTAACTCTGTACAATTAACTAACAACTGACATAGTTAAATATTGACCAGTCTAAGGCTGTTACATAAATAAACTTATTCCCTTGCAAAATACAGTTGAAATATCTTCTAAAAATGAGCAGTTTTCAAAAGAAACTTTTTAGTTTCAAAATATAATTTTGAGGAAAATTATAGATTAGTTATGTATAAGATAGACATTAAATATGCTCTTTACTTCACAGTGATAGCTGTGGTAGTTTTAGAGATATTTAGCAAAACGACCTGTTTTATAGACAGCAAATGGCCTATACGAAAAACGTGCTGGCGGGCAAAAAAGATAGGTGCTTCGTTTAACTTCAGTGCCGGGGCGTCCTACTGATTTGGATAATAGTAGGGCAAGGGCCTATTGTGCTTGCAGTAGGTGCGGGCGGGGGGGGGGGGGGGGGGTAGGAAGACGGCCCGATATAGACTGAAATACTGTCTCAAAGGGCCGTTAACACCCAAAACAATCAATCAGTCAAAGCATTCCATTTTACCTTTAAGTTATTCATTTATTTACACAATAAGAGTTACAAAGCACAAATTATGGGGTCCCGCTACCTGGGCTACAAAAACTGACTCCACGCAACACTGCCCTATGTTCAAGGGGTGGTACGGAAACAAAGGGAAAGGGCGAAACCGGTAGGTAGGTAGATACGTACGTACGAGGCTATGTAGCCAATTAGCTAGGTAGGTAGCTAGATTGGTTGCTGTGCCATCAGGCAGGCAGGCAGGCAGACAGACAGTGGGTAGGTACGTACGTACGTAAGTAGTTTAGTAGGCAGATAGGGCTGGAACTGTCGGGCGGGCGGCCAGACTGATAGGCAAGCAGGCAGTGGGTGTGTGTGGTTGGGTAAGGTAGGTAGATACGTACGTACATAGCTAGGTAGCCAATTAGCTAGGTAAGTAGGCAGCTAGATAGGTTGGTGGGCCATCTGGTGGGCAGGCAGGCAGACAGACAGTGGGTTGGTGGGTAGGTAGGTAGGTTAGGTTAGGTTATTAGGCAGGTACGTAGGTACACAGGTGGGTCTGTTATACTATCAAGCCATCTTTAATAGATAAGTCAAGTGATCGTATAGTTTTCTAAGTTTATTGAAGTTAACATTTCCGCTACTGCTAACTACCCAGGTTCATAGTAGTTTCTTCTTTATTATTTCCTAGTTACAACCTTAAACCCAATCAAAAGCCAAAATCCTAATCCCCCGAGCGCGATGTGCTTCTGTTTTATATAAGCAAAGGTCATGCACTTTATTATCATAAAGTTCGAAGAGCAATTTCCATGGTGATATTGCTTACGTATTACATGTTATCTCTATGCCTAAAGTGTTATTACCAAATAAATTCACGGCATATACCTGAATCGCTATTTCTTGGAAATTGTACAGGGTTTGCTCTAGTTACATTTATGAATCATCAACCCATTTAGGCTACTTAAAAGTATACTGGTCTCCTGAGACAGACCAAGTGCAAAGAGTTCTTAGTTCTAAATAAAAATTGCTGAAAATCTAATTGCAAGTGCACTCTGTGACACGAAGACTGGCCAACTGTCTGGTGGGCGGGCAGATAGGCAAGCAGGCAGTGGGTGTGTGTGGTTGATTGATTGGCTGGTCGGGTAGGAAAATTGGCAGGCATGCAAGCATGCAGTGAGGTGTGCTTCATTGGCTGGTTGGATAGGCAGGTAGACTGGCGAGCGGGCATACGGGCGGGCATATGTTGGTAGCTAGATAGATAGGTAGCTAGATAGGTTGTTGAGCCATCTGACAGGTAGGCAGGCAGTCAGTGGGTAGGTGGGTGGCTGGCTGGTTTTGTAGTTAGGGGGCTGGTAGATAGGTAGGTATGTACGTACGTACGTAGGTGGGTGGATAGGTGTGTGGTAGGGTGGACGGATGGGCCTGCAGGGAGCTAGGCAGGAGCGGACGGGCAGGCCTATGTTGGTAGGGAGGTACGTAGCTGGGTGGATATGTGTGTGGTAGGGTGGACGGGTGGGCTTGCAGGGAGGTAGAGAGGTAGGATAAAACTAGGATCTCGAAAAGCAGAGACCAGTGCTATAACCACCGATCTACAGCACTTTTAGAGATTGGAATTGCCTGGAAGATTCCCTTATTTCTGCTGCTGAGTGTGCAGAGGATTCAGTTACCAATTTACTTCTTGGTGTGGTCGTGTGGTGCTATGGTGCTGCGTGTATCTTCCAGTGCCGGAGCGTCCTACCGATTTGGAACGTTGTAGGGCAAGGGCTTACTGTGCTTGCAGTAGGTGCGGGTGGGGATTGTTAGGACATTTTTCTCTCGTCTGTCATTTCTCCTCTTTCTCCCTCTCTGGTAGACGGCCCGATTATAGACTGCAAATACCGTCTCAAAGGGCCGTTAAACCCAAAACAATCTTTCAATCAATTAACTTCCTTTTACCATTTTAGATAGGAAGTGTCTCCGGGTACGGTACCGTATCCCTAGACCTTGGGTCTCCAGGTACGGAACCGTACCCCGAGATTCTGGGTCTCCAGGTACGGAACCGTACCTGGAGACAGTCCTATGAGGATTGGCTCCGGGTACGGCAGTAAGTTTTCAATACTGTGTATTATTATAATAAGTAATTCTACCCATTTAATATATAGTCAATCCGTTAATAAAATTACTCCTTGTAAAAATTTCATTAAGTCGCCATCTTGCTAGGAAAAATAATTAATGAATAATGTGGTCAAAACGATGTTGTTGTTTTTTTTTTTGGCATAAGAAATAACAATACAATACAATACAATACAATACAATACAATAGAGTTTATTGGACTCAAACAGCACAGTGTTTCTCGTCCTACAATACCAACTCAGTGGCGGCACGAGAAGAGCATGACAACATGGTACATTTTACATTCGTAACAATAACACAAATCTAACATAACTTATAAAATTGACAAAAAAACACTATTTCATTAAATTAGTACGCTTTTCATTCGCTAAATAAATGTATTTTCCTAATTTTTTCAATATTCCAGTTTGGCTAGCACCTAATAATTTGATGAACTTTTGTTTTGAGGGCCATCTACAATAATATTTAGGTAATATAGACATTCTTATATCCCTAAAAGCAGGGCAGATTAGAAGAAAGTGAAGTTCATCCTCAATAAAATTCATATTACAACACTGACAAATACGATTATTTCTTTCTATATTTCTGAATCTGCCTTCCTCAATCATGAGTTTATGGGCAGAGCATCTAAATCTACTGAGTGCTATTCTATGCTTATCATTGGTAATGCAAGAAATATATTTTTCGAAACCAAATATCTTATTCAATAATTTGATAGAATCCAACTTATTTGATAAATTTAAACCACTATACCAGCTTTGATAATATTGATCATAAACCATCTGTATCACTTTATCCAACTGTAATTTTGACATACTTTGACCATCCCACAAATAACTAAACCCCAGCTCGTTTAAAAGAGTTTGAACTGATGCACACCAACAAGTATAAGATGCATTATTATTCAAACAATCTACTTGTTGGCAATATACTCTAAATAATAGGGAATTCGGAGAATTTAATATTTTAAACCAATATTTTAGAATTCTGATTTTTCTTATAACAAATAATGGGAACCTGCCTAATTCGCCGTATACAGCTATATTACTAGTTTGTCTACGAACCCCTAAAATTTGCTTTAAAAATCTAAGATGGACCTTTTCAATATCATCACTTCTATGAAATCCCCAGATTTCACACCCGTATGTGAGAATAGGTAAAATTAATGAATGGAATATCTTAAGTTTATCTTGAACACACAAAATATTGTCTTTGAATAGATTATTTAAAGAAAATAGGGCCTTGGAGGCTTGTTCAGATAAATGTTTTTGAGCTTGATAAAATTTCCCATTACTAGATATATTAACCCCTAAATATAAAAAATTGCGAACAATTTCTAAAGCAGAGCCCTCATAAAGTACTTCAAAATTTTCGGGTCTGTTAGAACTCTTAAACAACATTACTTTTGTCTTATTTACATTTACAGTTATATTCCACTTTTTACAATAAACAGACAATTGATCTAACATAACCTGCAGCTCATCTAATTCCTCAGCCAAAAGTAAAGTATCATCTGCAAATAAAAGGATAAACTTTTGAAATTCTTCGATAATATTGTCAACATTCAGTCTGTCCACATTGATACGTAGTTCATCAGAAATATAATAACACGACGGTTTCGCGCTAACACCAATAATTGTTTTTCACACCTGTTTGTCCAAATTAATAATAAAATTCAACAATGAGTAACAGTTTTTTTATTCAATGGACGGACGAACGGCGCCCCGGTATTGCGGCTATGAATACGTTCCGCTGAGGTGAAATTCAATCAATTATATGGCTTATTGTAATGTAAGTGATTATTTTTTTGAAGGGGTGAGGGGAAGGCGGGGGAAGCTAAAACCAAATTTACAAAGACGCTTGTAATTACCGTAAATCCCTTCAAGTCGTGTGTCAGGGATTGTTAATTTGTCAGTGCATATACATGAAGTCATACGGTACATTTTCAGTGGCATTTAAAAATACTCATGATACATCTGGGCTGAGTATTTATAATTTGATGCGAGTTGACTTTTGGCAAGCTTATGATATGGGACGCGTTGACTGGTGGTAAGTGTTAAAAACATTGGGGCGAATTGTCCTGGTCCGAGTTTTTGTGGGGCGAGTTGTCTTTGGTCCGAGCTGTCCTGATTCCCACAATGCGACATCTGTTAAAAAAAGCGATAATACCTTCATAAGCACACAAATAAATACATATAATAATGAATACTCAATGTTATTTCGATTAAGTTGCGCAACAACACTTGGAGAACTTCACTTGACATACATGACTTGTTTGACGAAAGGCATATTTAAGAACGCTGCATGCGTTTTTTAGGCGTCTGTTTTGGTCTACATTGCTTTTGCAGAAATATTAAAAGATGGATACTTTTTTAAAATAAGTGTAATTGTCTATTTGTGCAGATTATAACAAGATAATAGTTGTTTGCACTCTTCAGAAGTCATTTTCTGCGTGCAATTAGCGGGCGATCAAATAATACACATCGGCCGTGTTTTTCGCAGTTTATGTACATCAGTCAAAATAACGCAAATGACGGACTTGAAGGTTATAATTTTCCTTAGCAAGATGACGACTCAATGAATTTTTTACAAGGAGTAATTTTATTAGTAGTAGTATTTCAATTCTCATATCGACGTTGCCCCCGCACCTCAGCGGAACGAATCCATAGCCACAATAACGGGGCGCCGAGCGTCCGTCCGAGTAATTTTATTGATGGATTAACTATATTAAATAGGTATAACTACTTAATACAAACACAGAGTATTGAAAACTTACTGCCGTACCTGGAGACCCAGAGTCTCGGGGTACGGTTCCGTACTTGGAGACCCAGGGTCTAGGGATACGGTACCGTACCCGGAGACACTTCCTTTTAGATACCATTTTGTAAGGGCTAGGGACTAGCTTCCCTTATCACAGGTCCTGGTGTATATATGATTGTCCTTAGACGTTTCACCAATAAACAATGGTGTCTGTTGGTGGGCGCATGATAATCTCCGGTATTCCCGGTATCCATGTCCCGGTATTCATGGGGGGTACATGGGTTTGGCAGGGCATAGATTCAAAACTACTGCACAGCATTTCATAAATTTGGTGTCATTTAAAAGGCAATACGTTAATCTATAATATAAAATAAATTTTGTTCATATTTATTTTATTTTCTTCTATTTATTTGCATCTAAAGTCCCGGTATCCGGATTTTGTTGTCCCGGTATCCATGGGGTAGGCATGTTCAACTTCAAATAAAATCCAAACTGCTGGACCGAATTTAGCATATTAAATATCAAATAAAAGATAATGTTTTAGTCTAAACAGTACATTTAACGTTTATGAATTTAGCTGTGCTATTTTGCAGAAATAATGTTTCAAAGTCCCGGTATCGGGATTTTTTTGTCCCGGTATCCTTGTGGTAGCTATCATTTGCCTTATATAAAACATAAACTACTGAACCGAATTTCAAAAGTTAAATATCAATGTAAAGGCAATGTTTATATCTTAAAGAAACATTAGAATTTTACAAAATTTACCAGTTTATTTGGTAACAATAATGCTTCAAAATCCCGGTATCCGCTCTTTTCATTCCCGGTATCTATTGGTATGATGTATGTGACGTGAAATAAGATCATAATTTCCTCGTTAAAATTAATTAAAATTGCATTAACAAAAATATTTTTGTAATAGATAAAGGTTAAAATAGACTCAACGTGCTTCAGCAGCCGGACCGACCGTGTTTGCAGCAGGTGCGGGATGGTGGCTGTTTAGATTTTTAGCTCACCTGAGCCAGCGGCTCCGGGGGAGCTTATAGGATGGTAAGGCTCCGTCGTCCGTCGTCGTCCGTCGTCCGTCCGTCCGTCGTCCGTCCACAATTTCAAACGACTTCTCCTCTGAAACCGCTGGGCCAATTGTAACCAAATTTCATATGTGGCCTCCAGAGGAAGGGGGAACGAAAAATTGTTCAAATGGTCTTGGTCACATGACCAACATGGCCGCCATGCCCATATATGGTAAAAACCTTTAAAAATCTTCTTCTCCAGAACCAATGGGCCAATGGCCTTGAAACTTAGTATGTAGCATTGGGTACGCGAGTACTACCAAGATTGTTCAAATTATGACCTTGGGTTGACCTTGACCTTTTTACGGTAAGGTCAAATTTGCTTCCTTTAGCTGTTATATGGCAAAATGCTAGAACTTAAGATATCTTGGAAACTGTTGAATATTTTGGGCTGAAAATTGGTATCTACAGTCATCTTAATGAGTACATGAAGATTCATGAGTATAAGAGGTCAAGGTCATTCTTTGACCCAGGACTCTGATATTTTGACAATTTCAAACAATCTCCTCAAAAGCCACTGGACCATTTGTAACCAAATTTCATATGTGGCCTCCAGGGGTTGAGGGAACAAAAATTTATTCATACCGTCTATGTCACATGACCAACATGGCCGCCACGCCCATATATGGTAAAAACCTTTAAAAATCTTCTTCTCCAGAACCAATGGACCGATGGCCTTGAAACTTGGCATGTAGCATTGGGAACTTGAGTACTACCAAGATTGTTCAAATTATGATCTTGGGTTGACCTTGACCTTTTTTATGGCAAGGTCAAATAAAGGAAAATGCTAGAAAATAAGATTTTTTGGAAAGCTTTGAAGATTAAGGCCTAAAAATTGGTATACACAGTCATCTTATTGAGTATATGAAGATTTGTGAGTACAAGAGGTCAAGGTCATTCTTTGACCTTTGACCCAGAACTCTCATATTTTTACAATTTCAAACAATCTCCTCAAAAACCACTGGACCAATTGTAATCAAATTTCATATAGAGCTTTCAGGTGTTGAAGGAATGAAATTTTGTTCAAACGGCCCAGGTCACATGACCAACATGGCCGCCACGCCCATATATGGTAAAAACCTTTAAAAATCTTCTCCTCCAGAACCAATTGACCGATGGCCTTGAAACTTGGTATGTAGCATTGGGTACTCTAGTACTATCAAGTTTGTTCAAAATGATGACCTTGGATTGACCTTGAATATTTTACGGCAAGGTCAAATATGGGAAAATGCTAGAGCATAAGATTTCATGGAAAGTTTTGAAGATTTAGGCCTAAAAATTGGTAACTACAGTTATCTTTATGAGTACAAGAGGTCATGGTCATTCTTTGACTTTTGACCCAAGACTCATAGTTTGACAATTTCAGACTTAAGAAAAAGCCACTTTGCCAATTGCTCGGGTGAGCGATTCAGGGCCACATGGCCCTCTTGTTTTGTACTCTCATCTATCCGGTTTTTATACCCCGCCACACGTTAGTGGCGGGGTATTATGTTTTCCCGCTGGCTGTCCGTGTGTCTGTCCGTCCGTCGTACGTACGTCCGTCCGTCCGTCCGTCCGTCCGTGAGCACTTCGTTTCCGTTCGATAACTTGAGTATTTGTTAACGGATTTTATTCATACATGGCATGTGCATTGGTCTTGGGGAGATCTCGGTTGGGATTGTTAATGGGCAAATTTCGATGTCTTCTTATGGAGTTATTGCCCTTTTCATGGTCTTAAAAACAGTTTTTGTTTCTTTCCTCTTCTGTCTAGGAGACGGTTTGATATCGACTGATTATTGTCTCAAAGAGCCGTTATATCCAAAACAATTTAACAACCTCAAGGATACACATATCCGCAGCTAACCTGACATTGAATCACAATCGGTTCGCAAAATAAAAGTGTATCAACAAATGGACTGGCATGACTTGTATCATAAATGGTAATCATTGGATATATTGACTGGAAACCGCGAACAGGAGACCTTCATCGGCTAGCGTTTTCATGAGAACCTTCTATTTTCCAGACAACCAAAAGCCAAGAAACTGACCAGCATGAGTGATTATGTAAGCTGATCAGAATCCCAATCTTAATGAAATCCATGTTAGGTCAAGCATAAAAAAAAATATGTTTAGAGTTGTCGAACGAAGATGATTTCTTAGAGTAGGCAGGTCGGCATTTTTTATTCCTGCAAAACGTAAAAGCAGCCCAAATACTACATAACATGTTAAAATATCATATTAATTATCCATATTACATACGAAGATAACAGCATCCTACAAGATGAACATTCCTAATTTACCCACAAATGGAGTACCCATGAAGTGCTAGTGGAAAGGCAAGCAGTGTAGACCCAGGTCAGACTGCTCTCCAGGAGCAGTCTGATCTGGATCTGCACTGTTCAGCCCAGACCTGTTTGTCTTACTGTTTACGTTGATCGCCTTGACATTCGCTGTTCATTAAAAAAAACTTGTCACATAAATGATACGGTAATTAAATAATATATAAATAAAATAAATGAATAAACATATATCGACGAAAATCGTTCTGAGAGCAAAAAAAAAAAAAAAAAAGTCAAAATTCTGGAATAGTCTATCATAGAACAATGGAATATAATTTGATACTATTATTGATATTGTCACGATCATGCTGAATTAATATGGTATATACTACAGTATTATACGAGAGTCTTACAACATTAATTTCAAACACAATTTAGTATCATAATTGATTCCAATTTAGAATCATAACATATTCAACTGCGGCATCAATACATGATGCCGAAAACGTTGACTATTTTCAGAACATTATATAAAAATAATTTTTAGTATGTTTTTTTTTTCCTAATTCAAAATTTGTCTTCAATTTTCTTTCTCCACTGCCTTAAAATGGAGTTGTAAAACTGTGAAATACTCAATTATACATGTAATGAGGCATGGCGACGCACGCCGATGGTTAACGAGGCGTGAAATGAGCAGCTTTAATATGAAGAGACATGGGAAAACGTTTTTTTTTCTTCTTCTTATTCTTTATCTACTCAATTTTGGTAATACCATCTTAAGTCTATTAGAAACGATAATAAGACCCATGAATCCAAAATGTTTCAAAATTTCTGTTTGGTGCCACTGCAAATTACCAGAATTTGTTGATAATATGGTGTGTTGCGAGAGCAGAAAATGCAAAAAAATGGTATCATAAAAGTGCAATGGCCTGTCTCATTCGGCAGTGTAAACTAATTGGCAATGCGTTTCTTGTGGCGATTTAAATGTTCTGTCAATTACTCCCTCGCTGTTATCTAGTATATACGCAAGGTTAAAATGACATCGTTTCGACGTCGGTCGGACGTTATGACGTCACATCTACCTCGTTGCGCTGTCGTTTCGACGCGGTGTTCCCGCCATATAACTTTTTATATAGCATTTTCTTGCATATGATTTATGCTTTAGCTTGATTATGTACGCTACTATGTTTCTGATTTGTTTTCTTTCAAAGATTATTAACCCAACAGGCACACAACATTGAATCAACATTGTTCCAACGTCAAACTACCAAAAAAGATAAATGATCAAGTACGGTCAGAACTTTGGGTTTTAATAAAGGCCGAAAAACTTGTTTATAAACTTTTTTTTCTAAAAATTTCCAAGTTCTGTGATGACTATATATCGTTTACCCTTAATGTGTGCAATAATTAAATGATTTCATAGGAAAAACATATACCTGTTCGATTTTTGTGTGCGTGTGTGTGTTTGTTTTTTATCTGTAGTGTGTGGGCGGGAGGGCTGGTGTGTGTGTGTGGGGGGGGGGGTATGTTATCCTTGAGGTCGTTAAATTGTTTTGGATATAACAGCTCTTTGAGACAATTTTCAATCTGTATCATACCGTCTCCTAGACAGATGAAGAAAGAAAAAGAATGAACAGGATAGATGAGAGAACAAAAAAATCTAAACAACCACCATCCCGCACCTGCTGCAAGCTTGGTCGGTCTGTGCCTTACCATTATCCGAATATCAGGATGTTGGTGGTATACGGCTGCTGAGGCACGTTGAATCTATTTTAACCTTTATCTATTACAAAAAATTTCTGTTAATGCAATTTTTATTAATTTTAACGCGGAAATTATGATCTTATTTCACGCCACATACATCATACAGGTATCTATGGATACCGGGAATGAAAAGAGCGGATACCGGGACTTCGAAGCATTATTGCTACCAAATGAACTGGTAAATTTTAAAAAATTCTAATGTTTCATTAAGATAAAAACATTGCCTGTACATTGATATTCAACTTTTGAAATTCGGTTCAGTAGTTTATGTTTTATATGAGGCAAATGATAGCTACCACATGGATACCGGGACAAAAAATCCCGGTACCGGGACTTTGAGGTATTATTTCTGCAAAATAGCTAAGTCAAATTTACAAATTTTACGTGTTGTGTTTAGACTAAAATATTATCTTTTATCTGATTTTTAATATGCCAAATTCGGTCCAGTAGTTTGAATTTTATTTGAAGTTAAACATGCCTACCCCATGGATACCGGGACAACAAAATCCGGATACCGGGACTTCAGTTGCAAATAAATGGAAGAAAATAAAATAAATATGAACCAAATTTATTTCATATTATAGATTGGTGTATTGCCTTTCAAATGACACCAAACTTATGAAATTCTGTGCAGTAGTTTTGAATCTATGCCCTGTCAAGCCCATGTACCCCTGTGAATACCGGGACATGGATACCGGGAATACCGGAGATTATCACCCGCCCTGTTGGTGTTTAGGCTCACCAGCTTGGCCCGTATTTCGCAAGATACAGTGCGTTTTGGTTATTTGCGATGCGGTGTGTATTTATAGTGTAAGGGAGATAAATATAAAAATACTAGACCGAACCCGCCTACTGTCAAATTGCTAGAGGAGTCCTAACGCATAGTTTAATGCTTACAGGCGAAGTTGATATGTGACAGATGTCAGGCCTCAATACTGTCGAGGTGGACACGTCGTCAATTTTGCATAATGATGAATTAGCCAATAGCTACCAGCAAACTTTGGCTGATGTTAGTAAAACAAGTATTAGCTTTGGGAGGCCATTAGCTTTTGTTAAAAAAAAAGCGTTGACTAGACAATACAGATATAAAGTGTGCTCCAGTTTTGTTGTGTTTGAGTGGAACTGGTATTCATTTAGACACTCGTCTAGAAAAATGTACTCGTGCTACCTTTTATGTTTGTGTGTGTGTGTAGTAGGGGTGGGGGGGGGGGGGGTACATAGAATAACCGAAAAGCACAGAAATACCGGAAAGCAATGGAATAACCGAAAAAGCAATTTAAAAAAATCAGTTTTTATATGAATTATCATTATAATATTAATTTCTTGGGTGGTAGAAGTATTGAAAGAGTAATGTTGACAGGAGGCTGTTGACAGTGCAAAATACCTTGGGGTAAACATATCCAAAGATCTTAGCTGGAACACCCACATAAATGAAATTGCAAATAAGGCTAATAGAACTTTAGGTTTTGTTAAAAGAAATATTAGAACTAAAAATCAGTCTGTAAAAGAATTAGCCTATAAAACTTTAGTCCGACCCCAGGTTGAGTATGCGTCCACTGTCTGGAGCCCTTTCACAAAACGGAACATCCAAAAAGTAGAAATGTTGCAAAGAAGGGCTGCCAGATGGGTTACAAGTAGATATTTCTCCTATGATAGTGTAACTGAGATGCTGAGTAACCTCGGTTGGCGCTCCTTAGAAAATCGCCGATATGATGCTCGCCTCGCGATGTTCCATAAGATCACGTATGGTCTTGTTGCCGTGCCAATGCCTTCATATTTTGAGCGTCCCATCAGATTATCTCGTCACATGCATCCACTAAGTTTCTGCCAGGTACATGCTACTACAGATTATTACCGGTATTCCTTTTTTCCAGTGACTGTTGTTTTGTGGAACAGGCTCCCTACAGGTATAGTTCTCTTAAAAGATCTTGACTCCTTCAAGCTAGAAGTGAGCAAGATAAATCATCAAAGGCCATAGAAAATAAGACCTGTTTTTACCCTGCTTTTATCTCATTACTTTGCTAACAATACTAACACTTTCATCTTTTTTTCTAATCTCACTATCATTCTTTTAGATCTCGCTATCACTTTTTTACTTTTATTCTTACTAACCCTGCGCATAACACTCAGTAGAGGGTGACGCAGTAAACATAGATAGATAGATAGATAGATACAGTAGTCTTGGTTTAAAATCTGACAACGATTTTCCACCAAAACAAATGCACAAATATATAACCGAAAAGCACTTGCACAAGTCTTGTTTACCACTAAATTTTGTGTCTCAGATTGATAATCTGTGTGTTTATACTTAACTATATCTGACTATTTACAATCATGCTGTTATATTTACTAATTTGGTTCGTGTTGTTCTTACATAAAACAGATGGCAGTTCATATGCCTTGATATAATCGAAAAGCATTGAAAAAATGTTGAGCATCATTAGCACCCTTTCTCTTATAATGCTATTATGGTATGACACCCAAGCTAACAAAAGTGTCACAAATAATACTACGAATGATTTCCAACCAAGAATTCCTAATCATTCCCATGAAAAACTGATTTTTGAAATTGCTTTTCGGTTATTTAGGTGCTTTTCGGTTATTCAGGTGCTTTTCGGTATTTATGTGCTTTTCGGTTATTCTATGAACCCAGGGGGGGAGGGGGGGGGGGGCGTTGTATGGCTGGAAAATGTTTCATTTTGTTAAGCTACTTCATTCACTCTTCAATATTATGTCTCTGGTGGCAGCATAGAAAAAAAGAAAGTTAATAAAAATAGGATAGATTATAGAAAGACTTAAGACAGGACAGATCAGAAAAATGGGATAGACTGCAGTCTATATTTTCAGATTGTCATTGGGTAATCAGACCAATCCGGCTATAGTAGAGGCCCCTGTGTATAGCCCTCAACCCAAAAACCCTCTGATCCTAGTTACAGATTGCCCCCTAACAAATTAGAATGTGAGAGAGCAGAGTGTATCAATTGAATGTTGTTGATTGACTAGGACAGAAGTATTTTGCAATTCCTTAGTAAACTTCTTCTTCTTTCTTTCGTTCGTAGTAACTCCCAGGATTGGGACACCCAGAAGGACTTCTGGTAATTATCTTCTTGAGCACATAACTTTTTATTTTACCGTTGAGGGCTTTATATTTGTTTAAACCATAGGGCGTATATACACTAGTAATAATAAAGTTATAACACCTCCACCGTTGATATTTACATCTACTGTGACGCTGTGAACTTGACTAACTTCTATCACTCCTGTTTTAATATCTGCATACGACACAGGTGAAGCCTATAGCATAACTCTGTAGTAGCCTTAGTAATTTCCTTGATCTGAGAATCGATCGCTTTTGAAGACCGAGAATTTTGAACAGTCGAGCAGAAGTTTAACAATATTTTGTTTCTTGTTAAATAGGATTTTCCATTGACCAATTCCTATGTAGTTAATAATGAGTGATCTGACTTTAGGATAGAACAGTAAACACTAAATATCTAAAAAAAAAAATGGTTTATTACATGTTGTATTATGCTTTGATCAAATTGTATACCTAGAACTATGCTTCTCCCCAACCTGCTCATTTACTGGAACTTGATGCATGGATAGATGACTTGTGATTTTATGTCCTTTTCATCAGTGCTTCAGTCATATCAGGATGATGAGAAGGTGATAATGAAAAACTGTGTGCTGATGGTTTATTTATTATGACCATCAGGAATTCAATAAAATATGCCTTTGCTTGCAACTAGCTGAACCACGATATAAAATCACTTTCTGTGGTGGAATGGGTGCATAAGTTTTGTCAAATTTTCAGCTTTGACCATGCATGTATGTAGGCGATGCGACAATGCACTGATAGGCCAGAAACCACAATTATTTGTGGAATTCTTGGTTGTGTTACCTGTAAATAAAAGTGGTATGGTAAGACATACAGTATAATTAAAAAATGAATTTCATTTTGCTGAGGTTTATCGAAGTGTAAACTACATTGGGTCACGTGCAAAGTGAATGAACCCCGAAGGGGTTCATGTAAACTTTGCTAGTGACCCAATGTAGTTTACACTTCGATAAACATCAGAAAAATTAAGTTCATTACTTATATTTACATTCGTTTCAATCAAATCTTTCATGAAAAATCTTCTATAAGCGCTAAAATTGAAGCAGTAAACCATGTACACGCAGTTTTTTCTGCTAGCAGCAGAACAGCATACATGACGTCATGACGTTGCTAACGTCCAATCAGGTTGTAGAGAGCTATTGTTCATTTTGACGTCATTGACGTCGCGTGTCTCAATGTAATTATTGGAATGTAAACTACATTAGGTTCCAATGGTTTACTATAGGGCTTTTCAGTAAATACACCAAGAATGTAAATATATCCTATTAAACGCCCCAGGGGTGTTGCATTTTACAAAAGAGGAGCGTTATTTATAGTATAAAATGTAATAGACCAGACATTGCCAAAATACCACTTAAAAACACTATGAAGATAGAGGAAGTAACTCTTCTACATTTGCCTCCTTTCTCAGTAGGGCTCAACTCTTAAAAGAAAGATTTTGCTCCTCTAGGAGCAAATTCTTCTCTTTAAGAGTTGACCCCATGTCAAAGACCAACCTCATCCAGAGAAGCAAACAGGGACTCTTGCAAGTTAATATAGCATTATTTTAAGAAAACAGGCAGGGGGTGTTTATTACCCCCCCCCCCCCCCCCCATGTTTGTGGGGGGTATACTGTTTTCATGTTGTCTGGCCCTTTTTTGATCTTGCCTCTTTTTCCAGAGTTATGTACCTTTGAAGTTCTCAGTAGAAAAAGTTTGTTATTGTTACTCATAGACTGTTTGACAATTTTCTTGAAATTAAGTATCTGAACTAGTATTTGTATGCAAATGTGCATTAAGGTTTAAATTTCTGGCCTTTTTTGGTTATTGCCCTTTTCGGTATTTTTGACCAATTTCTATAGGGCTTTTTAGCCATTTTGGTCCAGAGAAGCAAATTCTTTCCTTCAAGAATTGACCCCTACTGAGAAGGAAAGCAAAATAACAAAGTTGCTTCCTCTGAAGGTATACCCATTCACTTTTATACAGCTTATTAGAGGTATTTTGGCATTGGCTGATTTACTGTGCACTTACGGCTCCAAATAACAATTTAATCCCTCACCCCCACCTCCTCCATACATGCCGGGCCGGGTAGCGCAATCGGTAGGGCACCTGACTCGTAAGTCAGAGGTCCTGGGTTCGAATCCCGGTCTGGCCACATACTTTCGTTTCTCCTTCCGCTGATTCAAGAAGGGCAGTTGTCAGTTACTGGCGAAAGTATGTGCACTTAGTACTGGTTAACCGCTTAGGAGGTCTAAGCCTGCCCAGGAATAGTGTGGTTAGGTTAACTGACCGTCCCGACATGACCTTAGTTGTTTACCGTGGACGTTAAGCATCAAATCAACCTCCATACACACAAACACACACTTCACTGCAGTGCTCTAGGGGTATTTAATAGGATTAATAGAATGTATTTTAGAGAGTTTTTGGTGTCACACAGTTGAAATTTTTTTTGTTATTGTTAATTTATTCCGCAGGGAGGGGAAGAACTAGGGTTTAAAAGAGGATAGATATGGTATTTAGAGAACTACAATGTATTGGTGTCACATCATTGAAAAACTTTTATTTTTTGTTTATTTTACTATTATTTTTTTTCAGCAGGGAGGAGAAGAACTAGGCAGTTTTCCACCAGACATTAAGGCAGTGAGTGTTGACACCATTACACAAACAAGACATGGAGACGTTGCCACTCAGAGCACCAGAATTGAGAGGTATAACACTGTTTGACCCTAAATATCCAGGCTGAAATGCCTCAAGCAGTACAGATCAGGGTGTGTGACTAAGTTTTACTTCTAGGTTCATGCAGAATAGTTAACATCATCTGGATGCTGCTGCTGACCTAAGGTCAAGGTCACAGACTTAAACATTTGCATTAAAGTTTTGTGTTAAGTTTATATTCTTTAATATTTCCAATATCCTTTGATGGAACCTTTTGATATTTGACTAGGGTTACTTTAAGGTTCATACAGAGTAGTTGACATCATCTGGATGCTGCTGCTTACCAAAAGTCAAGGTCACAGACTTGTATATTTGCCTTAAAGTTTTGTGTTAAGTTTATATTCTTTGCTTATATTTCCAACATCCTTCGATGAAACCTTTTGATATATGACCAGGTTCACTTCTATGTTCATGCAAAACAATTGACATCATCTGGATGCTGCTTCTGACATGAGGTCAAGGTCACAGACTTAAACATTTGTATTTATAAAGTTTTGCGTATTTCTAGTGTATATACGCCCAATGGTTTAAACAAATATAAAGCCCTCAACGGTAAAATAAAAAGTTATGTGCTCAAGAAGATAATTACCAGAAGTTATATTCCTTTATATTTTCGATATCCTTTGATCAATGGGACCTGATATTTGACAAAGTTTACTTTTAGGTTCATAGCTGCTTTCCAACGGTCAAGGTCACAGACTTCCCTATTTGTGTTAAAGTTTTGTGTTAGGTTTACATTATTTGTTTATATTTCAAACATCCTTTGATGAAAACTTTTGATGTATGACTAGGTTTACTTCTATGTGTTCATGCAGATCAGTTGACATCATCTGGATGCTGCTGCTGACCAAGGTCATGGAAACAGACTTATTGTCTCGCCTGCGAAGCAGAGGCGAGACTATATGTATTGCTTTTCCGGTGTCATCAGCAGCGGCGTAAACTTTGTCAAGTTTTCGTGTTTAGGTCATTTTCTTAGAAACTATAAGGGTTAGAGCCATGAAACATGGTTCATGCATACATTTCGAAGAGTAGATCTCAAAGCCATTATCAATATTGAGTCTTGACCTCCATTTTACGGTTGACTGACTTCGCAATTTTTTGTCGATTTTTAGTGTTTAGGTCACTTTCTTAGCAACTATAAGGGCTAGAGCTGTGAAATTTGGTTCATGCATACATCTGAAAGAGTAGATCTCAAAGCCATCATCAATACTGAGTCTTGACCTAAATTTTACGGTTGACTGACTTAGCAATTTTTTGTTGAGTTTTCGCGTTTAGGTCATTTTCTAAGAAACTATAAGGGCTAGAGCCATGAAACTTGGTACATGCATGCATCTGGAAGAGTAAATCTCAAAGCAATCATCAATATTGAGTCTTGACCTATATTTTACGGTTGACTGACTTTGCAATTTTTTGTTTTCGCATTTAAGTCTGTTTCTCAGCAACTATAAGGGCTAGAGCCATGAAACTTGGGTCATGCATACATCGGGCTAGAGTCATGAAACATGGTTCATGCGTACTTCTGGAAGAGTAGATTTCAAAGTCATCATCAATATTGAGTCTTGACCTACATTTTACGGTTGACTGACTTTACAATTTTTTGTCAAGGTTTCCCATTTATGTCATTTTCTCAGAAACCAGAAGGGCTAAAGCCATGAAACTTGGTACATGCATGCATCTGGAAGAGTAAATCTCAAAGCCATCATCAATATTGAGTCTTGACCTATATTTTACGGTTGACTGACTTTGCAATTATTGGTTTTCGCATTTAAGACTGTTTCTCAGCAACTATAAGGGCTAGAGCCATGAAACTTGGGTCATGCATACATCTGGAAGCGAAGAGCTTAAAGTCATAATCAATATTGAGTCTTGACCAACATTTTACGGTTGACTGACTTCGCACATTTTTTTGAGTTTCCCCATTTAGGTCTGTTTCTCAGAAACTATAAGGGCTAGAGCCAAGAAACTTGGTTCATGCATACATCTTTACTGATTTAGCTCTGTTTTGTGACAAAGCGCCAGCAGGCGAGACACCGCATTCCACGGAATTCTTGTGTTTACATTAAAATTTTGTGTTGAGTTGGTACTCTTTGCTGGTATTTGTAATATACTTTGATGGAACCATTTGATAGGTGACTAAGTTTACTTCTAGGTTCATACCCTATATAAAATTGGTTTCATTAGGTGGTGGTTTCCTTAAGGAATGGTGCTGGTCAGGGGTATACGTGATCCCCTGCTCACTTGCTCCAGTTGACTATATATTAATCCACTAAGCACAATCCCCAGATACTAGTACCCAAATCTTTACCATGAGAGCTCTCATAATGGGCAAGGTTAACACTGGGTACAATAAAAAAGAAAAGAAGAAAAAAAAACTGAATGCATCCAAAAAAAAGGATCTAGATATTTGAGATTGTTTTACAGGGTAAAAAACATCTCAAAGCTAAATTTCATATTACTGATTATGATATTTGGAGTCACACTAGAGTTGGAAACCTCCATCTTTTAGCCCAGTAAATATGGTAATACCAGTAAAACAGTTTATAAAGCAGAAGTCTTGGTGAAGGAAATTAGCAGAACTAGCAAAAATCATCCCTAATTATCACCAAATACTCCCTCTTATCTAGAACTCTGTGAAATGTGATATTATCAATTCCAGGTCTTCTCCACATGAATTTCTCCAGAGTTCTGCTGGAAGATTTTATGATTCTGTCGAAGTTGACGATGAGGTTCTCGAAACTATTGTGGCCAATTGCGAGAAAAAGAAAGACTTCACACAGTCTCGTAGATTACCAACATGGATGTGGCTGACAGTAGCTCTGATCTTCCGCGTCAATATGGACAACTCACCCAAAGCCTATGTTGGCACTTTTCTGTTTGGGTTAACAATTATTTCTGCATTTATTTTTACTTTTTTTGGTATGTGGTATACGGCATACGACATTCTCAGTGATAATACGGGTACAACTATTCATATTGGTTTTGTGACATTATTTATCGGCTTTTGTTGGTGTTGTATGGGGATTTACTCCTATAGACTGGCTGGCAAACTACTCTCTAATAAACACTTTGCCACAAGCGTAAGAATACATTCCAGGACTCTTTTCAAGGTACCAGCAGCAGTGTTGATAATTGTAGCTGGTCTTGGCTTCACCGGATTAAACATCTACAGGTCATATGAATCTGTGTACTTAGAGGACCATTGCAGCACGATCGGGGTCTACAGAATAATTTGTCATCTGATGTTTGTGTCAAGGTCAGCATTTTCTATTGTCGGGGCTTTGTGGAACTTATTTGTTGGGTGTATACTTCTGTCAGTAACAAGAACTCATACGATTGGTAAGTAACTGGGGGTAGCCATTGTTGCCTGGATGACTGGAAGACTTAAGGTTTTGCATCCTTTTCAAAAGTATTTCAGTCATATCAGGACAATAGAAGGATGATAATATAAAAGGCTGTGTGCAGCGGAATTCCATTACAGTGAAAAAGATTTCCACCTGTAGTGGGGATTGAACCCTACTAGATCAGCATGCCAGTGCCTAGTCCATTGAGCTATGGGGGCTCCTGGTAGCCTTTGCACTATTCCAGATTCTGCAAGGAAAAAACAGTTTGGGGCATGTCTGAAAGGTAAAGACTGAGATGAGCTTGCAGTCTGATTAGAGTCTGCACTATGCACTGTTCAGATTTTTTAAGGTGGAGAGATATGCTTTCTGGGGTAGAAGTTTTGCCATTTTTTTGCCAGTTTCAGTTTTGTTCCATTAAGAGCAAATTCTTTTGTGTAAGAGTAGACCTTATTTTGGAAGTTGTTTGTCATCCAGGCAAGCAAGCAGGAAGATACAAAAGTTGTGCTCAATTTAGATTGGAACACACATCAAAATACTGTATACAAGGCTTGTTTTGAATGAGTTATGTGAAAACCAAACATTGGAAACAATGAAAATCAGTGTAAAATATGTAGGGTTTAATTAATATTTTTCATGCTCAGGGGGTATGATCTTGAAAATTTATAAACTAATAGTTATAGGGTTTTATTGACCTTTTCCTATATTTACAGGGATCAGAAGATTTAAAAGAGACCTAGAAGATGATGCACAGTTATACGAGTTGTACTGGAGAGAGAAATTACGAATGTCAAATGTCGGAGAATACAATGCCGAGACAGTGTCCATTATGAACAGTATGTTCAGTTAACCCATTCCATTCGGGATACCCCTTTACCCCTTTAGGGGTATCTGGACAAACAGTTTGGATCCAGATCAGGTCCCACAAAGGTGGGATGTGATCTGAGATCCAAACTGTTTGTTAAACATCATTTCTGCAAGAGTTAGTTTGACCAGTATTATCAGAATTTTCTTGATTTTTGATGCAGATGACAATTTCAGCAGACAGCAAAAAATACCCAGAATGCAAAAAATCTCACATAAACAGAGCTCTAGATAAAAGGAAGAATCTGATGATAACTGAGGCATAATGTTTCTTATTTCTCATTGAAACTATACATTGTGACCCCTCATCTGAACCGTCTCATCGAGATGATTCAGCTGAGGGGTCTCAATGTATATTTTTATGCAAAATTGACAAAAATTATCCCAAATTATCATCAAACGCTCCCTCTTATCTAGAGCTCAGGCCCCGAGGTTATAAAACTTTTTTCGTGCTCAACTCAGCTGAGCATGAAATTTAAAATGCCCATAAATATAAAAATATCAAGAAATTCAGCATTTTTCAGGCTCAGATAAGCCAAGAAGGCTATTTTTTCTGCTCATAAATATTAAAATGCCAACAATTGTTGGCATTTTAAAATTTATGAGCAGAAAAAATTTCATGCTCAGCTGAGTTGAGCATGAAAAAAGTTTTATAACCTCGGGGCCTGGTCTGCTCAGTCATGAGTGTCTGCTCAGTCATGAGCAGACGGCTGGATAACTTATGATTAATGTCCATTTCAACAGTATTTCAGTCATATCAGGAGATGGGATGGTGATAAAGAAAGGCTGTGTGCAGTGGAACACCATTGATGGACATTATGGTTGAAAAGATTCTGCCGCCAGCCAGAATGGAAATGGTACCACTAGTTTGGCAGGCCAGCACTTAATCCACTGAGCTTCTAGGGCTGTTTTGCATGAACAGATTTTTGTAATACTCATTTTTGGCCAACCTGTACAAAAATACAGAAAAAAAAATATGGCAGTCATATGGCCATCTGCGGTGTCTTCTACCTTACATTTGGTGTAATTTTTCACCCAGATTGGGAATATCTGCATAAGGCGGCAAGAACTCCAGTTCTGGTTAAATAATGCCTCATGGGTATCATATTATGCCATCAATCAATATTTCAACTGCTACAATATTAGCATATCTCCACAGAAACTCTGAAACACCAAACTATGCGGAGATGCGCAAAATGATAATAGCCACACAGAGTTTTTCTGTCTATATCCGCAGACACTCCAAACAACAATGACTTTCATTATCACTGCCCCAATGTCCTAATTTGACTCAAATACTCTTGAAAAGGAGGTAAAATTGCAAGTCTTCCATCCATTCGTCTTGTGTTGTGGCTCATATTCTTTTTAACAATGCCTTGTCTTGCTGTTGTAGACACAGACTGGTTAGTCTGGGATGAGGAAAATAGTGACGACTCAGCCACAGAGTTGAAAGCCAGTCCGACACCAGAGAAAGCTAAAGGTGATGTTTTTACTCAAACAGAAGACTTTTCCAGTTCTCTGAGGACAAGGACAAAGAATCACAGGAAGGTAAAGAGTTTGGATGTTAACCCATTCCATTCGGGATACCCTTTTAGGGATATCTGGGCAAACAGTTTGGAGCCAGATCAGGCCCCACAAACGTGGGGCCTGATCTGAGATCCAAACTGTTTGCTGCCTAGACATCATTTCTACAAGAGTTAGTTAGACCAATATTGTCAAAATATTCTTAAGTTTTGATGCAGACGACAATTTCAGCAGATGACAAAAAAAAATCCCAGAATGCAATGGGTTAATAAGTAGGCTGTAATTACTTTTATACTGTTAGAGTCATTACTCTGAAATGTGTAAACATTTATTTTACCAGATCTAAGAAAAAACTTTTGTCTATAATCACTTGTTAGATTTAAGGAGCGAACTCTTTTAGAATGTTTTTTTTATTATCAAGGAAGCAAATAGGAAGTCACAAAAGTTGTTTCCCTTTATAAAAATGGTTGGAGAACATGAGATGTACCAAACACAGGCAGTATACCTGAGTGTATAAAACTCTATGTTTAGTAACATAATTCTATACAGGTGTAAATCTGAGAAGTTGCAATAAGAAAGTCTTGCAAATCATGTGTAATTGAAATACACATATAATGCAGAACTTTACATTTACATTTCAGTGTATAAAAATTAAATACAATGTAACAAGAAACGGCATGGTTCTAGCCCTAGGTAGTTACAGCTACAGTTACAGTTATGACTTACACATAAAATAACAGTTGGGGACCCTGACAGTAGGGCAAACGAATCATCAGCGTTTGAGCCATTTTAAGTTCCACTGCAATAGGAAAAAAGTTCTTGTTTATATCTAGTCTGTTTAGCAGTGATTGAAATTTGTTTTGCCTTATCAGATTTATATATGAGCCGTGACAGGACCAAACCAATCAAAGTGGCATGTGTGCCCTGCAAAGACTCAGAACAGCCTGGGCATCTGTCCAGTCTGATCAGAGTCTTGGCTGTGTGATTAAAAGGAAGCTAAGGGTTTAAACCTGATTCATGCGGAAAGCGAAGACTCTGATCGTACTGGGTGGATGCCTAGGCTGATCTGAGTCTTTGCTGGGCCCAGCTGCCACTTTGTTGGTTTTTTCATGTCCTGGCTCATATTTTTCTCTTTTCAGAAACAGTTGAGCTGTGGTGATTTGCCAGATGAACCTCCTATAATGACCAGTGATGAAATTCTTCTTTGTTACTGGAAAATTTCAGTAAGCAAATATACACAGGGATCAGACTAGAGGGTCAACCGGGTGAAATTTATGCCTTAGGTTGCGAAACTTTGCCCTGGGAGGCGCGATGAAAACTTGGCCTGAAAGTCTGGGAGTATTTTGTGAAAGCAGCAACTATGCCATAAACTCACAGATGAAGGCTTAAAATGTGGCACGGTGCTAGAGATTATGTGTTTTAGCAAATATAGCAAGGTTCAAAATCAACAGTAGCAAGTATCAAATTTGCCACCTAAAAATCTCATTTGCCACCTGAAGAAATTTTCGTTTAAATACTTCTTCTATGTGTAAGACTTAACACAATTCCATAAAATCAAAGGCTTATCAATGCTTTTGACCTTATGGAATTTTGTTTAGTCATAAATCTGACAACAGGACTGTTTTTGGCCTCCAGTGTATGCTACCAGGTATGTGAGTTTTATCACTAGCTTTCATACCAAGTAGCAGAAAAATTGAATTTCTAACACTGAATTTTGTGGCTCATAGAATACTGGTAGATTCTAATAAAACTAGAGACTGTGAATATAAAGTGCATGGGGTAACGGTTTATCCAGGCTCAGTTTGTGTATACAGTCAACTCTCCATATTTCGAAGTCGAACTTCGGCCAAAACTACTGATATCTCAAAGTAAATTTTCTGGAACTAGAAAATTTACTTTGAGATAACAGTAGTTTGAGATAACGGGAGTTGAAATGTAAATAAAAATGAGAAACATATTCTTCGACATAAGAAGATACTTTGAGATATCAGTGTTCGAGATATCAGGAGTTGACTATTTGCAAAAATGCAGCCTCAGTTAAAAAAAAGTAGAATGTATACCCACAAAGCATTATTTCACTGCTAAATGTGAGAGTAAGTGAAATAAAGCAGTCACCAATTAATCCTATAAGTATTAAAAAAGCAAACAAAAGAGTTCTGGGTTTAAACTGAGATTCACAGATTATACATAAGGTTTTATGGTAACAGTAAGTATTCATATTTTTCAGAATAGAATGCGAATCACCTCAAAATGTCTACAGAGATGGCTGGCCAGTTGGATAGCCTTTGTAGTTCTGTGGCTCGGGGACTACGTTATTTACTGGCTGAACCACAAACCTAATCTGAGTGAAATTATTGAGTTCACTGTACCAGTTCTTATTCTGCTTATCATTAGCTCGGCGTACGCTGAGGCTAATGGGGAGGGACAGAATATGATAAGGGTGAGTACATGTACATGTAAATTAAAGTGCACTAAACAAGGTTGCCACAGTCAGGGGAAAATATCTGGAAAATGATTTTTTTTTTCCAAGTCAGGGAAAATAAGGGAATTTTGTGTCTGGGAAATTTGGAAAGGGCTTGAAAAGTCAGGGAATTTGAAAATTAATGTCTACAGCAGTTTTCAGGAAGTATGTACATGTACTTTGTTAAAGGGGAAAAGACTATTTCTACATATTTATGCTGACAGGTGAGACACCGCCTTTGGCGGAATTCTTGTTATATGATTAGAAAGAACAATAATTTTGGCAACATCTTAAATATTAAATTTTGAGTCAGTTAAATTTACTTTTAATTGAAGCACCACCTGCTTCTTATGAGGAGTCCTATGTCACAGCTCCAATGAAGAGTGGTTATTAAGGATAATTAAAAGACAATTGTTTCTTATTTCCGAAAGAAAATATGTTATGACTCTTCATTAGAACCGTCTCAATGAGATGGTTCTAATGAGGTGTCCAACTTATGTTTTAATGCAGAACTATGGAAAATAATCTCAAAATTATTGCTGTAGTACCCTTCTTTTTTGAAGCTTTGTAATGTATTTTTTGTTGAGAATTAGAAATTATCTTGAGATCTCAGTGGATATTTTCTTTCAGTGTATATGTCCTACTAAAGAGAGATATGGTCTTCTGAGGTTTCTGTATGACCAGCCATTACAGATGCAGGTAAACAGACATAGTGGCTCTAAAGATGTTTAAATCTGCGAATCATTTTAGAGAATTAAAACATCAAGGAATGAATTATAGAATTTAGAAAATCACACTTTTCCATTGTAAAAATTTCAGGTAGCATCTCATTTATAATTCAAGAGGCGCTAGGCATACTCTGTATGCCATGCTCCTCTTAAATTATAACAGAGATTATGTCTTTGGACGGACACACGACGCCAGGTGTGTGCAACTATGGTTACGTACCGTTGAGCCACTTGGGTAACGTCGATACGAGAATTGAACAGAACAGAACAGTCTCTGGAGATCATGTCTTTCAACATGACCATAGCTGTTTACCATTGTCGTAAAACAGCAACAACAACAAATTATGAGAAGCAAGGGCAAATACTTATAGATCACAGTGCTCTCCCTTGACAGTGTATTTATGATTTAAAGATATACACCCTCATATGTTTCTATTAAATTTCAAATTTCCCTCAAAAATTTTTATCCTAGGCATGGTAATGATTGATGGTAAAAGTATTTTATCTGCTAAATATATGAATTGTGACAGTCACTGGTGGTTGCAGAATTTAAAAAAAATATATAAATATAGTTCCACCCCCCCCCCCCCCCCAAAAAAAAAAAAAAAAAAAAAGACTGGATACACACAGCAGTCATAATTAATTAGGATTAGGGTAAAGTTGTATCATGAATAATTTTAAGCCATTTCTTTAATAGACTTTGGACAGCTATTGGCTGAAAAGACCTCATGTGCACAGATAAGAGATTATTGTTCTGTCATTTACTCCACTATTCATAGAATTCAAAATGTGCTTTGCAGAAATGCCTTTTTATTCCTACATAGGGGTGAATCACTTGATGATGACAAAACTTTTTGTGAATATTCAAGAAGGGTTTTCACTGATATATCGTCCTTGTCTCCATAACAAAGATGTTTTCACTGAAGATTTTTCAAGCAAGTCTTAATTGTGCTGCATACAACTAATCAGTTTCATTATCTTGTGATTATTTCATGATAAAAATATGAGGTAGTATACTTTTAAAGTATTGTGATTTTACATTTCAGACATTTGGTATGGCCATATCCTACTATGCTATACTCACCGTCATTCTTGCCTTTGCTGTGGCCTTTGCTTCAAGACTGATTCTGGATGAAGTCTCCAAGCCTTGATTGCAGATGACACCAAGACATTTGTGTTACTGCAGCACAAAAGTCTTTGCTATGGGGCCTCAGTTCTTTGGCCTCTTTTTTGTACACCTGTACAAAAGTACAGGAAGAGCTATTGTTGTCCCTTGGCATTGGCGTCAGCGTTGATGTTTGCACAGGTCTTATTTTGTCAAGTTTGTTATGTATTTGGCAAAGCGTAGTCAGGTGAGCTATCCTGTATGCAGACATTTTTTTTTACTGTCCTGTTTTTCAAAGTTATTGAACTATGCTATTTTGAAAACTTGTATTGTACAGGATAATTTAGAATTTAGTTTATCAGAATGCATTTATATGAAAACTATTTTCCACATTTTCTGCATCTCGCGTTAGTTTTTCACATAGTTATTTTTATTATCAGTTCTAATTTTGCTACAGCAGAGTTCTGGCAGCCATGTTTATGAGAATCATAAGGAACAAACTGTTATATATAATTTTTTTAAGGTTTTTGCTATTATTACAGGTTATAAGCATTGTGATTTTATACGAGCCGTGGCACGGCAAAACCAACAAAGTGGCACTTGCGCCCAGCAAAGTCTCAAATCAGCCTGGGCATCTGTCCAGTCTGATCAGAGTCTTTGCTGTGCACTTAAAGGGTAGCTTAGGGTCTAAGGAGCGAAGACTCTGGTCAGACTGGGCACATGCTCAGGCTGATCAGAGTCTTTGCTGGGTGCACATGCCACTTTGTAGGTTTTGTCCTGTTGCGGATCAAATAAAGAATATAAGCAATATTGTGATTTCAAGTGTAGCATTATCTGATTAAGTCATAATACTCAAGTCATTTAGGATGTAAGGAAAACAGTATCTCATCTCAGTAATACTACTGATTGTATGAGAAAATAAGTCATACTGAGCCAGTAGAAAAGTATTATTTAAGAGACGGGAAAGTGGGTAAGGGTTTTATTTGCATTTTTATTCTTTCTAATTTTCATGATTTATATTTTGTCTTCTATTTTAGCGTAAATACTCACAAGACATTCAAATTCATTTTACTTCAAAATCTTAACTTTTTTTTCATTACAAATCATAAATCACCCCTCAATAGAACTTTTTATTTAGCAAAAAATCATATTCATTTGCAGCACTGCATGTCATGGCCATTGTACCTGAGAATGGGTGCTGAGAGCTTTATACCATTCAAATTTGTACCACCCTACCATAACTAGAGTGAGTCATTCTACAGCTTTGGAAGTCATTTGCTATCCCAGTACATGCAAACCCTGATCAAACTGCTTCAATTATTCTGGGTCTGGACTTGTTCACAGAGATGGTAATTCTCATACAATTTTTCTCTGTTAAAAAGAAACAAGGTTGTGACCCTGTTAGAACCTCCTTGCCAAGGCGATTCTTGTGGATGACTTGATTTGCAATTTTATGTCCTTTTCAACAGTATTTCAGTCATATCAGGACAATGGGTAGGTGATAATGAAAGGCCATGTGCGATGGAACCTTGTTTGTGAAAGAAGATTCCTGCCTACAGCAGGGCTCGAAAACAGGAACGCTAGATCAGCAGGCCAGTGCTTAACCTACTGAGCTACCGGGACTCTTGTGGGAACCTCTATTTCTATGAAGAATTAAACTTGTCCCAGAATTATCTTAAGGGGTGGTTGGGTGGTGCTGGGTATAACTTCCAGTGCGGGGGCATCCTACTGATTAGGATAATAGTAGGGCAAGGGCCTACTGTGCTAGCAGTAGGTGGGGGTTGTTTGGACATTTTTGTCACCCGACGTAGGCGGAGGGGGACTATAGAAATGACCCTCGTCCGTCCGTGTGTGCGTCCGTCCGTCCTTCCGTCCGTTCTTCCGTCCGTCCGAAATCTTGTCCCCGCAACTCCTCCTACATCTTTCATCGGATTGATTTGAAATTTTACAGAATGTATTCTTATGATATGAAGATGTGCATGTGGTTTTCGATTTTTGTTTCGGCCATTTTTGATGGAGTTACAGCCCTTGCTGACTCAGACCTTCCGAAATCTTGTCCCCACAACTCCTCCTACATCTTTCATTGGATTGATTTGAAATTTTACAGATTGTATTCTTACGATATGAAGATGTGCATGTGATTTTTTATTTTTGTTTCGGCCATTTTTAATGGAGTTACGGCCCTTGCTGACTTAGACCTTGTCCCCGCAACTCCTGCAACATCTTGTATCAGATTGACTTGAAATTGTGCAGAATGTTTCATCATGATCTGAAGATGTGCATGTGATTTTGGAATTTCAATTGTCCCATTTTTTACAAAGTTATGGCCCTTTGTCATTTTTTTTGCATTTTTCCAACTTTTGAACCGTTTGACCGAGAGCGCTGAAATTTGGTATGCTATTAGCATTTGGTTAATTGATTATTCTGATTATTGTTAGTATGTGCTAAATTATAAGTGACAGAGTTATTCCCCTTTCATAGATAATAGACATTCACTTAAAGGTAAAGGGATAACTCCAGAACTATTCATATTAATGGGCTGAATTTTCATAAATGCATTGTTCATTTTTCATCAGATTCATATAAGCAGGATTATGGCTCTTGTTATTTTGTTACTGGGTATACAGTCTTGATGTTTTGGTCATTTTGTAAGGGCCTATAGTTTCAGTAACCTGATTTTACACATATATGCCCCATTCTGAGCTGAAGTATTTTATATAGAGGCCCAGTAATTGGGTATATGTCTTTGCTTATGTTCAGTTATTATTTGCTTACCAGGTTCTGTTATATATATTTTCTGCCTTTGGCCATACATTTACTCTGAAACAGAATAAAGGGCTGAAGATTGTGACACATTTCAAACGTCGGGTGACACTTGGCCGATGGCCTTTTATTTCTCTCGTCTATCCTTACTCCTCTTTCTCCTTCTCTGGGAGACGGGTCGATATAGACTGGAATACTCTCTCACAGGGCCTTTAACCCAAATCAATCAGTCAATCAATCAATCAAAACCTTATCAATAGTTACGAGCCCAGTTGTTCAAAGCATCGTTAGCTTAATGTTGTTAGTCAAGGATTCATTAAATCTTCCAGTGCACATAAAATCCAAAGTGCTCATATTTTTGCTGACAAAATGTAAGGAGCTTTTGCACTGCAAAAGCAGTGCAAAAGCTCCTCACATTTTGTCTGCAAAAACTGGCAGCACTTTTTGGTTAGATACATTCAAAAATTTGAAGTCTCGTTAACTAACAATGTTGTTAGTTTTGAACAGCCAGACCCTGGTTTACTTGGGCATTTCTGCTATTCAGGGCTATAGGAAAGAATTCCAGTTTTGTGAATTTTATCTATGTGTAAATGCCAGTGAATCACTCAAAAATTGAAAAGAGCCGCAAAAGCTTGATTGATTGATTGGTTTGTTGCTTTATGTCCACAGTAAACAGCTATGGTCATGTCGGGACGGTCAGTTAATCTAACCACACTATTCCTGGGCAGGCTTAGACCTCCTAAGGGGTTAACCAGTACGAAGTGCACAGACTTTCGCCAATAACTGACAACTGCCCTTCTTGAATCAGCGGAAGGAGAAATGAAAGTATGTGGCCAGACCGGGTATCGAACCCAGGACCTCTGACTTATGAGTCAGGTGCCCTACTGATTGCGCTACACGGCTCAATATGAATTTTATCTGTGTATCAATGCCAGTGAATCACTCACAACTTGAAAAAAAGCCAAAAAGGCTTGATGTTGAAGGTGTGATTAGTTTGTGTTGACACAGTTATCAAGCCCACAAAAGTGAACGTCATTTCTTACGACTCCTTTTCAGTCAGATAGCTTAAAAGCTTTGGTTATTTTGCATACCGTAGAAACCTATACAAAGGAAATTGTTCCCAGTTTTCAAGTGGACTTATCAATGCATAAAATCCATTTCTTTTTGGTCTTGACCAGTCAAATGGCACTAAATTAGCAGCAGAATGTGGAGTTTGAATTATTGTATCATAAAATAATGCTCATATATTTAATGTGCAATATAATTTCATGTACAGTTGTTGTATTCATACCAGAACCTTTTTCTCTGATTTTGTTAACAATTTTTAGCTTGCCTGAATGAAGCTCAGGAAGAGCTATTATACTACCCCCGGCATTGGTGTTGAGTTATTTTAAAATCCGTTGAGAAATGTAGGCTATAGAGCGATGACAAAGTTTTTCTAAATATATGTGATGACGTCGTTTTCTCCATTATAACACTATGGGATTTTTTTCAAACGCTCAAGGGCAGCTAACTCCGTAGTCTGTGCTCGAATCCGACCAAATTTTGAACTCATCCAAGCTCTTGTGTATGTCATCATTACCTGCAAGTATGATAAGGATCTAATCAAAAACAGTCGAGAAAACGTGATGACGTCGTTTTCCCCATTATAACCCTATGGGGGCTATCTGTTGCCATGGAAACCAGAGTTCTGAGCTGATCGGCACCAAAACCTAATGCAGCCTTTCCCCCACCCAAATGATGCTTCAGATAAAATTTGATTGCGACCGGCCCACTGGTCTCTGAGATATTTATGTTTGAAAGTGTTGACGCACGCACCCACCCACGGACGGACGGACGATGGCTCGACTCCCATCCTATAAGCTCACCTCTGAGCCTTCGGCTCAGGTGAGCTAAAAAGTTAATCTGCTATAAAAACACATTATCACCATATGGAAGTTAATCTGCTATAAAAACATCATCATATGGATCATCTCCCTTCATAATTCTTAACAAGATCAAACTTCAATAATTTGTCGCATCAGGCAAAATATTCTTTAATGGTGTATGGGTATACATCCATGATTTCTGCCTTTCTGTCGAAGGCAACAATGATTTTAATTCCCTGGATGATGAGCCCTTCAAAGTTGGGGTCTACCCTCGAAGGAAAAAAATAGCTCCAAGATGAAGAGTAGACCCTATTTTGGAAGGCTTGGAGCAAATTCTTTGAATTAAGAGTTAATTCTAAATTCTAAAAGGAAAGAATTTGCTCCTTGAGAAGCAAGAATTGACCCTGTAGGGTAAAGAGGCAAAACGGAACAAATTCCACCGCATACCCGACTTGCTTCATTTTAGAACTTTGCATTCAGTTCTGTCTTTATGCATCTAAAACGTATTCTTTTATAGCCTTTCGAAATTTGGCCGGATTCGAGCACAGACTACGGAGTTAGCTGCCCTTGAGCGTTTGAAAAAAATCCCATAGTGTTATAATGGAGAAAACGACGTCTTCACATATATTTAGAAAAACTTTGTCATCGCTCTATTGCCTACATTTCTCCATGGATTTTAAAATAACTTCATACAAATGTAGGGCATGACAATATCTCGAGCAAGTTTGACTTTCAGGGTGCTGCACCCAAGGTCAAGGTCACTGTGGCTATTTTAAGAAAAATTTGTCATCACTCTAGCGCCTACATTTTTCAACCGATTTTAAATCAAATTCACACAAATGTAGGGCATGACAATATCTCGAACATTTTTGACTTTCAGGGTGCTGCGCCCAAGGTCAAGGTCACTGTGGCTATTTTTAGAAAAACTTTGTCAGTGCTCTAGCGCCTACATTTCTCAATGGATTTTAAAATTAATTCACACAAATGTAGGGCATGACAATATCTCGAGCAAGTTAGACTTTCAAAGTGCTGTGCCCAAGGTCAAGGTCACTGTGGCTATTTTTAGAAAAACATTGTCATCGCCCTAGCACCTTCATTTCTCCATGGATTTTGAAATAACTTGACACAAATGTAGGGTATGACAATATCTATCAAGTTTGACTTTCAGGATGCTGTGCCCAAGGTCAAGGTCACTGTGGCTATTTTTAGAAAAACTTTGTCAGCGCTCTAGCACCTACATTTCTCCACGGATTTTAAAATAAATTCACACAAATGTAGGGCATGACAATATCTCAAGCAAGTTTGACTTTCAGGGTGCTGCAATCAAGGTTTTTGATTAGATCCGTATCATACTTGCAGGTAATGATGACATACATAAGAGCTTGGATGAGTTCGAAATTTGGCCGGATTCGAGCACAGACTACGGAGTTAGCTGCCCTTGAGCGTTTGAAAAAAATCCCATAGTCTTATAATGGAGAAAACAACGTCATCACATTTTCATTTTTCATCGGATCCTCTTCATACTTGCAGGTAATGAGGATATGCATAAAAGCTTGGATTAGTTAGCATTTCGGCTAGATCCCACCACTAACTATGGAGTACCTGCCCTGAGCATCCAAAAAATCAATGTCGCCACTTTTTCTTGGTTTCTACCTATCCGATCCTTTTCAAACTTGCAGGTAATGAGGAAATGCATAATATCTTAAACAAGTTCAAATTTTGGCCAGATTAGGCCAACCACTACGAAGTTAGCTGCCCTTGACAGCTCTGTCTATTGTGCTCTTGATCGGATACTTTTTAAACTTGCATATATTAAATGAGGGCATACATAATGTTTTGGATGAGTTTAATTTTCAGCCTGATTGGACCACTGACTGTGGAGCTAGCTGCCCTTGAGCATCTTAAATATCACTATAGGTTTACATTGTCTCTCAGGTGAGCAATTGTTGCCCTTTGGGCTACTTGTTTTGTGATGTTGCAAAGAAGAGAAATGGCACACAAAATAATACTCAGCTGAAAAAATTGTTCATATCTTTAGCTTGAAAAGTTTATTTGCATGCCTGTTCTGATATCTGATATTGGATCTGTATTTCAGTTTTGTCAGTACTCCAGATACGAAAAGAGTAAAAGAGATAATTCCGGGATAATTTTCCTTATTTTTGCATAAAAACATACATTGTGACCCCTCATTAGAACCCTCTCGCCGAGACGGTTCTAATGAGGGGTCACAATGTATGTTTTTATTGAGAAATAAGAAAAATTATCTTTTGAATTATCATAAATAACGCCTCTTATCTGGAGTTCTGGGTCCGAGGTTATAAAACTTGAATATAATCTCAAGCTCAAAATAAAACACACTGATTGTCTGCTTCCGAGTATATGCTTGGAAGCAGCCAATCAGTGTGTTTTGAGTTTGAGAATGTACTCAAGTTTTAAAACCTCAGGGCCTGGTTTTGTTATCATTACAGTCTTCCTCAAAACGAGCCAGAAACTATTTTGCTTTTGAATATATATTTTTAAGAGTTTACTATAATCTTGAGCTTTACAAATAAACTGGAACTCTCTTTGGTGTTTTTTTACTTACCAGTTACTAAAAGCTGGAAGTGAGACATAGGCATAACTTTTCCCGTGGCTGCAGTAGTGTAAACTTTGTGTCGAATTAACTGGTCTAGCTCGGTTTTGTAACAAAGCTCAAATAGGCTAGAAATCACATTCCACGGAATTCATGTTTCTGTATAATTCTGTTTTCCAATTGTCCCAGGAATTTGTGCTGATGCTAGATTGGGAGTAAACAGAACAGTCTTGATTCTGATTCCTACAGGAGCATTGTCTCACTGAACAGGTCTCGACAAATCTTTGGACCATAAAACAACTTTTTCAAATATTAGGATGAATTGAATTAAGTTGAACAGGTAAATATTTCAGGGGAAGCAAATATATGTATAAGCCATTTTTGTTTTGGCCTCTCTTCTCAACAACAGGAGTCAGATCTTACACAAAAGAATTTGCTGCTATAGGAGCAAATTCTTTTGTATATGACTTGACCCTCTTTTCAAAAGATTCTGTTGTCCAGGACACAACAGGAAATCACAAATTGTATAAATGGCAGAAAGTATACATTGACAGTGCTCCAGATAAGAAGGGGTAACAGAGATAATTTAGGGATAATTATCATTATTTCTCCACAAAAACATATTTTGTGACTCATCATTAGAACCGTCTCGTCGAGACGGTTCTAATGAGGGGTCACAATATATGTTTTCGTTGAGAGATAAGAAAAATTATCTTTGAATTATCCTCAATACCCCCTCTTATCTGGAGCTCTGCATTGATATACTCCTAGGGTTATGCTTTATTCCAACAAACTCCCAGTCTGAGTAGAATCTTAGCTGTCTGCATGGAGCTAGCTCAGACCCTTAGCTATCCTTTAAGAGCACAGCAAAGATTGATCAGACTGGGCAGATGCCCAGCCTGATCTGAGTCGTGCTGGGCTCACATGCCACTTTGCTGGTTTTCCTGTGTGGCGGCTCAACTGGTCCTGCAGTATACCTATGGCATCAAGTAATGGAAAGACATTCATACATCAATCACTTTTTGTGTGAAGTGGATTCATGCTAAAGATGCAAGAACTGAGAATACCTCTGAATATGAAAATTTTCAGGTGCTGAGGTGTTTCTAGTCTATGCATCTCTCACACTTATCGGATAACTATTACATCATTTCGCTTCATCAGCAGTCTTTTTGCAACAATTTGATTATTTCAGCTGCGACAGTAGAAAACCAACAGTGGCATGTGCGTCGTGTCAAGACTCGTTGACCTGGGCAGTGGCACTAAGCTACCTCCATGCCCTCAGTGCAAACTCTGATCAGCCAATGCCCAGGATGATCAGTCTTTGCTGGGCACATGCACCTTTGTAGGTTTTGTCGTGTCGCTGCTCATTTTAAGTCAACTCGCATTTTAAATTTCAATGTTTTCATGATTTGAACTATTTCAAGGCATATGGATGGATGACATTGAATTTTACATCCCATCCAATTGTGTTTTAGTCATCGGGATGATTGTGGGTTGACAATGTGAGGCTATGTGCAATAGCCATTTTCAGGCTGAAATGAATTCCATTTCCAGTGGGATTCAAACTGGGGCCACTTGTTTAGTAGGCTATCGCTTAACCAAGCTACCGGGGCACCTCTAGCCATATGGAACACTGCAGCACAGGCATATCAAGTGATGAGATTCTAGTTTCAAAATCCAGGCCATGCTGAATGTCAATTCTTGTATGAGGCAATAATTATTCTAACTTGAAAATTTGCCAGGGACAGCCATACTGGACTCTCAATTTCAATGATGACCAACAAGACCTTGAGCGCTCAGGGAGTACATAGCTCCAGATAAGATGGAGTTTTGAGGATAATTCAGAGACAATTTTTCTTATTTCTCCATGAAAACGTATGTTGTGATCCCTCATTAGAACCGTCTCGGTGAGACGGTACTACTGAGGTGTCACAACGTATGTTGTATGCAGAGTTTGTATGCAGAAATACAGAATATTATCCTTAACTTATCCCTGTTACTCCTTATCTGGAGCACTGAACTGTCTGAAGAGCTAAAAACAAAACAGGTGAAGTTTTTTTCTTTTATTTCTTCTGAAAGCACTGAAGGATGTTGCTCAATGTCCCCTTTGTGAACTGCTCAGACCATTTTTCTCAACAATGGGTTGATCTGTGTTTCTCTCAATCCACAGTCGCCACCATCATTGTAATGGTTGTATTTCCGTCGCCAGCCTCCGGTAGGAGTGTTCAGTTTAAACGGCCACAAGAAATTAGAAGCCTGCTTGAAGTTGGGTCCAACAGTCATAATTTCATGGATTAGGTCCTCCATACAGATGATACCATATTTGCCTAAAAGAAAATAGGAAGCTTATAAAATTAGCTCGAAATAATAGAACCCTTCAGCTTCATTCACATGGTAGAAATTTTGACAGTGCTGGTTTGGTAAAGTAGAATAGGCTCATTTGAATGAAAATACATGTATATACCATATTTTCTTAGCCATATCAATACTGTAAATTAAAATCTTAAAGAGTTCCTTCAAGAGCAGAGAACACCTTCACAAACAAAATGTCAGCCGTGACACTACAAAACCAAAAGTGGCATGTGCGCGATGCAAAGACTCAGATCAGCATCTGAGTCTGATCAGAGTCCTTGCTGTCCGCTTAAAGGCTAGTCAAGGGTCTAAGCTACCACCATTCCAACAGCAAAGATTCTGATCAGACAGGGACAATGCTCTGGCTGATCTGAGTCTCCGCTGGGCTCACATGCCACTTTGTTGGTTCTGTCGTGTTGTGGCTCATTTGTCCCTGTAAACAGAGAGTTAAGGTGGCCTCTATGTTTCTTCCACCTTTAACAAAGATAAACAACATTGATTGTGACTTTTTGCTTGCTTCCCTGGTTGACAAAGCCCTTCCAATAGGGTCAATAGGAGCAAATTCTTTTCTTTTAAGAGTTGTCCCCCACAGCAAAGGAAGGCAAACGTTAAAATGGCAAAGTTGCTTCCCCAGAATCTGTGCTCATTTACCTTAACATGTTTCTGCAATGCAGTTTTTCTTCTTTAAATGTCAACAAAATCAGTTTTCTTTGCCAAGGGGTATGCAGCCAAACTATGGTCAAACAGTGCCAACTCTGATCAGACAGCTCCAAAGAAGAGTCTGGTTTGGGTCTAAATTGTTTGTGCAGGTTGGTTGTTTTGCATTCAACAGCCCCCTGAGACAGCATTTGAGTCTATATCAAGCTACCTCGCATACAGAGGGATAAAGATGACTGGAGCGATCACTTGCAGTTTTACTGCCCTTTCAACAGTATTTCAGTTGAATCTAGCCAAGGTATCTAAGTGGGTTAAGCACAGGCCTACTATTAAAGCTAGCGGTCCAGGTATGAATCCTGATGGAGGCCAAAATCTTTTTAACTGTAAATGGTTCCATTGTACACATCCTTTCTTTATACAAGTATTCCATCATCTTTTGAATGAAAAGTTGTTGGAAAGGACAGCAAGTCAAAAGTGCAGGTCATCCATCTATAGCCAGTCAATTAGACTGGTGATAACTGGAAGGCAGTGTAAAATGGAACCCCATTTATGGTTGAAAATAGAATGCAGAATTCGAATCCTGATCTTTAGCTAAGTAGGCCAACCATTAACCCTATGAGCTACCAGGGCTCCTGGGAGTAAGAGGTTAGTTGGTTGTCTTGGGTTTAACAGCCCTTTGAGACAGTAGTATTTCAGTCTATATCGGGCCGTCTCCCAGAGAGGGGGAGAAAGAAAAAGAGAAATACTGCAAGCACAGTAGGCCCTTGCCCTACTTTAATCCAAGTCAGCAGGAAACCCCGGCACTGGAAGTTATAACCAGCACCATCGCCCGAGCAACCACCCCAGGACAGACAACAATAAAAGATTAGAACTGTCTCACCAAGGCAGTTCTAAATAGGGGCAACAACGTGTTCTTAAAGAAATAAGAAAAGTTATCTTTGAATAACCCTCTTATCTGAAGCTCTGCAAGGCTTTCATACCTGTAGCTCTAAATAACAGAGCCTATTTGACAATAATTAAGGTCTTAACCCATTGCATTCAGGGTTTTTTTTTTTTGTCTGCTGAAATTGTCGTCTGCATCAAAAATCAAGAATATTTTCACAATATTGGTCTAACTAACTTTTGTAGAAATGATGTCTAGGCAGCAAACAGTTTGGATCTCAGATCAGGCCCCATGTTTGTGGGGCCTGATCTAGATCCAAACTGTTTGCCCAGATACCCCTAAAGGGGTATCCTGCATGGAATGGGCTAAGTCTAATTGGAAGCACACGTTTTGCTCCTCCTACCAAGAGGTCACAATGTAATAACCCTGATTTATTTAATTTTATCACCAAATATTAGCCGCAACACGAGAAAACCAACAAAGTGGTTGTGCGCCCAGCAAAGACTCGGATCAGCCTGGGCATCCGCCCAGTCTGATCAGAGCCTTCACTGTCCGCATAGAGGTAGCTTAGACCCTTAGCTACCATTTAAGTGCTTAGGAAAGAGTCTGATCAGACTGGGCGGATGCCCAGGCTGATCTGAGTCTGCGCCGGGCACACTACCACATTGTTGGTTTTCTTGTGTCGCTGCTCATATTCCCTCATACTGTAAAACACTTATATTTGGCGGCAGCAAAATTTGGCGGTTTTTAAATATGGACCTTTTGGCGGATTTTTATATTCGCGGTTTTGTGATTCTCAAGAACAAAGTATTTCTTCTGATGTCGTATTTTGCTCTTTATTTGAGCTCTATATTGTCATGTTGGTTAAAATAAAAGCAATTATTATTATACTCATGTTACAGTTTGGGTAGTTAATTGTTTAAAGTAAACTGATTTTGTGTTCCTTCTGATTTAATCAACTTAATTGAAATACTAATAAGTATGGTGAGAACATTTCAATACTCCGTTTCCTCCCTCTTGTTGTTTGGGAAGCATCTTCTTTTGCGCATATATATGTGATGTGTATTAGGTTTGATATTTTGGTAGAGGAAATAGGATCATGTGCTCAATAATATTTTTCTTCTTCGGTATCATGAGCTTATATTGGCGGCATTTTAATTTGGCGGTTTTCTTCTTTTCCGCAAATATCGCCAAAATAAAGTTACCGCCAAATATAAGTGTTTTACAGTATCTAGAGCACAATATTACCTAGCTGCTTCTCAATGATGGCGTTATCTGTCAGAGGTATTCTTCTGCCATCTACTTTACCATAGCCACGCTTGTATATCAGTTCACGCACACTCTTCAAGTTGGGATACCTGTAATAGAAGACAAACAGTAATCCTTTATAAGTTTATTCTACATTTGAGCCGCAAAACGAGAAAACCAACAATGTGGTTGTGCGCCCAGCGCAGACTCAGATAAACCTGGGCATCCGTCCAATCTGATCAGCCTCTTCACTAAGCGCTGAAAGGGTAGCTAAGGCTCTAAGCTATCTCCATGAGGACAGCAAAGACTCTGATCAGACTGGGCGGATGCCCAGGCTGATCTGAGTCTGTGCTGGGTGCACAACCACATTGTTTGTTTTGTCGTGTCGCAGGTCATTTATCAAATTCTGGGGTCGAAACATTCTATTTCTGCACCAGCACATTTTAAATGTGATGCTTTTATTGTGGAATGACACCAAATTTTAACTGCACACCAAAACTGTGAAATGCCTGCGTAGAGAACTGACATTAAAATGTGATGCTGGTGTTATGAAGAGTGAGAGAACTCGGTTTAACGTCCCACCAATAACGAGGTCATATGGAGACAGGACCTTGGTTTAAAGTCTCATCCGAAAGACCAGTGAAGCGGGGAATCGATCTTGCGACCCCTGGATTGGTAGTACGGAGTTAGGGATGGGTATTGCCAGAATTTTCGTAGTGCGATATATTGCAATACACTCACACTGTATTGCAATACGTATCATAATATATTGTGACATTTGTTTTCTACATGTAAAGTACACTGGAGGGCTTTGCATGGAAGTAGATATAAGATAATAAAGATGTATTATGTTTAACTTTGGTGTTTTCATTTATCCTTCATAAAGTGTGACTTGAACTGGACAAGGCTGAAGGGAATGACTAGTGGAACTCCTCTAAATAAACTGTCTGGCTAAGATTTTGGTTAAAGGCTTAGTCTGAAAAAGAAGGGCAATCCTATATCTAGCTTTTTATGCATTTTCCTAAAGGTAGCTGTTTATCAGCAGGAAAACTAAGACTTCAAGTTTTGTAGTTACTTATTAACTGTCAAGTATAACGTTTATTTTCATGAATGTTTGACAACCATATCGCATTTGCGGCACACTGCAACATTTTCAGTAATGGTAGAAAGGCATGTGCTACCCGCAGAATTATGCCTCAGATTTTAGGACTGAAATAGCAGCGCGGCTTATACAGCAGAACAAGTTTTTTGAGGGAACATTTTCTCGGAGAAATTCACTGTTTGAAACGCCCAGTTGGTGTTTTCATCTTACGATAACTTGCAACGTTCAATCTAGATATATCTAGCCCATATAAGGCATCATACCTATCAGCTGAAGCATGTTTGTAAGGCTGATCCAACTATCAAAGTCAATTTCATCTTTAGAAACAGAGAAATACATTTTCAACACGTTTTTCAAATACTGCGAAAGTTTACCAAGCCACGCGCCCTTCCTGTCAATCAATCTATTTTTAGCCCTGACTGGTTGCGGTATAATTTGTGAACATATTTCGGGTATGTTGCGAAGCTGATGCCAAATTTGATGCGTGATAGTTCCCTTTCGTAACACATTGCTCTCGTAAAGCCAAATTTGACAAATCTTTAAACGAAGACGGAAGAGTCCATTTAGGGTGTGTCTGGGCGATAAGAGACCGTATGCCATGTGCTTATAAAGAATATACATCAAACCTGCGCAACTGTGCTTGGCAAACAGCGTCATCAATTTTTACTAGATAGAGTCCCCAGGATTCATAATATGCGAACAAGGAAGTCTATGGCCAGACAGAGAACATGCGCAGGCTGATCTTTGTTTATCCGATAGTTACTTTATCTTGCGAAGCCAATCACACTAAACCTCGTTGTCCATGTGAGTTCTTAAACTACCCAATTAACGCTTATTACCGCTGATTGTGCAATTATCAAATCAATTTTTATTAATCTTTTCATGCTGTGCGGTCAAGCGTTATATATATTTTTTCCAGTGACTGGTTTAAACCGGTTGATCAAAGCACCACCATTAGGTCAGAAGCGTTAGGCGTGAAATATAAATTATGATTTTGATTTTGTAAACGATCTTTTCAGTAACGTTTTAAGGAATAACGGCTTAGCCAAGATAATGTGGACAATTTAAGTTTCCCCATGTTATGCGATGGTTCTGAGCCTCACATACATCTCATCTCCTTAAAAGTTGTGTAAATGAATAGTACTTCAAATGAGCTTTCCTGTGATATATGGTTTTATATATCTGCATTGAATAGTTTACCAAATCTTTGGTCTGAAAGGCTCAAAAATGACCATTTTTTGCATGTAATGCTGTTGCAAGAAAAAGAAGGCATTTTTTAAATGTATGACACAAACAGGGACTGGATCAGATATTGTAAAATATATGTTCTTCTAAAGGAGACGCCATTCTTATTAACATTACTTTTTACGGAATGAAAATCATATAAAAACTGCCAAAAACATGTAGAAAAATGTAAATGTATACACTTGTTATGCATTTCCAGTTTTTCACCAATGGTTACTTCACATTTAGAAAGTATACTTTTCACTGTTAAATAAATTAAGAAAACATCTGTAATTTACAAAAAAGATGCAATCACACATGAAAACCACAAACATTTTTATGAAATGCTCTCCACCTAGTTTTACTGGCCTAGCCAAAATCATGTTAATTTTGTATAGTCCGTAGCCCCATATTTCAGCATGTGCTATAAAAGTCAAATCATTGTCTATCTACATGATAAGGTGTTTTATAGTTTCAGAAAATGACAGAACAGCTACACAAAAAGTGATTAGCGGCTGATGGCCGGCAACAAAATTCTACAGCCAATAACAATTTGTCCGTAGCCCTGTATAGTCCGTAGCCCCCCTCAAAATTCATACCTTAAGATGATGTCATATGCAAACTAGAGCTGTGGTTGTAGTAATTTTTTTCAGGAATATGCAGGGCTAGCAGATAAGGCCTTTGTGACATTTAAATGATGAAATATCTGCTTTACTCCAATAAAGTAAAATGTGGATGAACTAATAACTGTAGGTGCTAGATTATATATTTATGTACAACATACACATAATGCAATAGTACAGTGTCAAGTTGCATTTTAAAATGAAGTTTCATAATGTCAGAATAATTTAATACAACTTTTGGGGTGTTTTATAATGCTTTGTTGTGGAATTGTTTGGAGACATTAAAGGCTGACAAAGGGGCTACGGACTATACAAGTTTTTATGTCAGTCTTTCTATATTCAGTTATGTGACTTCTCATTGCAGATAAGTTAAGAAATTAGGAATTAACAGTGAAACCTGTCCCAAGAAAAAGAAATTGGGAAGATAAAGTCAGATAACACTTGATAACCTACTCAAAGCCACAGTAGTACATCTCTGGGTGATGGCTCGATATAGACAGAAATACTGCCAAGAAAGGGCATTAAAATTACCCCAAACAACCAAGCAACCAAATTACAGTAGTACAAATAGTACTTGTTTAAGGACCTGGTTTAAATGTGTCTTTCTATTACACTGTTGTGCAATTTACAGTGATTGAAAATGGTCAGGCAATTTGAAAAATTTTAAACCATATTTAACAGTTGTGTGTGTTCCAAGTGAAGTGGTACAGTTACATACAGTAGTTCTGAGAGCAATTAAGGTTTTCCTTGTTGTTTCAGTTGAAATTTGTTTTACAGTTATTCCATTAATTATGTCTGTCATGAGTTGCATTATTTTGTGGCATTGTCCATCTGTCTGTGTGCCCAACTGTCTTTTTCTTTGACACTTAACTAAAATGTATGCCTTATCAAGACATTGTGCAGAACTCATTTTAACAATGTGTGCCAAAGTTTAAGGTCTAAAAAAGGTTGAAGCTCAAACATTAACATTTTGTATCCGCCCCATAGACCTGTAAAACGTTCAAGAATTCTTCATGAAAAATTATACAAATATAAAGCACCATTAGATGATGTTCAGAGAAAAAATTCCAGTACCATACTTTCAGTTTTGATGGAATTGTTTCCCTTTGTATTTTTGGTATATAGTAATTTTATATTAGCATCACATCCACTCCATTTTTTGAAAGCATTTAAGATTTCTTCATGATAGTTTGTACAAATATAAAGCTTTAGCAGACAATGCATAGAGAAAAAAACTACTTTCTGTTTTGACAGAATTATGCCCCTTTGGATAGTCCTTGTAGTAATTTCGTGGCTGCTCCCAGTAACATTAACACTGTATTTATAAGAGCTTGATTTGAAACTTTGTACAAGTATAAAACATCAGCAGCATGACAAATTATTTTGTGGTGTTCATCTGTCTGTCTGTTTGTCTGTCTGTCTGTCCAATAACTTTGTCTGCTCCATATCTCATAAACCCTTTAAAAGATTTGCTTAAATTTGGACCAAATGTTCATCTTACTAAGATTATGCAGATTTGCTTAAACCTGGACCAAATGTTCATCTTATTTAGATGATGTGCAGAACTCACATTTTAACAATGTCTGACAAAGGTCAAGGTCTTGCACAGAGGTCAAAGTTCTAAAGGATATATATATAATGTTTGCTCCATATCTTTAAAACTGTTCAGGATTTCTTCATGAAAGTTTGTACAAGTATAAAGTGCCATCAGACAATATGCAGAGTAAAAGAACCATTAGCCTATTTCTGATTTTGACAGACTTATTCCTCATTTTATAATTCTTATAGTGACTTTAAGTCTGCTTCCTAACTAAAAAACTGTATTAGACTTTGCTTTGAACTTCGTTCAAACATAAGGCACTATCAATGTGCAGAGACTGCTTGTAGTTTTGACAGAACTTTTTGTATAACTTTTATAGTGCTTTCATATCTGCTTCACAACTGAAGATTTCAGTTACTGGCAAAGTTCAGATCTACTGTTTCCTTTCTTACATAAACCCCAATAGGCGTATAATTGCCCCACTCAGCGGAGCTATTGTTAACTTGGTGGTAGTACCTCTTGCCCATCTTGATGGCTTCCTTTTCTGGTATACTCTCTAAACAAATTACAATTTACATGTATACTTCAGTATATTTCTATAGACTTGGCTAAACAGATACTGGTTGAATATACTTGACATAAGGAATACCATGGACTCATGGTACAAATTGCTTATAGTCTGTATAGTCCGTAGCCCCTGGACTATACCAATATGAAGTTTGTAATATGCTGTTTACTCCTATTATACAACCATAACAACTGTTTAATTTTGTTTCTGAAATATTTGCAATTAAATTGTAAAACATTTAAGTCAGAAGTTAAGGTCTGAAAGCCCTTTTGAAGAAGCTATGTCAGGAAGTGACTAACAGTTTGCTATGCGCTTATTAGTTTTGAAATAAAGTTATTCACAAAACATGTATTTGTTTATTCTAATGCAAATGTCATTGTAAAGTAACACTAAATGGTAAAGTTAGACTGTATTTTTAGAGTTTATTGAGAAAATATTTCTTCCAAGTGCAGTTTTAGACGTTCACTATAATTGTATAGTCCGTAGCCCAGCTGTGAGCAAAATTTGCTTCTTGCACCATAAAGTCATGAAAGTGATAATTTCAAAAATATTTTCTATGTCAACCACAGACAGCTGTATATTTCATGTGAGAGGACTTTTAAACATATTCAGCTGTCATCTAAACAATACTGATAAATGCAAAATTTACATCTTTTCTGCTTTCAGTGGTAGTTGCAATCTAACTTAATAAAAATATTTTTTACCTTAAAGCAGCTAATTCTTTGTCTCAAAATTTTGATGTTGACAGGTTGTCATTACCTAATGAACAGTAAATCCTGTCTGAAAGCAATGTTTTCTATCTTAAAACAGCATGTTATGCTCCGATATGTATAGTCCGTAGGCCCACACAGGTACTAGTATATATCGGCCTGTAACTTTTTTATCGGGCCTGTGCCACAGAAATCGCTTCGGGATATTACACACAAAGATCACAGCTTACATATTTTTATGGAAGTTTAAAGATTAAAACAATTCTAAAAATTGACTTTCGTGCAACACAAGTGTCCACTGTATCTTGGCCAAGCCGATAAGAAAAATGTTTATATAACAATAAAATACATTATGGCTTTTATATCATGTAGGAGCTAAAATATCGTCAGCGTATCGATACGGGCGGACCGTATCGCAATACGTATTTTTTCTGAACGTATTGCGATATACCGACATATCGGTATTATTGCGCATCCCTATACGGAGTGTTAGCCACTACACTATAGCCGCTCCTACATGTAGGTGTTATGAACCAATACTGCATACTGCAACATGCATGAGTGGAGAAATGTTTGTCAGGCAAGAAAGGATTTATTTCACGTCAAGTCTGTATAGCTTATACTGAACATGACATTGCTCCAGAAAAAAGGTAGAACTGAGGGGTTCACATGCAGAGGGACTTCAAGCCAAGTAAAGACAAAATGGGGATGATGGACCAACACCATTTTGTCAGTGCAGCATTGGTTAGAACTATAATAACTTCATTGTTAAATGTACTGCGAACAAGACCTGTCACCGGGACAGGATAGCTCCCGGACAGCCCCTTGCCCATCACCTAAAAAACTTTAACGTAAAACTTTAACATTTTGCTAACGCGGACACCGCGGCCGCCTCCGGGGGTAGTGCAATAGCTCTTTCTGAACTTCGTTCAGGCGAGCTAAAAATTTGTAAAATTTGCATTTTTTTATTTTGCTAAGTTTTTGCAAAGCAGTATCTACAGCTTTTTAAACTTGATGCAACTCTTATTTACCCCCAAGTGATGAAAGGCTCAGCAATCCTCAACATCATCACAGTGGCTTTGTTCAGATGTACAAAGACACCATTGTTGATCTGTCGTAGTCTCAGCAACTGTAAAATCTTCCTGGGTCGAGGGTGAACACCATTAATACTGAAGATATACAAAGGATAAATACAGAGCCCTACATAAGAGGGAGATTTGGTGATAATTTAGAATAATTTCTGTTATTTCTATATAAAAACGTATGTTGTGACCCTTCATCTGATGTCGAGACGGTTCAGATGAGGGATCATAATATATGGTTTCAATGAGAAATAAAATAAATTATCCTTCAAATACAGTACAGCCGTCGACATCTTACTATCAATCGCGCCTCGCCGCGTCTCTCCACGACAAATTCGCGCCGAGAAGCGTGGGAAAATCGAGGGCACGTCGTGGGTTTAGCGTGGCGAGGAGTGGCGTGGAGAGGGCGTGGCGCGGCGCGGCGTGGCGTGGAGCGGTAGATGCCGCGTGATCCTCTACCCGACTGGTAGTGGATCGCGGGAAACGGCGTTAATAGGCGCGAAAAAGATTAACGACTACCTTACACAGAAGCTACAAACTGCAATGCCATTACACAATTCAACAGGTTTGTGTATTGTGTACAGCTGTCAGAATAAGATTCATGTTTCTATTATTCAGTCTTTTTCGTTAATTATTCGGTACCAAAATATTGCAGTTTTTTGTATGTTTACCTTTTTTCAATCGGATACTATACGGAAAACCCCTTATGTTAATTGCTTTTTTTTTAAACACGTCCGAGAACTGTATGCACACTGGCCAGGGGTATCATTTTTCACGACGCTATTCCGTCGCAGTACATGTACATGTACCATTCAGAACTTATACTTTGATACCTGGTACTGGATAGACAAATTAAATAGTCCTATAACATATTTTCAGGCCAGGCTGTGAACACAGTTGTGCAGGACTCTTATCACAATGCGCTCTGTAAACCCGAGCAGTGTACATGTAGGTTGGAACTCGGGGTCAGTTTCCTGATCAGACTGCGCACACAGTTTACGGTGTTCAAATATCAACTGGTTATTAAGCAGACGATCTGCATATCTTCGTAATCAGACTGGACCATCGTTTTCTGGTATCAACTTCTACTTTAGACATTTAAACCTGTTTTTCTCTCTCTCTTTCGCACGCGCAGGCCCTTTCCAGACTGCGCAGACGTTTGCCGGTATCAAGTTCAAGGCTTTTCGCTAACACCCTAAACTGCCATTTGCGCAGCTGATATATGCTTGTCTTATTAAGACTGCCCGATAAGACTGCGCAGACGTATTCCGGTAGCAAGAGCTACGCCAGCCTGTACACAGCTTTAAATCGACGTTGATTCAACGTCAGGTGTCTATGCCAAGCGCATTCACTTAGCCTCTAATTTCTCTGTTGTGATTAAACCAGCTTTTTTTTTTTCGTCACTCGGACGATCTCGGTCCGGCAGACTTGGCAGACTGTCCCGCAGACTGGCTTGCGTCTTCTTGTTCACACATTACGATTTAACATTCAGTGTCAGCTTCAGAACCCCCTCTCTCTTTCTCCCCCATTTACCCTTGAAAAGAAACTTGGAATCTCTTTCATACTCTCCAGACTGCGGAAATCTGCACGTGCTCAAATCATCAGTGAAGATACACAACAGGTAAATGCGCACGATATAAACACACAGAAGTAAGGCTTAAAATAAAATTTTGTTTGTTTGTCCTCGACCGCCCGACCCACTGTTTACCCCCCGACTCAAAAAATTATATTGCAATTTCCTGAAGAAAAATTATTTTTATCGTTCGCGGCCGTCAGTATACCGGAATCCCGGGTTTTAACAAAGCTTTCAAATCGGATTAACGCAGGTGTCAGCCAGACGAAAAGACCGCCTACGGGCCAATCGAGATTGTCCGTATGGAGCACTGAACCAGGTAACATATATGTCGGGACCGCCTACCTGTCAAAAACGATTATCAAAATAACGCCCACTCGTAGATTCAACCTCTTACGGCAGTCTGCAAAACAACTTATCAAATCTTTTGGATGAAAAGTGTCCGTCTATTTTTACGATCGCGAGAATGTAACTGACCTGTTTGTGTAAGGCGTATTCCGACTTCAAAAGTTTGTGAATGTATCCATAACACACGAATACTGAAGCATGTATTGACAAACTCTATCCAAAGTTTTTAAGAACATAACATTCATATTAACGCTTGCCCTTACAACGAAGGTCTTGCCATGATCCATACTGTCGTCAATGGAGTTTTTAGGAATACAAACCTCTTCTGCGAAAAGTGTTGATTCAAAGCGAAGATACACTGTTAATATTATTAGTCGCTATTTCCGACGTGTTATGGTTGTACGCTCTGGTACTATACATTGTTTTGATTAATGGTACTATTAAAATACGAATACTGAAACGTCCATTTCGCCGATTTCCTAGTTGTATCGTCATATCGTCATGCAACCCAGTGCGAAAATAATGCCGTACAGTGTGCACAGAAATAGCGCATTCTGATCAAGGTCTACGCGATTATATATACGGTAGCACTGATATACAATTACCTGCACGTTTATGGATCAAGCACGTTTTCTCTTTGATGTAAAGATCAAAGATGCCGCTGCGAGTATATACGCGTGCCGTACGCAGTGTCATACCGTGAGACAGGTACCTCAGTACACATACCGATAACTAACAATCGTATCAGCCAGCGCAACTAAGCAGTCAGACCGGTCTTTCTTGTTCGCATCTAACATGAATAATAATTAACATCGACCTAGCGACAACCGAGTTCTTCGGTGGAAGCGTGTTATTAAACATTCCGTACGTCACCGTATTTCCGACGCGGCCCATTTGGTGGCAACGAAAGGGAATACATGTATTATGCAATAGCAGACAGTGCAACGGCGAGTCTTCAGAGGACTTGCGTATTGTTCACTCACAAACAGGAATGACTCTAATTAGACTGCGTTCCGTAAGTCATCGTATTTCCGACGCGGCCCATTTGGCGGCAATGAAAGGGAATATTATGCAATAGCAGACAGTGCAACGGCGAGGACTTGCGTATTGTTCACAAACAAACAGGAATGACTCTGATTAGACTGCGAAAATGCTCAGGCTTCCTTTCGAAGATCAAAAAGGGCACTACAGCAAGGGAGAGAGAGAGAGGGACGTGTAAGGGGGTTGTGGGGGGGGGGGGAATAATCATGTATAAGTCATTCCTAAAAACTTCGGACTTCCAAAAAATTCTCTCAATACGTCCAAATCTGACACTATGGAAGTCTGGACTTCCAAATTTTGAAAGTTAGTGGAAGCCCTGGCTTTGGGTAGCTCAATGGACCTGCAAATGTGTCATGGTCTGCCAGAAGCTTTGTTGTCAGATTGAATGGGATAGTCAAGCGCTCATAATGCTGCAATAATAACACAAAATATTTTGACATTGGCACCAATATAGCCATTGCTATACTAAAGTACATTTAGTACATGTAGCAGTCTGTGCTAAATCTTGACTATTTGCTCATGCATTGTTCCAGTATTTATGATCTAAGGGTACATCTGCAAGAAGCAGTTGGTAAAGGATAGAGGTACACATACATCTATTCTACTGAGGTGTGGTTAGGTCAGACACTACAGACATACACATGCTGCATATTTATATTAGTAGCTAACACCAGTGCTCACAACGAAAGTGCTAAAGTACTACCATTAGCTTATGTATAAAAAAGGACATGCAAAGCAAGGTTTAAAGTGATTTAAAATAAGCTTTCAGCAATAATAAAACAAATACACTGCAAGCAAAATAAGCTGCAAGCCAAGTGGGCTGAAATAAAATACTTTCACAAATAATTTTTCCGTATTCTACAGAAAGCAAAATATAATATAATAATTTCCCTACCTACCTACCTAAGACTAAAATGCTGGGTAGGTAAAGGACAAACAAACAATTTTTTAATTTAGGCCTAAACAAATGGAAACGATTCTACATCATGTACAAAGTGAGGATTCGGGTCGGTCCGTGCAGGCAGCTGACTGCTTTGAGTATTTATGGTCGGCCAGCACAAAAATCGACTTATCGTCGGACCCTTTTTGACATCCTGAGCCTCCTACTGTAGTAGAAATCAGGACAAGCCAGATCAGCATATATATATATACATGTATACGTCAATCATTATGATTTTTTATCAACTATTAAATGTGGCGTGCCTTTAGTTGACCCGGACCTTTGCCAATTTATGGGTTTTTAAAAGTGCACCGAGATGGACTAAGACAAACACGCACGAACACGCACACTATTGTCGCCAAGTGTTTTGCTACATGTACACAAAGTATCTGACTCGCACGTAATTACTCTAAATACTGGGGTAAAAGAGTCTAAGCGAAGAGCGTAGATCCTGATCACACTGCGCCTTAGGCAAGGTGTCATCCCATTTAATCATAAGTGTTCTTCAAGTTAGGACCCATAGAGTAACTGGTTAAATTGTCACAGTATTTAAAATGATTACGGTATAGTACACGGTATAAAAAGAGCTGCCCAGATACAGATTATCATGCGCACATACACAAACCCTTTTTTAGTCTTGCTAAATATAAATTCTTCAAGATTTTGTAATTGGCACTTTGGTACGTATAATTCTTATTTGCAGGAAAAGAACGGAGTGTTTGTCGTCTTTTCTTTTTTTCTTACTGCGATTTCTCGCTACTGGTGCCTCTTACCAGACCAGCGCTAAGCTCCAGACACATACATGTAGGAGTTATTACATGGGAACTACAATGAAACTTGCGGTGTAGGTTGGTTGTTATTCTATGGACGAAGTGTGAATGCCAAAACCAGACTGCGCATGAGCGCAATCTACTCTGGGCATGCGCAGTTGTACCCATACCTCGAATTAATCATTATCTGAAAAAGGCATCGTATTACATCTGCGAACCGCAAAGCCTTAGACCAGTCTGCGCACCTAAATAATAATGATTTTGCAAAGTAAGCCTTTTGGTTAATATTCTCTTGACAAACTGTGAATGCTCCAACTAGACTGCACATGAGCGCAATCTACCCTAGGCCCATACGTCGAAAAAAAAAACGGGACAGTTTTCTACATCTGCGAACCACATAATAATCATTGTGAATGTTTGTAAATGCACATGGTATGATAATTGAGCCGTGACACGAGAAAACCAACAAAGTGGTTGTGGGCACAGCGCAGACTCAGATCAGCCTGGGGACCCGCCCAGTCCGATAAGAGTCTTCGCAGTGATCTTAAAGGGTAGCCAAGGGTCTTAGGTGCCTCCACGCAGGCAGCGAAGACTGATCAAGCTAGGCGGATGCCCAGGCTGGTCTGAGTCTGCGCTGGGCACACAACCACATTGTTGGTTTTCTCGTGTCGCGGCTCATATGTATGTTCGCTGATCGGATGTGTTTTAACGTCCATTTGAAACGCGGGCTGATTTATATTACTGCACATGCGAGTAAGGTCGTAATTGAATTGGGAGCTGCGCATGGTCAAATAAGGACTCGTGGCAATTATGCCAGTGGTCTGTCTTAACGCTCCTGCAAACTTTGAATGCACATACCATGCATGTGCATAGAGGCTGGTTGGTGCTCTGCGTTTGACAGATTTTGTCAGGACGTTTTTCATGTCGTTCCGACAATTTCGTTTTGCAACCCAGGTTTCTCATCTCTTGTACATGCATCATTATCAAAAACTTAAAAATTAAAAAAAAGGAAAAAAATAAAGAAAGACAGGAAGAAAGAAAGTACACAATACCGCACGCGCTTAAGCGCGCATGCACATTTCCACTAAATAGGGAAAGTAGACTCAGTTCAACCTGCGCACCCCACATTCTCATAAACTCGATCGTTTTCGGTTATGTAAATATGTACAGACTCTTCGGGATCAACTAACAATGCAGATACAGAGGGCGCTGATCAGATTACACAGTGTAGGCTGATCTGGGTCTTCGCTGTTTGCACTCAGTTCAAAGCACCTTTTCAGACTGCACGGCGCAAAATACCGGAAAACAAATACTAAGAGTCGCACACGTGTTAACGCACGTGCGTTAACGCACGTGCAGATTCCCGCCAAAATAACCATTTAGTAGTAATGCAGCTGCGGCGGGACCAAAGTCCTAAAGCAGAGATTTTTTGAGAGAGTTCTTAGTCTTGGAAGTTATAATAGTGGAGATAAGTAGAAAAAAACGATGTCCCAAACTTGTGTTTGAAATTATAGAAATTCACTTTCTAAGGGTGCCTAGGCCCTATTTTATTGCAAAAACTGCCAAAACTTCATAAAGCTTGCATCATTTAAATTGAATGAAATAAGTTAAATGAAAAACAGAGCTTTTATCATTTTCGGGAGAATGGTAACACATCGATCTTCTACAGAAGCACGAAGTTTCTCGCATCCCATCCCGCGTGAGTATTACCGCAAATATCATGCATGAAGCTTGAAACCTTCGCGCGAAACACTCCCAAAACACTTGCAAAAGTCTCAAGAAACTAGCGTTGAGAAGATGAAAATTTCGGCGTGATGCGAGATCTATCGAACTTTCGCGGCGGGTGTATTTTGTTTTAATATTTTTATATACAGAGGGTGGACAAAAGTGTTCGTTAAATCGTGACGTTGCCGTTAACCTCAGTGCATTTCCACTTTTGCTGAAAAAGTAACTATATGAGAAGCATAAAAGATACCATCATAAAAATTATATCAATATGTAGCTAAATGATTTGTGCAATATACCAAATATTTTTGTACGTTTGCGATCTCTAGTTGCAGAGTTGTGATTATTTAAAGATCGCGTAAATTTTTAGAAAACCCTCTTTCCATTGACGTCAATAGTGACGTTAGCAAAATTCACCGCAAGAAAATACCTAAATGAGGTTAAAGTCATGCCAAATAGAAACTATAGATAACAGGAAAACAAGAAATTTGATAATATTGCACAATTAGTTTAGCTAGACATTGGTGCAGTTTTCATGTAAATACCTTTTATACTTTTCTCACAATATTTTTTGCGCTAAAAGAAAAAAATGCATTAAAGTCAATGGTAACGTCACGATTTAACGAACACTTCTGTCCACCCTCTGTATCTACATCATCGGGTAAAACTACACACACGACTTGTGTAAAAGTTGACTACATGTACATGTATGACTGCACACATTTCAAACATCGCTAGAGGCGTGGTCGCCAGTCGTCGCGGAGCAATCGTGCCGCGTCTAGATAGGCGCGAAATATTCCCACGCCGCTCCCACGCTGCGCGGCGCGGAGCGGGCGTGGAGTGGCGCTGCGAGGCGTGGAAATAGCGCGGGAATATCGAGGGAACAGCGTGGGATTTAATCTTTTTCACGCTCCACTACACGTCACGACGCGTAGCGATTGATAGTAAGATGTCGACGGCTGTACTGTATCATCAAATACTCCCTCTTATCAAGAGCTCTGAGATGCACAAGGGATATATTATAATTATACCGCATTTACCTCTAATATCCAGGCAGTCTGTCTATGAAAGCAGAGCAGACCCAGGTCAGACTGCTCCTTATGAACAAGACAGCACTCAAAGCCATCATTTGAGCCGCAACATGACAAAACCAACAAAGTGAATTGTGCACCACATGAAGAGACAGATCAGCCTGGGCATATGGCCAGTCTGATCAGTCTTTGCCATTTACTTAAAAGGTTGCTATGGGTCTAAGATAGCTCCATGCCTAAGTGAAGACTCTGCGCAGACTGGGTGGATGCCCAGGCTGATCTCAGTTTTTGCTGGGTGCACACGCGACTTTGTTGGTTTAGTCATATTGCGGCTCATTTTTACTAATTCCCTGAAACAAACTGAACTGTCGTAATTCAATGACTCAAAGATCATTATAGACATTTGTGTCTCAATATTAAGGTTTAATATTTACAAACATTTGAAGCTCTCCTGTTTTAAAGAGCAAATTTCTTTGTGATATGTGAATGGATGGATGGATGACTTGCAATTTTACGCCCTTTTTAACCGTATTTCAGTCATATCAGGACGATGGAAAGGTGATAATGGAAGGTTGTGTGTGATGGAGCCCTATTAAAGGTTGGAAAGATTTTCGTCTCTAGTGGGTTGTTTTAAGGGAAGAATTTGCTCCTACAAGAGTAAATTCTTTCTTAAGGGAAGAATTTGCTCCTACAGGAGTAAATTCTTTCTTTTAAGAGTAGACCCCAGACCCCATGCAGGGCTGGAAAAATCCACTTGCCCGCTTGCCATGGCGAGTGCCTCAAGCTACAGGACAAGTAGAATTTCTCAGTACTGCCAAGGTAACTTATTAATTCCATTATACATCTTGTGACGCAGGACGAGTGACAATTTAAGAATTTTTCTGCACTGCCATGAGGAAATCCTTTCATTCAAGAATTGAACCAAATCGTGAAGGCAGGCAAAACTGAAAGACATAGAGCTGCTTCCCCTGAAAGTGTACCAATGTGCCTTAACAGATTGGTGAACAGCGGTTAGACATGTCTGCATAAGGGACAGCTTGCCTGACAGTGCCTTGCCCATTTCACAAAAAACTTTACCAAAACATCCAAATGGATGTAGACACTGACATGTATATCTCTTCCTGTACTTTTGTACAGGCGAGCTAAAAAGTCAAGTAAATAATCTAGTGCGTACCCTCTTATTCTCATAACGAAGGCCAGTTTGGACTCAGCCGGGACATAGAAGTTGCCATTCTTCTTGGCTTGACGGCTCAGACGAATTTCGTTTCTGGCATGGGAGCGGTATTCTTTAACATATTTCTCTGCCCTCTTGAAGATGATTCTCTTCTTGTCTTGAGCTTTCTGTCAAAATATCAATGCTCCAGATAAGAAGGGTTAACAAGGATAATTAAGGGTTAATTTTCCATATTTCTGCATTAAAACATACATTGTGACCTTCATTAGAAAGGTCTCTCAGAGACGGTTCTAATGAGTGGTCACAACATATGTTTTTGTTGACAAATAAGGAAAGTTGTCTCAAAATTTCAATTATCCTCAAAATCTAACGTTATCCGGAGCTCTGAAAATATTTATACATGTATATCTTCAGAGGAAGAGTTTTTTTAGAATATTTTGGAACAACAGAGGCTTTACAGAGCATTGTCAAGCAAAAATGTGCTTAAAGAGCTGTATTTATTCTAATATTATAAACACCCCCAACTCCCCATTTTTGAAAATAATGTCATAATTGGCTTGCCATATTGTAAGTTTCCAGGCACAAAATCCTCAGTGTAATTTATAACTGGTCATACGTTTATCTGTGTATCGGCATCTGGGATTTTTGTACAGAACACTTGGCATTTTTTTTAGTCTGGGTTAAAATCTGACATTTTAATGAAGTGTTTGTGGAAGGAAAAAAAATGATTTGAATGATCTAACATTTCTTATTTTATTCAGTATGTATACAAATTGAGAGGCCAAAATTTAATATTAAACGAGTACTTGATGACTATTCCAAGATAATGTTTGTCAGTTCTCCATAAAAATGTACAATGTGACCCCTAATTAGAACTGTCCTGGCAAGACAGTTCTAATAAGGGGTCACAATGTATGATTTGATAAAAAAATTTAATAGAAAATCAAATATAACAAGACTGACAGGATAGCTCTCCTGACAGCACCTTGCATATCACCTAAAGCCTTTAACGTAAAACTTTAACATTTTGCTAACGCCGCCGCCGGGAGTAGTACAATAGCTCTTCCTGAACTTCATTCAGGCGAGCTAAGTATTATCTTAGAATGATCTTAGTATCTATCTATTTTTGATTCGAAACCCTCCCTCAAGTATTTTGGATGGAGATCTTCAAAAACCCTTAACAAAGCCCCTGAAATTACCTTTTTAGCCAGTAAACTGGCTTTTACACGCTTTGCTCTCGATTCTTCATTGTGCTTTCTTTTCTTCAGTAGGCTCTCAGGAACCTTTGGTTGCTGTTTTTTACTGGAAAAACAAGAACATTTGGTAAATGAAGATTAAACTGATCTATAGAGGTGTAACCATAAATCAATGCATTGTGATAGTGGTTGCCTTGTTACTTGTTAGTGCTATTGTGATAGCGTTTTCAACTATCGATACCTATCGCTGAAAGTGCTTTCAAAAGATTAAGATTTATTCTGGAATTAAGATCATTTAACAAAGTAACATATCTATCTAAAAATTGATAGTTTTGAATAATAGTTTCTGTTCAAGTAGATTTTCACCTTGTGGACTGCATTTTGATATTTGTGTTTCAAATAAATATGCTACGTATAACCTGCACAGGGGAAGACTCTTCCTGCACAGAGGGCCTCCAGTTAACGTCCTGATCCGAAGGACTGCACACTTGTTAGCGTCATCCCTGCAAATGATGCCTCTGATGAGGATCAAACTCGCAACCTCTTCAGAGTCAAGTGCACTAACCACTGAGCCACCCCGCTTCCAGGTTTTGATAATACATTCCAGTTTGTAGAATGACCCGCTTTTAGCTAATCCGAACCTTCTCTGACTGAAAAAGCCTATTTATAATTTTGATTGGCGGCTTATTGACGTCAGAAGAACGAAAGTGGTGAAAACTCTATTGTATTTCCCACAGATGCCCTTGCTTTCTGGTTGAATTTCTATTGCGTATTATGTTGCAGTTATATGTAAATTTTGCAATCCTATCAAAAAATACCTTTTGATGACTCGGCACAGTAATTCAATGTGATACCCCATCTAAAAGCAGATAAATAATTTTTTTAGAGCGAGTCGAGATTTGTAACATATCTCCGCCATTATTGTTTTTGTTGACAGATCATTTGAGGTCAATCCGGTGTTTATAAGAAGAAATACTATCGGTCACTTTATCCGTTTCGTAGGTCGGTCATTTTGGTCCTAGTCATAACACGCTGGTTTGTACCAAAGATATTTTACTCCTTTCAACTCTGAGAGCCAGGGACTAATTTTTTATCCAAGCGCGAAACGCGAATTGTCCAAGCGCGAAACGCAGTGCTCCAGATAATTTTTTTTTCAATCAGTACCGTACTGGTCAAAATTTTCTTGGATCAGTATCCACGATTTTGCTTCAGTATTTGCACTGAACCGACAGATGTAACATGAAAACAAATTTAATTTTAACAGTATTTCAGTGGTACTCCCTGGCTTGACTTTGCCCTGTAAAACACTACTTCTGCTTTCACTGTGTGGAAATATACTCTTTCTTAAACCAAAAAAACGCCAAAATCAAAATCTGATTTATGAAACAATTATATCACGACTCAACCTCCTTCTGACTGCTTCACAAAATGTTAATATAAAACTGAAACTGATTTACAAATTGTGGTTGATGTTGCCAGAAGGAAGTGAACAGGTCATTAAGCAAATTGTAATAACCGGTGTGCCCAAACTTGATCAAGAATGAGTTTGCTTGGTACCTGTCTCAGCAATACTTCAAGATGTTCCAAACATGTTCTATGCCTCATGTGTTTGCGTTTAAAATTTCATTTTTTTCCAGTGCTAATATAAGCACGAACTGGGTTCATGCGAATCACATTTGGATTTGAACTGCAATTTTCTTCCTACCACAATGTTTTTAACCTTTTCTACATGCAGTCAAAAATGCACCTGAGATAACAGCATTTATTATCTCATAGACGCATCTACGATTTTCGGTTGATTTGTCAGTAGGCCTAAAAAACCGCAGGATAGAGGCCTGCTTGTCCTGTTGAGAGCTCGAAGCCATGCTTTCCTACTGTCAGTTTGAAGCGACTGGTTTACAGTCCATCTATTTTCCACACATAAGAAAGACTAATTCAGAAGGAAATATTTAGGATCAGTCAGCTTCTCGGTGAGTGCGACGCATAAGGAAGCTCAGTCTACTTGATGATATAATGCAAGCGTCTATGGGAACTTGTCCAGGTGGTACGGATTACCGGAAAAAATGATCCGTAACGGCTTGAAAGTGTCCGTACCGGGTACCGATAAAATTTCCAATAGCTCCGTACAGGCCAAAAATGATCCGTAATATACGGTGATACGGACGCTATCTGGAGCACTGGAAACGTCCGGATTTGTGATGTTGAAATAATGGATATTCCTGAATTAGAGTTTTTAAGTGCAGTATCTCTCTGGCTGCAAGACCCAAAAAGGGTTTGCAGCCAGAGAAGACTCGGGTTAGCTTTTAGCCAGAAGGGATCGGTTTGATGTCGACCGACCACTCAACTAATGCTGGTTCAACATACAGTTTTAGGATATTCCTTTGATACAGGGAAATCTCTTTCTTTCCTTCAAACTGAATAAATTACAGCCATTAAGTGGGTATTCGCATAAACTATTAGCAATATTAGCAATATATGCCAATGACTCGATTCCATCATTGGTACACATTGCACATTTGATGCGGCATTATTTTAACATTTTAAATGAAATCTAGGGCCTAAAATGGCCATGGGATCGACGTGGTGGATACTTGGTTGCTTTATGTGCTCACGATAGTAGTCGGTAAGGTCTACTTTTCAAGATGTTGGTGGATTTCGCTAAGCTTCAAAGAAATACATACGTATCCGCCATTACAGCGATGGAAAGACCGGAAACTAGTTCGGGAGTAAAGACCAACCCAGTTAATAAAAACCGGGACTACAAATGAGGTCCTACTATCTGCCGACCGATATCGATCCACTCGCGAGGATTACATGCAGGACTGGAGTAGCAGTAAGATAAAGGCTAAAATTATCAAAGGGCTAAGAAACCCTGATATGACAGTTTCTATCAGATTTACGGGCTCTACGTCTAGAGCTGGTAAAGGATCTAACTTCAGAGCAGTGGGGTAGACCCACAACTATCCAGGACAAGTCTGGAAAATGTCTAACAGATGGGCAGAATATTGCTTAGAGCTGTTCAATCATGACAGTTATGGTGATAATGCAGTTCTAGACTGCACTTAGAACCCACAAGAGGATCTACAACTGATCGCCTTCTTCAGGAAGTTGAGATTGTTGTAGCAGTGAACAAGGACTAGTTTCAACAGCTTATGAAAGCATTCGAAGTAACGCTCAGAATCAGAATCAGAATTGTTTACTGGTGATATGTCCAAAGACAATCATTCACCAGGACCTGTGAATCAGGGAAGCTAGTCCCTAGCCCTTATAAGAGAAGTAAACTTAGTAACTGAACTGAATCCTCTGCACACTCAGCAGCATAAATAAGTGAATCTTCGAGGGAATTCCAATCTCTAATAGTGTGGGGGAAGAAACTGGACTTGTAAATGTCAGTCCCAGCCAATGGAGTTTGAAATGTCAGGGAATGATGATTCCTGGTACGCCTATTTGGGGGAACAAGGTCATTTATGGGTATACTGGCTGCACCCCTCAGACCTTTGTAAAGCATTATAAGTCTACTATCTTTCCTTCTCTTTTTTAGGGATTCCCACCTAAGTTTCTCCAGAATGCCAGTCATACTCCCAGTTTCATATGTGTAATTTCCCGTTACAAATCTAGCTGCCCTTTTCTGCACCTTCTCAAGTTCATCTTGAAGAAGTATACTTTGTATACTCTTGTCAAAATTGTAAGTGACGCAATGCGCCGGCCTACTGGTGTCTACATCCACCATTGTATATAGTTTTATAACTTTCAACATTAATAATCCGGCCCGAGGTTATAAAACTTTTTTCATGCTCCAGGGCCGGATCCAGACCACAACATATTGGTGGGGCTCTAGCTAACTGGTGGGGCTTGGAGGTGCCGAGATGTATATGAAAATTTAGGGCAGGGGTAGGGAGGGAGCTTGAAAATATATGACATAATTAGGGATCAATTTGATGACATGTTTTGATAATGTCATTTTTGCCTTGAAATATATGATGTGATACCTCATTAGAATCGCCTCGAGAAGGCGATTCTAATGAGATTTCACAACATATACTTTAATCACATAGCTAAATTACCTCAAACTGTCACCAGATACTGATGCCTACATATCATACATCACACAGAGACCCAGATGGCGGGGCTGAAGCCCCAAAGCCTACCCCCTGGATCCGGGGCTGCAAACTCAGCTGAACATGAAATTCTACCTGCTAATAAATAGCAAATTACTGATAAGTACAATTGTTTTCATGCTCAGTTAAGCTGAGCATGAATTTTCTCAGCTGATAAATTCGAAAATGCCAACCTATAATGTTGGCATTTTCATATTCATAAGCAGAGAAATTTTCATACTCAGCTGAGTTGAGCACAAAAAGCCTTTATAACCTTGGGGCCTGGTCATGTATGTTGTTAAGTAGACTTATACATACTCAACAGCAAAAAAGAGACGCATTTTAATTAAGATTTATATATTGTGTTGAAAGTGATTGTATTGCAGACTTATCTGGTATTCCACTGACTTTTCTTGGGATTTTATGGACTTCCGATTATGTAATAAAACTGGTACAGCTGAATAACAGGAACAACAACAATAATAATAGCAATGAAATGGTACAGTCGAGCGGTCGAGTGATTTCTCCAAAGGACTTGATATGATAACGGCCGTTTTCGGCTCCCTTCAAGTTCACTTAAAATTGTACGATTTCTCTTGCTTATCATCTATGTAAATCAACTTATGGACGTATGCACGGTGCCAGGAATATGCAAAGTTCTATCCCAGCAGGCACATGACGTCGCAATACGTCGCACTGACGTCGATGCGACGTCACGACGTCGCACCAACGTCAGTGAGACGTCATTTCGACGTCATAAGCCCACTTGGATGGGTACGTTCCGCTGAGCCTCCAGGGAAACATCGCTATGTGAATCGAAACAACATGCACAACTAATATGTTTCTTCCATCTGAATTTTCATAAAATAGCATGTTGAGATAACCAGCTTTATGTTTCGAATGCTCACAATTTGGAGAACAAGAATGTCAGAAACACTCAATATCTCCTACACTGTAACTGTGAGAACCCACCCATTCGGTATGGGGTAAAATTAAAAGTTACAAGAGAATCATAAAAGTTTCATGAACAGACTCAGTTAAACCGTGTGTCCGTTATTTTCATTTCTGTTGTGTTCTTTTTTAATTGCTCTTACTATTCAGAACTTATAATGTAGATTACTGAAAGATCACTGAAAAAAAATCAAGCAACTGAGCCGCGACACGACAAAACCAATAAAGTGGCATGTGCGCCCAGCGAAGACTCAGATTAGCCTGGGTATGCGCCCAGTCTGATCAGAGATTTCGGTGTCCGCATGGAGCCACCTTAGACCCTTAGCTACACCTTAATCGCACAGCGAAGACTCTGCTCAGACTAGGCAGATGCCCAGACTGCTGTGAGACCTCGCTGGGCGCACATGCCATTTTGTCGGTATTCTCGTGGCGCAGCTCGGCTATCTTTTACTGTTGAGTAAAGATTTTTCTGATTCCGAAGTGTCATCCCGGTTTTTATCACTAGGCGAAAATAATCGCCGATGTAGTTTATCCTATTACGGCTATGCACGGATGTAGTTGAGGCTGTGATCCAGAACACGAACCTGTTTGGTCAAGACCAAGGACTCCAGAGTGAGACAGTTTCCATTCAGTCTCGATATAAACATGTTGCAGCTCCTCATTAGGACCACTACATCGAGGTGGCTCTGATGAGAAGCCGCAACATGTGTTTTATAGAGATATCGTATGTCTGAATTATCAGCAATTGGTCTCGCCTTCATCAGTTCATCATATGGACCCCTGTGTGTTCTAGTGTATTTCACAGTGAATGGCTACACTTTTATTTTCTTTTATCATGCATCTGCTGCCAAACTCAGCTGATAACAGGTGTATGATGACATGATGTGATATCATGTCAATGTAGATCTGCGCATGCGCGAATGTTATGAGGCGATGCCTTTAGAAGCGATCTTTGAAGACGATTGGCTATACACCGGCGTTTGCCCTGACAACAACGTTCGATTGGTTAGATGACGTAACCGACTTACGTCATAACGCATACGCGACGTCAGCAAGTTCAAGCAAAACTGCGTTTGTTTTGTTTTTCACTTGTTTGACTCTCTTTACGCCTTAATCTTCTTATGGTGCAAGATAAATGGAAAACCATGTAAGTGTCTTTTGATATCAAGTTTATCAGGCTCGACCAGAAACACGTCGGACTGGCTCGGCAAGCCTCGCCATTCCTACGCTGTTTCTGGTCTCGCCTGATAAACTTGATATCAAAAGACACTATCATGGTTCTCTCTATTTATGCCTCCAGTCTAAATGGTGATCAACCTTTGAAGGAAAGAATTTGCTCCCCTCACCCCACTCTTATCCATTTCGAGAACTTCACACCCACTGGCATACAGACAAATCTTCGCTAGGACAGACTACTATAAACATTCCTTTTATCCGCTCACAGTTGTCCAGTGGAATAGTCTTCCAGCCCCTGTTACAACCCTGGCTGATCTTGACAGCTTCAAGGTAGCTGTCAGTCAGGCCTTCCATGTCAAACCCCGAGAAGCCCACCACTGTTTTTATCCTCACGTTTCCCATTTCAGGACTTGTGTAATACATAGAGGATCTTACATGAGTGCTCATATATTAATGAATTTATTAAACGAGTTGGGGAAAAAGATAAGATGCGAGGCTCTGCCGAGCATCTTATCGTTTTCACCAACGAGTTTAATAAATTCAATAATATAGGAGCACAAATGCAAGATTCTCTTTATCATATGACATTTAAATTGCATTTTATTAGCAAATTTTGCACTAAAACGTCACGATTTCGCCATTAG